>JAHRHJ020002785.1:0-281440 GCA_019776745.2 Taxus chinensis | reverse complement strand
TATATGCAATGATTGGACATTGATAAAGCTCCTTTTCCTTTGTAAAGCAACCTTTATTGAATTCTTCTTTTATTCAGACAAACTGGCCACTGTATAATGAATATGAATTTTAATTGTAAAATCTGCAACTATTTCAAGCTTGCTAGGGTCCCAAACATTGTTTTAATTTACACATAAAGACAGCATGAATCCTTTCAACACACCTGGCGCCTGTAACACATATGCAAACAATTATGCAGACAAAGATCAACCTCCTTCCAAGCATGCGCCAAATCTGGAAAGCTTTTAGCCGTATTGTCACCTTGGCTAGCAAAATCCTTCTTCTATGGGGGCGCATTTTCCACTTGGCTGCCCTTTCTTGTACCTATGATTTGAATAATTCACCCATTGGCTGCCCTGCTTTATATAACCTTCACATTCATAATTAATACTTGCCCGAACATTAAAGACAATTAATTCAAAATCATGCTTTTCTCTTTTAAAAATATCATGTTTAAGGACAACCATCCAATAACTATTAAAATATCCAATTTAATCCTCACACAATCACTTCAGTTAAGCTTCACAGTGTGGGGCTTTTGATCATAAGCCACTGACAATAGAATTTAAGTTAATGTTTTAAATGGCCTTAAAAAACAATAAATATTCCCAAAGGGGTCGCACTTTTTGAGAGTAAGGGGGGAGCCACTCAATAAATTAAATTTAATGCTTTGTAAAAAACTCCTTTCTTTATTTCCTCTTGGACTTGTTGACCGTTCCTCCAGCTGGCGCACTTTTTTTGAGAGGAAAGATTAATTAAAATAAATCAATTTAGGTCTTCCATCAATCTCACCAAATGGGGGCACACTTTTTTGCACAGTAATTCCTATTTTAGGAATTTTTCCACAAGGGGATTCTTTACCCTACAAGGCAGCACCAAAATTCCCATGATCCACTTAAGTGTTGTTGACTTGACAATGGATTATTTACCCTGCAAGGCAGGCCACTAAAATCCCATGGATTTCAACTTAATTCACTTTCTTTTATTTTATCATGGGAATTTTACCCTGCAAGGCAGGTATAAATTCCCTCTGCCTGCCTGCGGCCTCTAACTTTCCACTGTAGCTTCAGTGAATTTTATAAACATGTGAAAAAGTACCCTGCTAAGGTCGGTTAATAAAATTCCCACCCTGCCCATTTCGGCTCTAATTTTTCCCCAATTCAAGTGCTTAAATCCTTGTTGTCCAAAATGCGCCCATCCCCGTAGGGGCTTTTTTCCGTGCACGACTTCAACTTTTTTTCTTCCTCGGTGATCTAGACCCCTCCGATGGCGACTTCCTCCAGGCATAATGTGCGTATATATTTTTCCAGCTGCCCATAACCAAAATCGTGCTTATCCTGGCAAAGGAATTGCTCTAGAGAAATTTAATGAAATGAACGGGACCACAAACACAAATTGCCAAGTCACAATAAAAGCCCAACTTATTTTTCCAAGTTAAAACCCTTTTGTTACTAGAGTAATGACATATTCATCATACAAAGTTAAACGAGCGCAATAGCCTCATACGGGGCTCAAAATAATTAAATCCAAATTTCCCGCAGACAAATCCCGTATGACATATATAAAACACTTTGAGTCATCTGGGTATTTGGCGAAAAGTCTCCTATGGCTCTTGGGGATTATCTTGACGCCATCAGAACTTTCAGGCAATAACAAACACAAACCCCATTATTTAAAATTACGAAATTTTTTCGGATAGGGTGGTCGCAGATTTTTCAAGGGAAATCTGGGTGACACCAGTCGCTCTGTTGGTGGACATCTTTTCCTCTTCAGAATGACAAAGGGAAAATATGAGATCCCAGCATCTCTAGTTTCGTATCTCGTCCTTTGGGCACGAGGTCAGGAAACGAACACAACACAACCAACACCAAACAAGACAAACAAGGAAACAACAAAGATTTATTTAATGTCATACAGTTTACCCTACTTCTCAGTCCGGAACAGATCCAAGTGTTGCCATTTGAAAGACAACGGCAATTCAACTCCATCCTGATGACCAAGAATGAAGCTTCTGCTCTTTGGCTATCCTTTTAATCACAAAAGGCCCTTCCATGTGAATCGAACTTTCCATGCATGCGCCTTTTGTTTCTCTTCTTTGTCCCATAGAAGAAACCAGTCATTGAACTTCGGTCAAACTTTCTTATCCCTGGCCTTTTTGTCAAAGATATTTCACCTTCCTTTGATGCTCCGCCCCTCTCGCAACTTGGTTTTGTACTTCCTCAATTCAGTCAGGTACATAAGTCTTTTATCAATAGCATCCGTGAAGTTGGATCCTCCAGGGCCTTAGAACTACAGGGAAGGCAGTTCCATTCCAAGGTAAGAGGCCAGCTCCGTGTCTCTACCGTACAACAGCTAAATGGGGAAACCTGCCTAATACGCCTTTTTTTGGTGTGATCCTATCGGCCCATAATGCATCAAACAACTTTTTTAAGCCAAGCTCTTTGATTTTCCGTTAGCCAAACAACCTTGCGCACGATAGTTACCAAATTTTTTATTACTAGATCCGCTTGCCATTGCCCTTGTGAATAGTATTTGAGGAATGAACCAGCTGGATCCCATAATCGTAGCAGATTCCCACCAGCTCCTCAGAAGAAAGATTCGGAGCGTGTCTATACAATTGTGGGCACGCCAAACAGACAATAATATTTTCTTTAGAAAAATGACACCTCGGTGGAAGGGACATTTTCATAGGAATCGCTTCTACCACTTACTAAAGATCAGTAGCGGTTAGAATATAATGGTGACGGCACTGGAGGCAGGTTAAGCATACAAATTAATCCATTCCCCACTGTTGGAAAGGTTTCTTCAACTCACAATGGGTGTTTGGGTTAATGCAGGCAATTTCACACACCCCAACAAATGTTGGCATGCATGGCACTTAGTACCAATCCGCAGTAGTATATGAAAAAAGGGTGGGGCCAGTAATACCTTGCTTTGAGGACTTGTGGGCAGTGACTCGGTGAGGAGAAATGACCACCGCAAGCCATTGTCATGGAAAATTGTTGTAGTTAGCTGACTGTGAGCTTGTCAAACGCATCTGAGAAATACGCCATCATTCCCATCTTGTACAAACCCTATCCCAAAGAACAAAACTTGGATTCAGTTTGATGGGTCGTTTCTCTTGTCTGAAAGTTGATCTGGGCATTCACCCGTACGTCAGAAAGTAAAGCAATGTTATTGTACCCACTCTTAGGCTAGATCTAGAAAAGTAAGCAGGAAAATCTCCATCTATCTTGACTATTTAGGCACTGATGGTTTTTGTTTCCATCATAATTACAAAGACCTCTTCCTCGAAACCAGCTTTGTTGGTTACTATCCAGGTCATATCTTGAACCTTGTCACCCACGTGCCTTGGCTCACAATCCTAAATCTTGCTTGAGAAGGATAGATTTAATTGCGTATCTGACCAAAACAACAGTGTGTGAGGAAGAATAAATACCTGAAGCTGCGTTGCCGGCCTCACCATGATATGCGTGCTTTTCCCATGGAGTGATTTCAACTCATAGGCTTTAAGAGGCCACATTACTCATGAAAGCAATAGGAGCTTCGGCGTCCTCTTGATTTTCGTGCACAGTATGCTGCAATGGCGTGTTCCGAGAATAACAGAAGAATAATTTCTTATTGGAAGTCGGTGAACCAAAACTGGAGCTTTCGACAGGGCCCTCTTCTAATTTTATTGAAAGGCTTCCCTTCCCTGCGCTGTGACCCATTTTAAAATCTTGTGTCTTCTTCATCATATTCGAAATATGACGGGTAGCGCAGCAAAGTAGGATGAATTCTCCTGAGAAAATTAACTTTTCCAAAGGAAAGGTGAACTCCCTTCTTTGATGTGGGCAAGGCAATGTCTGAATGGATTGACACGCTCTGGCTCTATCTTTGTTCCTTCTTGGAAACAATGTGCCCTCGTAGTTCCCTTCCGTGACAGCAAGATGGATTTCTTGGGATTCAAGAAATACCATGCTTGTGGCCTGTATGAAAAACCTCTCCAAGTTTGGAAATGTGTGCGTTCTATCTTTGGAAAAGACGGTCCGATCGTCCAGATACACCATTATGTTAATCTTTGAGATGGAGAAAGGCTAGATCCATAGCTCTTTGAAATGTAGCACCAGCATTAATAAGCGACGACATTTTCTGTTATGCGAAGGTTCCCAAGGTGTATTGAACGCCGTTTTGTATTGCTCTTCCCGGCCACCTTGACTTGATTGTAGCTTGAGAAGCCATCAAGCATGGAGAGCATCTCAGATCCAGTGACACCTACAGGGTGTGATCCATGTGGGTATGGAGGTAGTTGTCTTCAGTTGAAGCTGATTAAGGGTGCGGAAATTACACGAACAGGCCTATCTCACCGCTCTTTTTCTTACAGGGACTTGTTGGCCAACCACTCGAATGTTATAGTGTAGATGATTCTTTGCGCTAACAACTTCGGATTTATACATAAAGATGGTTCCCGAATGGTAGGGGTGTGCGCCGTAGCCTCTGCTTGAAAGGCTTCGTTCTGCGTTTAAGTGGGATTTAGTGTGAACTTCGCAGTTGATAGGTTTTAGATCCTGTAAGACCAGCAAAAAACATCCATGTATTTCTTAAGGAAGCTCGTAAAAGCTCTCTTTCGGCTCGAGCAACAACGTACCGAGATTTTACAATTGGGTCATTGCACAGCTCCCAAATTTAGCAATTGTGTGTGGAGGAAAACCCTTCCCACACTTTCTTCATTTTTACTTAAAGCATATGATCATGTATCAAAATTTCCTTAAGAGATACCAAAAAATTGGAATTATTCCTTTAGCTGGATAATCCCTGACTTCCTGCGACGTTCCCACATCCATTTCTACGACAGTAGTTTGCCTAAGGAGGCGAATTGCTTCCCTATTGTAGATTTCTAAAGTTGCCTTATGTTGGAGAACGCAGCACTTTGTGTGTCATCATGAAACCTGCATTGCTGAAGTTGTCAGGAAACCTTTGGCGAAAGACCATCTCACCTTGTAGTCCCCCGTCTAAAGGACGTCAAGAGGCTGTCCGGATTCAACAAGGTTGCAGTTATGACAAGCGAATCAGCTCTTGAATTTGTCTCTAGGAATGTAGATTACCTGAGAAGTTGAAAATCCCAGATAGCGAATAGACCGAATCTCTATAAGTCGCAGTTTGTCTTTTTTGACCTTGGTAGAGACTCTTCTCTGCTTCACGATCCGCTCAGAATTGTCTCTTTTGCGTGTAAGAATTTGATCCCCATGTCTTGCCTGCTCCATGCTAACAACAACGCTTATATAGCTGTATTGTAGTATTTTTTCCGAACATCAATTTGAAGGAGTGCGCATGGACCTCCCTTCAGGAGAGAAAGAACACGCTGGCCGGAATCCAAATGAACAGAACTGTCCATCAAAGTACCAGAGTCCAAATCTTGTATCAATTTGATGTATTATTGAATAGCAGTTGAATTCTTCTTTATCCATTCTAGATAATAGGACTCCATGATCAATTCAGGAAACAGATCTGAGATATAGGATCCTCGCTTGATATGTTTTTTTTTTTTTTTTAAACTTTAGATTTCTCCAGGGTTCAGCTTCTAATTTTACTCTTGATTTGGTATGTGCGCACAAGACCAATCCATTTGACTTCTCCACCCAGCTCTTGCAGAACATTTCTACTCAAACAGCATGACATAAGAGACGGAAGTCTGACACTCCAAGGATAGTCATTTTTAGGTCCTTTGTCTAGAAAAGAAGCAAGTAGTGCCTGCGCATCTTTGATTTGCCCCCCCAGAGGGCTGTCCTCTTCCATTGAATAACATCTCCGATGGTTTGTCACTGTGAGACCAGGATCAGCCAACTTTGGCAGGCATTACTTATCAGAAGCTCCAGAATTCCAAAATCAATTGCTCAGGTTGTGCCATTGATAAGCAAGATACATAGAATGGCTCGATCCTTTTGATGTAGCAGGGAGAAGGGGTAGAAGGAGAAGAACTTGCGCCGCATTATTGTAGGCGTATATTGGATTGAAAAGAGTACCTCGGAAGTATTATTTGTTGGGACCGGAATCCTTAATTTGCACATATTTGACAATCTATCAGCTGATCAGGAAATGTCTCAAACTCAGCTTCTGACATTGGGACTCCTTGTGTCCTCTTTGATGTTGACAATGTAGTCGAAATGTGTTGACTGCTTCAGCGGGATGGCGTTGGCTTAGTGGTAGTTCGGCAGTAGGAGGGAAACGACATCCTGAAAGTATGTATGCCCATAATGATGTAACCAAATTGATAGAACGGACGAAGTTGCTTCTACACGCCTCCACTCAAGGGATGTAACATGATATGACCGGCCAGATCTGTCTCTTGCGGCCGCTTGTGGATGCTTTGGCATATTGGGCGTCTGAGACATGTAAACACACAAAAAGTGTGCCATCAGAATCTTCAAAAGATTCATCAATAGCCATTGTCAGATTCGTAGTCCACGGTAACACACATTGGATTCGCAGCGGGATCTGAAAGTTCTTCTCATCGAATGATACTCATGCCGAGATCTTTTCATAGTTTACAAGTTATTCCGTGGAGAAGCTTCTAGTGCCAACGTTTGATGGTGCAAACAAGCAGCAAAGCAAGTCTGTTTCGATTTTGATTGGGATTTTGACCATTAAATGTTAGGTTAGGGCTATCTTGAGGGGGTACATTCCCGACTTGAGAGATTATGCGTCTTGATCTGCAGAATTCATTTAGCAATTTTGCAACAAAGGATCTGAAAGAAGTACTAGAAAGAGAACCATCACCTTGTGCGATCGTTTTTGAGTTTTCAAGCCATGATAAGTCGTCTAAACCTCCACGGTCGCTTTGTGCTGCAAGCAATTTACCGGTCTTGCCCTGTAGCTGATATCCAACTTCAAGGCAATAGACGTTTATAAAAAACGTCTTTTGATTTTCGTCGCTCAATGCAGCAGAAGTGGGGATTTTATACAAATCCTTTGGAACCTTGCAATAAAGTCCCGCATGTTCTCGGGGCTCTTTCTTCAACTGCGTCGTGAGTGATTCAACGTATTCGCTCCTCTAAGGCTTGGAATCTTTCGGAATTTGCTCAAGCATAGGCGCACAGTTGGTTATGCTGACAGGAGGAGCTAGCCGATAGGAAACATTACTCTCGCCAAGTCGTTGTAGAGTATCAAATGAAGAGCCTGATTGAGACATCTTCATGCTCTAAGACAAGGACACCACAGGATAGAAGAGGGGCGCCAAATGATCATACGCCTCGTTTTGTGTCATCTCCAAAGGAATTCTTTTTTTCTTGTCGGGAAATTCTTTCTTAGATCCTTGGTAGTTCATGCATAGGTGGAGCCAAGGTTCAGAGGTCAAAAGTGCTCCCATAGAAAACAGGTACAATCTGGTGAAGATTTGTGCCATAGTGACTGAGCAGTCTCCTTCCTTGGTGAGACTTGATAAGACTTGATGGCTAATCCAGCCGCAGGAATTAATGCTGGAATACGGATCCGGATTTGGATGATGTGCAATCTCCTTCCTGGTGAGAGTACCTAGATCTGTGGCTTCAATTGAGGAGGATGATTTGGTAAATGAATTGCTCATGCAGTGGAAGAAATGCTCCGTACTTCCTTGCGCCTCACGGATCGGGGAATGGATGTTCAGCCAGGTTGAGATTTGTATGGAAAACACTCTGATCTTCAATAAAAAAGCTTTTTGATCTGCAAATAGAGTTGTTACCCAGTATGGAGTCGCGAAAAAACGGTGGCTAGATTTTCGACATACATCAAAACTAGGCAGTCATGAGATAAATCTCCTCATAGCCTCACGTTGTCAGATTTTGTGATAAAAACGTGTATTATTACAGGGTTTTACTGTTAACCACTGGAGTTCATTGAACCATAACTAAGAAGTTTGTGCAGCAAGTACGCACGCTGTTTAAGGGAAAGGAAAGTTATAGAAGAGAGCAAAGGAATTACAGAGAAGAGAAAAATGGGGAAGGGTGCATTCCATTAGTAGATAGAGAGCTATGCATTTGCACATAGAAAAACTTAAAGATATGAACCACACACACAGAATTATAAACAACAAAGGCAGCTCTCGTCGATCAGATTATAATAACAAAAAGTTTACTTAGAGATCTAAGATTTAAAGCCAAGAAAAATACGCTAAACCGGACCACAACGTTCTCCGGAAACCTGCTCTTCGATTCCTTTGCTCCAAGTTTCTATCAAGGGTTCAGCACAAAGCTAGAACACAGGATGCTGCTTAAAATTCTAAGGAGTGATTAACCAGAGGTTCTTCCCTACTTATAGATGTAGGAGGGAAAGTACAAATGGAAAACTCAAACTGAACTGAAACATAAAAAGTAGTAACGATGAACATTGGCAAATCATCCTCAACTATCTTTCATGAAGTGACACATGTATCACTTAACTATAGAATGGTCCACATGCTTTAAGATAATGGTTGTAAAAATAATAACTAGAAGTTTTACAATTTCATCGGAACATAGAAAATAGAAGAAAGAATAGAAGAAGTCATGCACTGGAACATTTATGTCTTCTTCTTGTTCTCGATAGGATATACTGGTCGAACATGTAAATTTTAGATCCTCACATCTGTTTAGCCACGGCTCTTTCTCTATCCTGAATTGTAGCAAACCCTTCATCAACACTGTGATGCACGATTCACCTCTCCAAGCTTTGCCCCAAACCTTGCAAATCGTCCACCGCCTGCAGCAGTCCACCATCTATCTGATAGAATTCATTGTAAAAGGCTTGAGCTTTATCAATTCTCTTTTGTACATCAGAGAAGAGCACCTTACAGGGAATTAGCCCCTAGTTGCGACGATCCACACGTATGAAGTGACATTCCGTTCATTATCTCTTCGTGAAAGAAATGACACTGTCTAGATATTGATGTTCTACTCTAAAGTGCCTGGATTCTCTTCAGCAAAAAACTCTGCCAGATTTCCAAACGGGAAAGATACTGTGAAACTCTAGTTGATTCCCCTTTTCGATGATCAGTCCGTTACAATATGTTTCCGTAATCATACATCTCCCGATCGCTTGGTTGATCCGCGCCCAAAAATACTTAGGATTACTCTCTGCAAATGTATTAATGCCTTCTATGTTTGCCTATCAGTTGCTTGAGTTGGATTGCTGAATAGTTCTAACTTAGGAGGGTGGACACTTCCCACGTTGTACGAGCTTGCCGAATATCAAATACTCATTCGTCAACGTCTTTACTGATTGCTGACGTCCTCCATTCTGCATAAGATGATCACTCACTGCTTTGAAATGGGCTGAATGAAGGTTTAGCAACTGGCTATAATCTCACATAATTGAGAGATAGTTTTCTGCAGATCTTCTTTTCCGCCTTTCATGTCAAGCCTAAGGAATAAAGATCCATCCAGTTTGCGTGTCCTGCTTCAATCCTCAGTGGTGGCTTGACGAGGGGTACTTTGGTCACTATCACATCTGCCGCGTGAGCTCCTCCTATCTTCCTTGCCGGAATTGCTACTCTCAACAAATTCTCTCCGAATCCTTGATGATCACCTAGAAGTTGATTGGTTAGAACTTTAGGCCTCTGTCTCTTCGCCCAGATTTGGAGTAGCTGCAAAGTCGTGCTCCTCGAAGTTCAATCTCCATTCTCACTCTGGAGACACTGCGAAGCCAACCATTCAGAGAAGTTACTTTCAGAGAAGAGAAGAAGTGCTGAGTGTATACATTCTTACTGTTTGCATCTCTTCGTCAGAAAGTGCCACAGTGTTATGGCTGCCATCTTCGCGTCATCAAGGAAAATCCCTTTCGATTTCTGCCCTGGCCCTTCAAGTATCCTCTTGAAACAGCCTTGAACGAAAGGTGAGTGGCTGAGGGGAGAGATGACTGTAGGCTGGATTCAGCGGAGGCATGGAAAGCATTCTGCCTGGCGCACGCGCCCCTTGTAGTAGTTCGTGCAGTATGGTAGTGGAGAAACCGGAGTAAAGTCATGGTCGTAGAAGTGATCTCTCCTTGCGATTGAGATCTTCTATGCCCCCTACAACTTTCCCACAAATTATCGCTTTCCTGCTGCTTTCCCTCCGTGCTTTCGCTAGAGGGGAATCTCCCCCGCCCGTGCCCCGAAGTTGCCCATGACCCTGATTCATCAATGCTTCATCACCACCCCCCCCACCCCCAGGCATATCCTTTCGTCAGCAACCCCAATCAGTTGACAGTCTTCAAACCAACCCACAGCTTCCCGACCTTTCTTACCACATTGTGTTTGCAGCCTCATATGGATTTGCAGTATGGCTTTATCTCCTCCATTGATGGTAAGTGTCACGTACACATTCCATCGTCTTTAAGGATCCGAGGTATCCGCAAGTCCAAAGTTCAAAACACTTGTTTGCGACACGCCCCCCCAGCAGTGAAATCTTTCTTCTACTCGTACTCATTTTGCACTCACCAGAATGCTTCAATGAAGGCACATGGCGCACGCCCCCCCCCTACTCCTGGGAGATTGTCTCTCCTGCTACTACCAAATGGAGATCAAAGTTCCGCGCCCTCCCAATGCCCACGCCCACCCCCGAAGAACTTCTGCTTCTCCTTGGATTAACAATACAGGCGCTTCCATCCCCGCGCTCTATGAATGTCATTGCAGCTACCAGTCTACCCACTACCCACAGTGACTGGGAAGCAGCCCGTATTCGACTTGCTGCACACAATCCGCTTTGACTGCCCATGAAGGCGTGTTGTAACTCCAACAGTTGCTGATCAACTCCACATCCAGCGCACCCGCACTCAATTCTCATACGGCTACCTTTGGGATCTTTATAGGTTGCAGAAAATGAGCCTGGGATCCTTGAGGTATGTGAAATTTGCAAATTGATGATAGACTTGCCAATCTTGGACCACAGGCTTCCCACGCTTCTTGCTTACCCCTCACCACGTAGCCCCTGGCCTCTCAACTAGTCTTTGTCTACCGCCGCAGATGAATTGATCAGCGTAGCGATAGAAGAAGTCATCGTTGATCACTTAAGTCTTTCTTGCATGACAGGTTGGCCGTTAAGCGTGGGTAGCACTCAAAAAGGGGGGTCCTTGGAAAGAACCCCACATCGATCCAGCTTGGACAAGACGCCTTGTGAAGATGCAAAACATTACACAAGTATGCAGTTCATCTTGAAGCTTGAAAGTAACGCTTCACGTTCCGGAGTTGCTCACGATGTTGTTGCTAATAGTTTCCGACCAATTGATATAGAATCAACCTTGTTGATTCAATGGTCCTGAAAAAGCATACATCATGTACGGTAACGTGTAAGCATCTCGCTTCGCCATTCATCCTGCACCCCTCAGCCAACTTCCAAGCACACGACCCTTCCCCCCCCATCCCCACAACCTACACCCCCCGCCACCCCAACCACAGCGACGACCGTGGGACGAGTTCTCGGGAACATTGACAGGAGAGCCCCCCTCATACGCCCCGCACCCCCTCTACACCCCCCCTGATCGGCTATTCGTTCACTCACCAATCAGCTAATGTTTTCCCTCTACGTCAGCAATTGTGAATTGCTAACCCCACGCAGTCACCAACTTTCGCACTGGAATTTCACAACAATAATTTGATGTAACTTGCGGTCCTACGAAGTATTGGTCTTCCGAGCGGGGTCACGCACTGATCTGGATGAAGGAGATGATAAGATCTAGAAACTACCATCACAAAAAACTCTGGCAATTGGGTTGCTACATGGAAAAGCTGCAGCTCGGGATCATTCCACTTGTTTAACCGCACTGGGTGTCACCTAGCTTTCATCCTGAAATCTGCGACTACCTATCCGAAAAATTTCGTTACTTTAAAATATGGGTCATTGTGTGTTTTTATTGCCTGAAAGTTCTTGTAGTGCATCAGATAATCCCAAAGAGCCATATTAGGCTTTTTTCGCCACATACCAGATGACCAAAATGTTATATTCTGTCGTCGGATTTGTCTGCGGGAAAAGTTGTATTTGAATTTTATTTTTGTAGTCCTGTGTATAGGCTATTTGTGCTCCGTTTAACATGTTATGTCGAACATATCATATCCTTGCTAACAGAAGGATTTTAACAAAGGAATGTAGTTTGGGGCTCTTATTTGTAACTTTTGGCAATTTTTCGTATTTTGTGTTGTCCGTTTAGTTTTCTGTGAAAGTTCCTCTAGCACAATTCCTTGTCGGGTAAGCCCGCTTTTTGGTCTGGAGCAGCTGTGGAAAAAATATACGCACATTATGCCCAGAGGAAAGTACCATGGAGGTCTGGATCATAGGAAAGAAGCGAAGTCGTACGGGAAAAGCCCCTGCGGGGATGGGCGCCAATTTCTGGAGAAAACAAGGATTGAAGCTGACAAGGGCACAATAGAAGCCGCAGGCATGTGGGCATTTATACCTCTAGCAGGGTACTTTTTCCGTGTTATAATAAACACTTAAGTCTGCAGGGAAAAAATAGACAGCAGCAGGCAGTGGGATTTTATTGCCTGCTTGCAGGGTAATTTTCCGAGTGATGAAAATTTCACTTAAGTACAGGGGAAAATTAGAGAGAAGAAGCGGCAGTGGGATTTATTTGCTGCCTTGACAGGGTAATTTTTACATGCATGATATAAAATTCACTAAGCGCCAGAGTGGAAAAATAGAGCAGCAGGCAGGTGGGAGGTGGGATTTTGTATCTGCATTTACGAAGGGTATTTTCACTGTGATATAAAATCCCCTTAAGGTAGTTAGAAAGTTAGATTGCTGGGCAGGCGGGAATTATTTGCCTTTGGCCTTACAGGGTTATTTATAAAATTCCATGGTGAAATCAAGAAAAGTGACTTAAGTGAAAATCACGAGATTTTATGCCTGCCTTGCAGGGTAAATATCCCCTTGTAAAGTCAAATCATTAAGTGGATTCAGGGATTTACTGGGGTGACGTGCAGGGTGGTAAAGAATCCCAGTGTCAGAAATTCTAAAAATAGAATTCTATTATGAAAAAAAAAGTGCGACCCACCTTGGATGAATAATAATGTATTAAATAAAATATTTTTAATATTTATGCACCCATTTTGGCACCCAGGCTTGTGGAGGAAAAGTCAACAAAAGCCAAAGGGGAAAAATCAATGGAAATAGGCAATTCTAAAATAAATAAATTAATTTATTTAATGCAGCCCCTTTGAGAAGGAATTAATACTTTTAAAGTATTAAATGATTATTATATAATCCTATTTTCAGTGGCTATGGTTCAAAGCACCTGTGAAGATGAGTGAATGATGTGTGAAGAAATTAAATTGGATTAATTTAATTATTGGATGGCGTCCTAACCATGCTATTTTAAAAGAGAAGAGCATGAGTTTAATTAAATTAATTGCCTTTAAATTGTTAGGGCAATTTTTTTTTACTAATTATAGAATTGTGACGATTATATACGCTTATGGGCAGCCATGGGTGAATTTCAAATCACAGGTAATACATTGCAGCCGAGTGGAAAAGTGCGCCCCCATTAGAGGAGGATTTTGCTAGCAAGGTGGTGGGGAAACAAGGCTAAAAGCTTCCAAATTTGGCGCATGTTTTGAAGGGAGGTTGATCTTTGTCTGGGATATGTTACAAGGTGTTCAGGAGCTCAAGTGTTGTGAACGGGTTCATGCTCTCTTTATGTGCAAAATTAAAACACACTGTTTTGGGGGCCAAGCAGGCTTGAAAAGTGCAGATTTTTACCAATTAAAATTCACTATTCATGCTCCGGTGGCCATTTTTGTCTGAATAAATTGAGGAAAAGGAATTCATTACAGGTTGCTTTACAAAGGAAAAAAGAATTTTATCAATGTCACTACATTGCATATATCATCCGAATCTGAAGAATGTCCAGATCTGCACCAGTATTGAAGAAGGAAATTGGCCAAGTAAGAAGAAAAATAATTATTCAGACAAAGACAAAGCTATGGCGAAGAAAGATTGAAAAAGAAAGCACAACGGGAAAGTAATGCATCACTTCTAAATTTGTAGATTTGGAGACATGGATCTCTCTAGGCTCGAACCTCTTTCTGAATTGTAGACAGATCCAGAGCAGGGAAAGACTTCACTCTGTGTGCAGATTAAAAGCAGGGAATTATCAAGTTGAAGTTTTCCATCCATAGCCCTGGACAAAGTTTGTTATGCAGGTGCAGATCCATATACAGTGCGATTTGCAAATCCACTGCAGATCCAGATCAGATCTCTAGTTGCAAAAAAGCTTCCAGCACAAAGTTCATCCTCTGTTCGAATACACCCCGTAGAGAAGACAATGCGAAGGCAAGATTCCAGATTCGGCTTGCAATTCCAGCTGCCTTGCAAATCCAGTTGTTTCCAGATCCAACTTGTTGTTTCCAGATTCAGCTCGCTTCCAGATCCAGCTTGTTGTTTCCAGATCCAGTCATTTCTAATTCCAGCTGTTTCCAATTCCAGCTTGCTTCCAGATCCAGCCTTGCTCCTAGATCTAGTTTGGTGAGAATCAAAGGAAAAAGAATCAGCTGCATACAAACATGAAAAAGGACAAGACTGCAACTTTTCTCTTCCTTTTTCTTTCCTCTGAAATAGTAATTGAACGATCAATTAAATTATAAAACTTAATTGATTGGCTTAAAAGCCATTACTTGAAGAAGTCAACTACTTGGAGATAGGTAGCGGATGTGCAAAATAGAAGGTTCTATTTTCAGTTGCAATCATACATGTCATGTAAAGAGGGATTCCAGGATGGAGATTGCTAGTTGTTTCTTTCCTCCGACTTCCACATGTGTCAGTTCAACTAAAAGCTTCCAATTTGTAATTGGCCCTCTACATTCTATAAGTAGAGGAAGAACTTTCGGGTTAATGATCAGAATTTGTAAGCAGCAATCTTGTGTTTTAGACTTTGTGCTGAACCCCTGAGAGCCACTTGGAGCAAAGGAATACAAAGGAGTAGGTTTTCGGAGAACTTTGTGTCACGATGTACTTTGTTTCTTGCTTTTAATCCTAGATCTCTTAGTAAACTTTGTGTTATTATAGATCTGGATCTAGAACTACCTTTGTTTTATAATTCTGTGTGTTCATATCTATTAAGTTCCTTCTGTGTGCATGCAATTAGCTCTGCTATCTACTAATTGGGATGCACATCTTCCCCATTTCTTCTCTGTATTTCCTTTACTTCTTCTATAATTTTCCTTTCTTAAACAGTTGCTTACTTGCTGCAGAACTTCTTAGTTATGGTTCATGAACTAAGTGGTTAAAGTAAAACCCCTGATAGGTAATAACACATTTTTATTGACAAATCTGACACGGGAGCCTCACCGGTTAAAAGAGGGAGATTTATTTCATGACTGCCTAGGTTTGATGCTATGCAGAAAATCTAGCCAACAAAACCCAAACGAATAACTTCGTAAGTCCTCAGGTTCGCAATTTGAGCTCCACATCTAATGACGCGATAATTCTTCGCGAAAATCACAAAGGTAGCAACAAAAATCAAGCCAATTGGTAAATAAAGATGAAAGCATTCACAGGGTTTAAAATGTCCTTGATTTACGTAGCAACATTAATGGTGGCAAAAATAAATGCAATGCATCATGACTGTTCGATCCATCGTTCGCAATTTAAAAAAAATCCGTCCATGTGGAATGAAGCTTTTTGCTATCATGGACTCGGGGACACCCTTTGTAATTTTGTAGCATTAGAGAATTTACACATCTTTGGCAAACTTGACCCGCCCATCCGCCTTTTGGTTTTCAATACTGGCTCGACACAAGATCGCATTTGAGTGATAGTGGGGTTGCGATTCTTTTTTACAATTTTATCTCACTTCATTTTCAAACCAAGAATGCTCAAGTTTCCCGGCGACCCGCATCTCCGCCTTTTGCATCTAAGTAGCCACATGTCTTTTGTGGGTTTTGGGAATTTTTTACACTTTTACTCCTTCATAAATGCACAAAGCTACAAATATGTGCCACCTCCCCGCATCCACTCCAATTGTGACACATGTACACTCCTTGACACCAATTGAGAAATTACTTATGTCACGCTTTGACTGGGAATATTCGGAGAACATTTATCGGGTTACGGGGTCTATTTCGCACTTTGTGAATGCGAGAGAAAATACGAGTTTGCAAATTTGACCGGCCACACTGCATTCAATTGGGAACTGCCATGTATGAACGGGCAATGGGAGAGAAAATGCAAATAAAAAACAAGACCCAGAAGCAACTTACAACAAGCGATCCCTCAAACTCCAGGTCTTAAAACACAACAGCTTCCCCGTAAGAAACTACCAAATAATGCACATTCAGGCATGATCCTCGACCGAAAAAGAGGAAAGACTAAACCATACATAGAAAAACCACAAAGTTGATCTGCACCTCAACAGTGAGGGAAAGCAGAAAAATATAGCAGACAACGATGGCAAATCTTAACCGAACAAGGGCGAGATTAATTCGAGCGCCAACACTATACACTATAGATTTTAGCCACTTTCAGTGTTTGCCCTGATCATTTGACCAACATTAAAGTTTCAGCAGAAGTAGAGTATGTAGCAGCAACAGGAGTAGCGTGTCAAGCTGTTTGGATGAGAAGAGTGTTGAAAGATTTGAGGCAGAATCAAGAGGACTTTACGCAGATATTTTGTGACAACTCAGCAATAGCGTTGTCTAAAAATCATGTTTTTCATAAGAGGAGCAAGCACATTGATATGAGGTATCATTTCATCAGAGAATTGGTTAACAACAAAGAAATTCATCTTGAATTTTGCAGATCCGAAGATCAGTTTGCAGACATTTTTACAAAGGCTTTGGCAAAGGAAGCTTTCGAATATTTAAGAGGTTGTTTGGGAGTTTGTCATCCTGCATATGGCAGATCTGGAAAGACAAACATAGCTCCAGAATAGTGAAAGCTACAGGTTCAAAATTAAGGGGGAGTGTTTGAAATATGCATGCATGTGCAACATGTAGTTTCTCCCGTAGCTTTTTAGGGAAGTTAAATTTAGAAAACAATTGTTTGTTTTATGTAGTTCGTAGCTTTTAGGTAAGTCTATGTTTTAGGGATTAAAACAAAAAGAAAATAAAACAAAAAGAAATTTGTTTTATGTGTGCACAAAATGCGGGTAGACTTAAAGCAGCAGTTCAGATTTAGAAGTCCAGTTTAACGGCAGTTCATAGTTGAGTTTAGGAGGAGTCTTTCTATTTAATTAGCAGCAATTGTTATTGTTATATATGCACACAACTGAAGCTGTAGATAAAAAGGAAAGTGTTGCATGCACAATTTAATTGTAAAGAGATGAAGCTCTGTGACAGTGATGAATTAATTGCTTATGCACAGTAGTGCTGATTTCAGAAACTCTGTTTTTATGGTTTTTATTTACAAGTTATTTTATTATTGTTTATGCTGTTCGCTGTTTAAAACTGCAGATTTTCTACACAAGTTATTTGGAAGAGGGATTAAATTTGGGGGTCATCCCGTCTGTCAAGAATTTGTTTTGCGATGGTTATTCCCTTGACATTTGCCTTCAAAAGCTAGTACAGTTCATATTTGAAGAAAGAATTATTATGATAATGATATGACACAAACCATGACAGAATACAGATATGGTACGTATAAGTCTGTGGATACATCTAGGATATGGCGATATAAGTTTCCAATAGTGTCTGGACCGTCCACGATGTATATGGGCAATAAGAAGTTGAATTTTTTCCTAATTTTTTTTACATTAAAACATAAAATGATCCAAAAGAAAAACAGGATGAAACCCTAACAATTCAGTAGGGTCTGAATCTTCAAGCAATCATCCTATCCATCTTGGGAGCAAATTTGACTAGGAGGGAACAGGTGCAATTGACCCAAATACTCTTTATCTGATCACTTACAGGAAGATATTCGATTCTGGACATCAAAAAATTGCAAGGGTAAATCTAAATCCCACTGAAAGTCTGATTTTCAGTTTTGTGCTGTTATAAAACCAGAAATTAAGATCACGTGAAGCCCTAATTTTTATGTAATAATAAAATTAATATTAATAATGTTGTTGAGTCTCTGCCTTCTCATTAATATTAACAGTCTTTATATTACCAGGAACTATATGGTCTAATTTTTAAGACAATTTAAAACTAAAAGTTTTCTACCCAATACCTACCCAAACAACTAGCATGGTTTTAATCCTAAAGATTGATATTGATGTAGTCCGTGAAACTTGTGTGCGTGTGCATGTCTGTATACATACATATATATCAATATAAATATACTGTTTTGAATGAAAGGTTCCCCCGTAAATATATTATGTATTAATTGTTTATGCCGTAATTATTTACATCTCACGGTTTTTTTCGGTTTAATATACTGTATGAAACACTAAAAACAGGCTACAGACTGTCAATTTCTAGGCCTGTTGTATAGCTACGAATATACACTCCTACAAATATACACTGTTCCTACAAGTATTTTAGCCAATTTAATTATTTTAGTTTAGTGTTGTTTTGGAATGATTTTGCACCATTTTGTGCACCATAGATTTGAGCTACTTCAGTGTTTGGCCCATATCATTTGGCAACACTAAAGTTGCCCTAATCTTGGTATCGTGTAGATTCATTCCAAATATTACTCTTGGAACAAATTTGCACCATTCTATACAACAGGAGTTATTTGGAAGAGGGATTGAATTTGATGGTCGCCGCTACTTGTCACATAATTTTTTTTTTCTAAATGATAGCTATCTTTTTAACATTGCTCTTCAAAAGCCAGTAAAGTTCATCTTTAAAGGACACATCAAAGACTCGATATATATTTATTTTAATCCTTTAAAAGGTTTGACAGTTCACCCAACATTTTCCGTTTCATCCCATATGGTCTTGAGAAAATTTCTATTGCAATTTATGGCTAACAAATTTAAATATGCTTCTGGATTCATCTGGGTTAAAATGATGTTGGAAGGCATTTTGGATCCCTTGCATTAGGGGATCTGTCTTTAGAAAAATCACATTTCTACCAATATTGAGTTCCGAAACATAGGACAAACATTTTAACACAGATGAATCCAGAAGAATTTATTCTTCATTACTCTGTGAAATAACCAAAGATTAAGTTCAAATATGCTGCCAAAGATTAACTCTGCAAGTTGGAATAAATTCGCACCATTCTGTACACCAGGACTTTGGAATTAACCTACACAATTCTGTATACCTGGATTTACAAGCAAACATCACAGTGGCTCAAATACCTGGTATACGGAAGGTGTATATTCTTTCCAAACTGTTTGGAATTAATCTATACCGTTATTACCCTAGTGATTTGTGCCAATATAGTTACCTAATATACACCAGAGATATGCATCAATTTAGGAACTTCGTTATTATTTGCTCCCTCTCCCTGTGGTGGAATCAGTGTCACATAGCGTTTTTTAAGAACCTAGAAACTCCCACCAGCTTGCTGGGGTACTCTACTACTGATCTACCAGCCCTTTTACACTCAGAAGTGTGGGTTTTTTTTTTCATGCATTTTTTACATTGCAAGTAATAGGACACCTTGGTGCCCTTCTCTCTCTCTTCTTTTTATTTACGGTGCTAGTTCACATACATGCAACTGGAACTAAGCTCTAAAATAGCTAGGCCATTTGAATCAAGGAAATTTTATCTTCTGTTCCATCGCATGAATTGAGCGTCTGTGTTTTTTGTCATGGAATGCTAAGATTAATTGCTAAAGACTGATGTTGAAATCTGGCTACTGAAATTCCATGCTGAAAAGAAGTAAAAAATCATAAGATGGTCTCTAGGCCTTTCAGAGACCCCTTTTATCATTTATGTAAACATGATTTGCAACTAGCACCATAATATAAATAATTTTCTTCTGGAAAAATGCTACAAAATATTTCACTTAATGCGTAATAGACATGTCACCCTTGAAATTTGCAAGGCATTTGCTGTAATGTGACATTCTGTTATGTATTGCAGGCAGAGCTCTTTGTTATCTCTGCTATACCAAAAATCTGTTGTCATCACTCCCAATCGACTATAAATCGTGAGCACAACACTATTAACATTGAATGTGATGAATCAGCCATGAGAAAACTAACCCAGGCGTAGTCCTGTTCTCATTTTTCTGGCCGTGATATGGATTCCCTTGGTTTCCTCCCTCTCATTTATTTAGCCTTGGCCACCACCTCTCTTGTTCATCACCATAATATGGTTTAGTGCATTTTTCTTGCTATACGATATGATATATAACATATGTGCTATTGTGTTAGTTGTGTTTCCTTGCAGTAACAGTGGAAATAACTTATATGTTTCTATGCGACTTCTTCTTAATATGAGAATTCAATACTTTGCTAGTAGAGAGCTTTTGTGTGGACACTGTGAAGCTGAGCCTAACAGATTTTCCATTATCTGCAGGTAGCTTTACCTTACAAACATGGCTAACTTATTGGGTTAGAGAAGATTAATTGCTATGGCATAGGGAAGCGTATGGTTTTGGATAAATTATATCCAAGGTTTGTAGAGTGGTTGTCCACGGAACATCTTAAATGTAAGATACAATGAACATTGGGAATTTGGGAGCTGGTCAGGGTGACTTACAAAATGACATACCAATTTTTCTATGTATGCTACATCCTCACTACCACCATTGTTTACACGTCTACCATAAACACCCCCTCTTCCTTAAAACACTATTTCTAAGCCACCTTGTCTGCTATTGCATTTCCTGTAATTTTCCTTACACCATTTTTTTCTTTTTAATTGTGTATTTTATCTTTGTAGTTCTACTCTGAGTCCCTACCACCATTCATGCAGTATATTTCACTGTATATTGTAGGGTTGTACATTTTTTTGGCCTGTGCTTGCAGTGGCTTTGATTGTATAAGCCCTAACATTGTGCTTATCACAGAATGCTGCAATGAATGTCAAGAAAAAAATGCGGAGGCTGGTCCTATGTATCTTCTTTAGTGGACATGTCTGTGGTCCTGAAAAGCTTACATGGAATGATATGTGATGCATACAAATTCAGAAGAATTTCTGCAGTTCTTTGGATATTGGTATACATTCTTTACAACAAATTTCCAAGGCTCTTCACTAATTCCTGCATGGCTTATCTATCTCTTATCATTACCTTATGGCCATTAATCCTTCTTCGTTTCTTTTTCTTCAGCTAAATTCTGAAGCATGCTCTTTCATTACTGAGATTGGAGAAATCACAAGAAGATTCTGGTGCATGTATGCAACAAAATAGCTTGAGGGGCAGTTAAATACACTTTCCCTCCATAGGCTATGAAGCTATTCAGTCATTGTTCACTCTATCACTTTAACATGGTTCATAAAAATCATACTTACTTTGTCTTTGTTCATTGCACCTCTCTATTACATTATTTGTATACCTAATGCTTTGTTTATTTCAAACTGTTTGGAACAAATCTACGCCATCCCATACACCATGGATTTCCCCCACTTTGGTGCATATGAAATTATGCAGATTCATTCCAAATTGTTTGGAGTGAAGCCAATTTAGGTATTTTACTTAAATTGCAATATTTTTTTCTATACAAAATTTCATATCACTAAATTTATAGGGTAAAGTTGCCGACTAAATTGCCAGGAAACGGAAATGGAAACGGGTCTGAAATGTGGAAACCCTGATTTTTCTTAAACCCTTTGAAAGGAAATGGTGAGGAAGCGTGTGTGCAAAAAGAAGTAAAAAATACAAATATATATATATATATATATAATGTATAATACTCGTTTTTAGTCCATAAAAGATGAAACATATGAAAAATATAGTATTCATGAACAACAAAAGCTTTTAGTTTTATGTTTGACTATGATTAGGGGTGGTTTAAGGACAAGTTAGGTTAGTATTAATGTTTTTTTTTTAAGTTTTTTTGTAATTATTAAAATGCCGCAGGAAATGCATGGGCATATGTTGGAAATGTCATTTAGGTCATGTTCGGATTGTAGCAATGTTTCCGGGGTGTTCTGGACCAGCTTTTTGCCTTTGAACCGTTTCCCCTAGAAAATGCCCCCAATTGTCCTCACCACCCCCTTTCAGTCGGTTTCTGCATCTTAGGTTGTCAAGTCAATGCCATCTCATATATACACTACTACATGGGGGCCTATTTTGAGACGATAATTAGAGACAAAACTAAAGTTTTGTCTCTAACTTTTTTCATTTAATTTAATAACAAGTTGAATTTTACCTTATTGAAAAAATTTGGGGCAGTTAGAATTAGAGGTAACTTCATTCAGTGTAGGGCTTTGATCAAGACTCGGGAGTACAGGCAGCCACAAATCCATTCAAACCCCTTACAAATCTCAAATAGGTTTGAGATTTCAAGCCTTTGCACCATGGTCGCCTCCAAAGTCATCGGTGCGGGACTTTGCCTCCTCCGCCGCCGCCGCCGCCTCCCCTTCCTCCCGTGGTAGAGTCTAAGGTGAACATGCCCCTGTCTTGATAAATGGCAGATCTGGCAGAGTCCAAGGCAAGAGAAGGGCTTGTTGAGGCTTTGTGTGTTTTTCGCCTAGTGCAACGGACAGGAATCGAACCCAATGATTTCACATTTGCTGCTTGTGCTAGATGGGATTAATATGGAGCATGGGGAGGAGATACACAAAAATATGTTTTGACATAAACAAGGGTTTTCAGAGCATCAATCTTTTGTGGATTTTGGCTGAAAAAGGGGGTTTGGCTCCCGTTTTCAATGGGCGCGCAAGAAAGGATGTTTGCATGATTTGATACCCACCGCAAGCTCTCTAATCTGCTCGGTGGAGACGACGAATAGACCCAAAGAAACAAACAAAACTAATCTTTTATCTCAGCGATTAAGAAATTCCACAGTCGCCCCTGCGTGTTCTTGGTTAGATTTGTCAAGAGAGAAAGAGCTGGCCAATGGGATGTATGGGCGGCAGTGCCTTCTTAGAACAAAGAGCATCTATTTGCGCGCACTCCAGGTGATGCCATTAACGTATAATAACTCGATGACCCTAAACAGAGTAGAGGTGCACGGGATTTGTTCAGCACGAAATTGATCAGGAAGAAGAGGTATAGGTAGTTAGTTGCATGAATGGAGGAAAGTCTCATTATCCTTTACACTCTCACGCCCTAGTGTAGTTTCTCCTTGAGAGGTATGAGGTAGAGGCAAGAGGCGGAGTGGTGGAAGAAAATGTATGTGTGGATCCCCCCTGCAAGCCTTGTTCCCTTCTCCACTCCACTTGGAGTGTATGCAACCCAAGCCAATTTCTACCGACCATTGTTTCTCCTTAGAGTGTTGGTGGTTTTGCTTCAGGGGTTAGTGTGTTGGTGGTTTTGCTTTAGAGGTGACAACTACATTTGGTTCGTCCTACTTGAGTGGTGGTCTGGTGTTAGACTATGAGGAGGTGACTGAGGTTCCAACCCTTTTTGCTTGCTCTATTTTGATATGTCAGAGCCTATAGACATGGCCGTCTCCTCAGTAGGGTGTGGGTTTTGCACCTGAGGTAGCTATTGAGCTAGATCACATTGTGCCAGGCCAATTGTTTGCAGGGTACGTTAGTGAAGGGGATGCCCCCAAATAATTTGATGCCCCATTTTGATGCATATAGCCTGGGAAACTCCAAAATGCAACCAAAAACACGCATGTTATCGATTTTATTGGAGAAGCATTAGAGGAAGTGCTCATTAATGAGGAATTTTTTTCTCTCTCATGGCTCATATGTCACTTCAACACCTACTAGCTGAGCCTCATGGAGCTCAACACCTGGATAGTTGATCAATGCCGGCAACCTTGTATAACTGGTAAAGTCAAAATATTCCTCTTTGCAAATGGTATTTTTATTTTTATGGTATTTTATATTTCATTTAATTGTATGAGCTGTATATTTCTCTGCAATTATAGGTTGTGTTTTATTTTATAAGTTTTATGATTTGAAAATATTTTGGTATCAATTTTTAGATCCAAGTGCATATATAGAGGGGCCATCCATTCATTTCTAAGGGGAAAATCATATAACCTGTGTGTATAATATTAAAAGCTTTGTATCCTGCCCTGATGATTTATAATAGAGCTCATTAATGTTCCATTTGATTATCTTGATATATAGTCTCAGATTTTATGGTTTTAATTTCATCATTGATTTAAGAAACATCAAAAAGAAAATTGATAGGTATTGTGATATGATTCAGTTGTCATATTTGGAGATTTTATAATGTAAGGAATTATTTAGATAACAATCTTATCCATTTATAACTGTTTATGGTGGAAGGATTGTCCTACTTATTACTGCTCCATTTTGCTCTATTTTGTTACTGCTTTGTTCTCTATATGCTGCTGCTGTATAAACTCTGATCTGTGCTCTCTTTTAAGTTGTTGCTTTGTTTTCTTGCTGCTGCAAATTCACTCTATATCATGCTATATTTTCTTCTGTGCATCATTCCTTTTCTCCTCTATTCTGCTGTATTTTTCAACTCTGCCTACTGCTCTGTTCTCTGCTGCTACAAATTGTTGTGCATACTATTAAGTTGTTGCTATGTTTTCACACTCACACTCTTCTGCTTTGCTGCTACGCACCTCCACAAGTGAGTATAGCATGCACAAAATTTGTATTGCATCTACAAAAACTATTAGTAATTACTATATAATATTATGTAATACTTTTAATATATGCATCCTCAATATAGGCTTCAAATTTGACAAAAAAGTTATCAAGAAAAGAGAACTTCAGCTTTGTAACTTTCTTATATATAAGTATTGTTACAAACAGTACAAAATACATAGTGTGTAAGGTCTTTGTTCTTATGCTAAAGTAACAAAACTAGAATAATATTCAAAACCTGACAAGAGTATGGTTCTTTTTTAAACGATCTTTATACATTGCAAAAATGGTCTAGTAGATAGGGCGAAAATGCTATCACAGGTTACTATTTTTTTAAAATTTTGGTTTCTTTTCAAGCAAATGGAGTACGAGATCCACTAACAAAAAATTGAAAGGTCATTCTTGTAGATCCTAAAATTCCATTTTTTCATTGGGTTATGTTTGGGTATACCCAACAAGGATAACATCATGTGCATTGTATATGTTTCCAAATTTTCTTGTGCAATACATAGTCGAAAGCCAATAAATTTAAAGAATGTATGAAGATGAGATGTCTATATAGACCCCTCTCTAAATAGCCCCTCTCTAAAAACACCATCTGTATTTTCCACAACATACTTCTTCCATACCTGGACAAGGTTTGGAGCATTGAATATTGAATAATAGAGCTTCTCTCTTTCGTATCTTATCAAATATTTTTGGTAGAAGGATAATAATCTAGGTCCTCCAAAACCTATTCAATGTCTTGTATTTTTTTTGTCAATGTTCGTGAGAAATCCTCTCTAACCACTGCCCTTAGTAGGGGCACGTTATGAGCATCAGGAAACATTGTATAAGCAAGAAAGTCCATTCATGTTTTTGTGGATCCGAAGAGACTTGGTACTCAAACATATGTGTTCATATTTAAATGAAAAGAAAACCATGTAAACACTTAAATTTTTGCAAATGATTTTTAATTTTCTTGTGTAATTGAATTTTAAAACAAGAATTCTTGCATTTGTAAGAGAAGTCATGATGATTTTATTATGTCCTTGTAGGTAAATCGTTTGCATGCATTTTGGTATTGGATGACAAAAACAAGCTATCATAGTTACATTTTAAAAAGTTACCTGAAATTCAAGTTGCATTTGTTGGTAATATCATACTTCAAAATATCATAACCAAAAATTACTTTTCTTGGCAGCCCAAAATTTTGACTCAAGACTTGAGAGTTTCTTGACATTCAAGGAAACTTTAGTGCTTGAAAATTTAGTTTGTGTGGAGTAATTACCGATATTACTCAGCACAACTCGGTGATTAAGTCTTATTCCTCTTATCTCGATTTTCCATTCAATTAATCATTTTGTTGGAATGAATCTATATTAATGTTCATTTTTAAATTGGTTCCAAATCAAGGGACTATAATAGTCTACTCAAGGCGGTTACTGTATATCTATCATACAATTTCAAAGTCTCTATGCATAGGAATCTTCTTAGTTTTCAGGTTTTGATATCTCTATTGCATATTTTTTCAATCTTTTATATGTAATTTTTTATTTTTTTCCTAATATATATACAACTCTTTTCTAATAAAAGATGAGCTGCTGAGAATTTTACAATATATCATACAAATTGATGGTTTTTCTTTATCTTAAATTAAACTCATTTCTTGCATGTCAATAATTATTGATATTATAGGACAACGTTTGTTGAAAGATCAATAGTTTTGGAACTATTGTCCTAGACAACCTAAATGTGATGGATAATATGGTTCTATAAACTCTATACTATATGAATGTTTCAAAGAGACATCTAGATCTATCTTCGTAGTTGCATAATAAAACACTTACTTTGGAAGAGCACATTTTCTGTACATCTTAGAGGATTATTTATAAGCCTCATGAGGAGTTCATTGTTTATGCATTGGATGGTGTTCTATAAGTTGATATATATTTGAAGGAAAAATTAAAGGTTCTCTTACATCAGATGTTAACATTAAGCTTTGTTAAATGTAATGGTTTCAGCAGAAGATGTTAGCTTATCTTGTCAAGAACTAATTTACTGTGGTTTCTAAATATTTGTCTACCAATGTTTTTGGTTTTACAGGTATATTTATGTTCCTAAACCTAGAGAATAAAGTCCATCAACACACTCATTCGTACAATCAAGTTGCCATCACAGAATACGAGTACCATCACTTTCTCATAAGGGTATGAAATCTGAGATCCTTTAAAATGTTATATTACTGTCACACATTTAATTTATTTTCTTTGAACCTTTCAAATGTACACAGAGTATGAGAATACAAACATTGCTAAAACCTTAATCACCTGAATAGGGATGTATCCATTTAATAAAATAATAACTTAACCTAAAATAAAATAAAATAAATCACAATATCTTGTAGAGTGAGCTCCTTATGCCCTAAAGGTACCTCGCATTGTCTGTAAATGAGTTTTTCTTACCAAATCTGCTTCAAATTTATTCTATCAGTCTAGTATCTTTGGAGGCTTCCTCTCAATTTTACTAATTGATCCGTGCTAGGTTGGTACTTGGTAGTATTAGTCTCCTATTCTAGGAAGACAAGCCCTCAGTTAGGGACCTCAGAGTTGCATGGTTTGGGGACATTACCAAATTTACCAATGGAATCATTGTTTGTAGTCATTACCTCTATTCTCTCTACCCACAAGTTTCTATTTTGTTTTTAAACAGAAAATTATTTTCAATGTAGGCTTTAGTCTCTTATCCTCTCTAATATTTTAGACAAAGGTAATAAATTTGACAGACCTAAGTTTCTTCTCTTTTCTCGTTATTTTCTGCCAAAGGAAAGTAGAAGAGAAAAATATTTATGTCTATATTTTCAATTCTGTACTTTTCTTTTAAACACAAAAGACATGCACTACGTGCTTTCAGCTTTGGTCCACAGGGTCTCTTTAGAAACCCTATTTCTTTAACCTTTTCTCTCCTCAAATTTTCTGTCCTAAACCATTCCTTTCTTCTCTTTTCAATCTTTACCGCCCTTTTTCCTGCTGTAGGAAATATTAGTTATATTTCTAATTTTCTTGTAGTTCTATAGGCGACATAAGAAAGCTCAAAACCAGTTGTGGCAACTATCCCGAACACCATTTAATCCTGATTATACTGGAATCTATCTTTTATTTTGTTTTGTAAACTTTAGATAAACAATAATAAGGGTATTCTTTAGCATTTTAGAAGAGATTTTTCTTTTTCAAACATTGAAATGAAGTCAAGTTTTTTAATTCTTCTTTTCCAATATTCTTAATATTTGTAAATCATTTTGAAGTCTCTGTCTAAAATCCAATGAATACCAGCTTGAAGGTTATAAGATTGAAAGCCTTTATTTATCTCTATAAAGTATGGAGGATTGCATTTCAAGCTTTAAAGTCTTCTATATGGAGACCTTTTAATTAGATACAGTAAACACATGAAGAATTTCTACATACGGTTAAACGAATTAATTTGTAAGAATATCTTAGGTAATTTTTTCCCCAAGCTACATATTTGTAACTTTATGCAACTGAAATATTAAATTTCTTGATTGGGGATATCGTGTCTAAAATATGCAGATGCTAAGAGGAGGCCTAGGATTTCTTTGAATGTTTGATAGAATGCCTCAAAAATTAGCAGACCACAATACTAGTATAAACATTAGTAAGGATTTCTTTGAATGTTTGACAGAATGCCTCAAAAATTAATAAGAGTATAGACAACAACACTGAGTCCATAATTACTTGTGGTATTAGTATTAGCAGGGACATCTAACAATTTTTTAAGGAGATAGAAATTGTATTTGGAACTTGAAATTTAGATGAAGTCATTTGAAATAAAAAGATAAATGTTAGTAGTAACTTCAAAAGCCAAAACAAAGTAATACCTGAACCATCAAGCTGGATTGCTCCTCATGGGTCCTTTGGTCTTCAGTCAATTTGGAAGGCATGGGAACAAGTGAAGCACTTGGTGGTTGGGCAGCCTATCTTCTCTTCCTTTGACACTAGGTGTGAAGCCTACAAAGCGATTTCATCGAATCTGAAATATAATGACAAGATCCTTGCCTTGACAAGAGGATGCTCTGGCCTCCTTTGGTTTGAGAAAGGAATCAAAATATTTCATGACTTGTACAGATTTGGACACACAGTTCACAATTAAAGTCCCTCGGAACTGTTTTCCTTTCAAAACAAGTTTTAGAAGACTCTCACCCACTCCAAAGGCTCTCATTTAATGCTTTGAGCCCTCCAATGAATCACAGTGCCTTTGTAGATGTAAAAGATGTTGTTTCAGATCCCAATGAGCCCAAATTCAGATTTGATATTTGTCTTACGCAGCTCCCATTGAATGTTTTATTTGTCCCAAGGCTCTGCAGTGTCTCTTGAGTGCATATGGAGACTTTTGGGCACTTAAGTGATTGTTTGTTCCTTGAGACCACATCATTGAAGATCTAGTTGTATTAGGATGGAGATTTGATACAGACATGGGTCACTTCTACTTAAAAGGAAGATTATATTATTTGTTGTAGAGCATGAGCGAAGGGACTATGAAGTTAATATTTTGAACGTTTTAATTCCTTCTTTCTCTCCGTTCTCAATTATATAAGTAGAGGGAGTCTCTGTACATTTTTGGGATTTCTGGAACACTTCCTTGGACCCGCGTGGGCCACATTTTGTTTCATGTTATCTCAGCTTTTTATTTGTTGAATACGAGTGTCTGACCTTGTGATCTATATGCAAACAGTGTATATTTCCTGCACTAGTGAATATTATTGTGATTCTTTTTTGTCTGTCCTCTAATTTCATTTTGCTTCTTACCTCTTGCATGTCCGTATATTGTGTTTCCTAAATTTTCAGGTAGGGGGAGGAGTCAAAGAGCCCCAAACTCATTCTTGGTGCATCGCCAACCTTTTTTATTTTATTTTTGTCTTCCCTTTTCTCCCTGCAAGATTTTAGTTTAGCATTAGATTAGTTACTGATGGCACTAGTGTAAGTTTTAGACGAGAACCAAATTTCTCTGGAGGTTCTCTTGCATTGCAGTCACACAACTGGCAATAGATCTCATTGTTGTGCTTGAATTCGGTGTGCAATCCAAACAAGATATAAGCAGACATCAATTTTAACAGCCTTGTGATTCTGTCTTATCACTTCGATGAAGCTTTCCTTCCATTGCTGCATTTTCTGCAAGGACTTTGAATAGCTGGGATTCTCTGTATACACAATGGATTTCTGCATCTCCATGGCATCTTCCACGTACTGAATACATTTGTCCCTTTTCCTATCAATAAGAGCTTGAAAGGCTCTTCTTGAGGAAGCCTGCAGCTGGGGATCTATCACACGACATATGATTCTGTCTAAATAATCACAGGCCTGCACAGCTAAATTTCTGCTCCTCTTAGCAAACGAATAAACACAAGTCTGAAGAAGGTTTAGGAAAACAAAATGAGGTAAGAAGTTGGGAAGACTAACTCCCTACGCCTCTTCCAGCAAACTTATTTCTTCAACAAGAAACTTATCCGTGGAGAGTACATGTGTTGCAGCAAGGAGGTCATGCCAGTAAGCCTTGAACATTCTAGCGAGACAAGCAATTCAATGCATGTCGGGCTCATCAGGAAACAGCTTGATGTCTCCTTGTATAATGGGCTTGTGTAGCATTCCCTTGACGGAATCCATCAATCTTTTGAATTCAACCATAGCCTCCGCTGAGTTAGAAAAATTCCTGGGCAATGCATTGAGCTCTGACTGCCTCCTAGACAACATTGAGTCTATTTATTTCACAATTTGAGGAAAGCATTTGCTTATACCTATTGCTTGGATCTACATTAGCCTCTCGACCAATACAGGTATTCCAACCATGGATTTGTCGATCTTTGAAAGATTTGGGTCTCTTTGAAACAGTTCCTTCTCCAACAGCCTTGCCTAGGCATTTGATTCATTCCCAATTCTGTTTTTGACACATACGTATCCAAGGCCGATATTCACAACATCCACTGTAACTTTCTCAAACAAACCTTCAGCAGCGTTGTCGACTTTCGTAACCACCGCCAAAGTTCTTTCACCCTTTTCATCAACTAACTGTGACATTCTTATAGATTCACAAGTTGGGAAATCGACAGAGGCAGACAACACATTCATAATTATACTCTCTTTAGGAGTTATATATTGTTTGATAACCTGAGAAATTTGGTAACGATAACCAGATCGTACCAAGCCAAGAACACAGATGCTAATCAAACACCACGATCAATAAGATGAAAGCAATTCGCCAGAATAACTTTACATAAAACCTTTGCAAACAAATGAGAAACAATATCATATATTATTATGGAACTCAATGCAATACATTGAGAATGGGCCTTGCTTAAATAGGCAAGGAATAACAATCTAAGAACCAGTCAAGGTCGTAGATCAAGCCATAAATCAAGGAAATAACTAGTCATCAAAGAACTAGTCAAGACCATAGATTTAGGAGAGAACTAGACATCAAGGATCTAGTCAATACCATAGATCAAGGAAAGAACTATACCTAACAACTAGATAATATCTCCTAATATCTAAATAAGATAAAAGAAATATCCACACACATAAGTGGGTGAGGATAAATACAATAAAGGTAAATAAAGTACCTAGGTGAACATGAGCTAAGGTAAATACCTACTCTAACACCCCCCCTCAAGTGAAGCTAGGGGCCAAAATAGAAGTGGCATGTCCACAGTATGAGTCCCGGCAACTAGGCCTGATGAGGTACTCATGTACAATAACTGGGAAAAAAGGGACACCGCAAGGTACCCAAAACTAGTAACAACAAAGTAAAGAGAGTAAAGACCCGCTCCAAGGCATCCCAAGAAGCTCGGCTCAAAAAACTCATACAATGCTGAAGAAGTTTGGTGTGCACTGTGGTCTGAATCCACTGCTCGATCACAAAACTCAAAAACAACTGACACTGGGTTTCACCAGAATAGCTCCATACAAGGAGACTGTCAACAGAGTGATGTCGAAAGTGCAAAAAAAAAAACACCAAACATAATTCGATCAACTGCTGCAAATAGGTGTGCCACGATCCAAGAACAAAAACCAAAGCAACAAGGCAAGGACACAAAATCCAGAGTGTCACGATCCAAGAAAAGCCAAGGTAACAAGGCAAGGACACAAAACCCGAAGAAGCAGGATCAACACCACACCCTCCCATACTGTTGAATGGGTGGAGTGATGCTACAAATCTGTATGAGTTGCCCAAAATCAACTACTCGAACACTGACAAAATAACACTGGACTTCACCAGAATAGATCCCCCACAAGAGATACTGTCAACATGCCAAAAGTGTCGAAAATACAGATACAAAATCTCTCAACAAACAAGAGAGATACACTACACCTGCTAAAGAAAAATGCTCAAAACAAGAAGCATCACAATGCAGAAGGTATAGAAAGTGGAGCAAGAGGCCGAATGGTGGAGGAGCCATGCCTGTAGAGTCCTCTCAACGAATGCCTATGTCGCCACCACGAGTGATCAGATATCCACCCCAAATCAACACGGATGGATGAAGAAGATGCCTGCATATGACTTGGTGCAAAATGCACAATGGGTGCATGCAAAAGAACATCAGAATGTGTGTCAGGTTGATCATGTCTGACAACTGAAATCTCAGGTTTCTCAAGCCTGAGTGAAGGTGCAGAACTCATGTGTTGCTCATGATCCTCAGAAAGAGTCGAGCGAACAAAAAAAGGAGCTCTGTCAATGTGTGATCCCAATGAAGTATCTGCTCGAAAACCAATGTCATGACGAGAATTCCACTTAACATGTGGAATAGAGGAAACAATACCCTGTGAATGTCTGCCAATGACTCCTCTAGTGAGACCCATAGAACGGAGCATGCGAGAACTGAATGCAGTGGTATGCTTCTCAAAAAATCCATGCAGCTGAGCAGAAGTAGGATACACAACATGTGGTACTGTAATAGGCACAGATGTGGAAGAGCATGCAGTAACAAGCCTCACAGGTTTAGAAGCATCAAAAGCAGGTTCAGGCTCAAAGACTGGCAGATCAATGTCAGTGGGTACAAGAGCAACAACTGCAAGTGGACTAGGAGCATGGATATGGTTGTCCACAATATGATGGTGATGTTGTAGGCTAGCAAGTTTGTTCTGCAGGGAGTGTATTATTGTATCCTTATCATGAATGAGTGATTGTAGAAGAGAATTTCACTTCTTGAGTGATCTATTTTCTTCCACAAATTTTATAATATCCTCTTGAAGTCCACATACTTCAGAGAAAAGCATATCATTCTCAGAATCCATGATAGGTACAAACTGCAACTCCCAAAAATTTAGGACGTCGGGCTCAGCCGAAATTGCATCCACAATTGATTACAACACTCCTCCATATTTGACACTTTATAATTATAGTGCAAGTCTCAAAATAAATAACTCCAATGGAAAGAGCATGAAAAAACAAGCACTTTTGCAAAAAATGGCACTCAAAACCGAGTTACCGATCAAAAGTTACAAGCTTTTTAATATTTTGCTCTGTTATTTATTTTAGTTGCCACTAAAACAAAATAAATTGTTGTTGCCTTCACCACACAAATAAAATTAAAGGGGGCTGAAGTTAAGCACCTACTAGTAGGAATCACAAGTTTTAAGCCCTCATATGACCATACCATATGACCAAGGGCTAAGGATTTTAATGGGTGTGTAGACAACTTACGTGCACAGCATCCGTGGACCCCTGCCAAAAAAGGAAAGATCTGAAAATGAGAAACCGAGACAAAACCTATATTAGCTGAGAAATCAAAAAAAAAATCCATTTTTTTTCTTGGAGAATCCCGACAGTGTGCTTCTCTAAAATGACCACAAAAAATGCCTCCAAAATTGGCCGAGTTTACAGTTGATCTTAGGGTTTTCACACCTTCCGATCCAATGGAATCCTTTGTTTTGCATAAAAATGAACGCAGCAACAAAATACGACCAAATCCCAAATATATGAATACACAAATAATTTATTTGCAAAATAAAACTTACAGACGGATGTCAACAACAATCTCCAGCTCTGATACCATGAAAGGAACGATAACCAGATCGTACCAAGCCAAGAACACAGATGCTAATCAAACACCACGATCAATAAGATGAAAGCAATTCGCCAGAATAACTTTACATAAAACCTTTGCAAACAAATGAGAAACAATATCATATATTATTATGGAACTCAATGCAATACATTGAGAATGGGCCTTGCTTAAATAGGCAAGGAATAACAATCTAAGAACCAGTCAAGGTCGTAGATCAAGCCATAAATCAAGGAAATAACTAGTCATCAAAGAACTAGTCAAGACCATAGATTTAGGAGAGAACTAGACATCAAGGATCTAGTCAATACCATAGATCAAGGAAAGAACTATACCTAACAACTAGATAATATCTCCTAATATCTAAATAAGATAAAAGAAATATCCACACACATAAGTGGGTGAGGATAAATACAATAAAGGTAAATAAAGTACCTAGGTGAACATGAGCTAAGGTAAATAAAAATAAGGATTAAAACAAACATTTTATAGGAGTTTTGATGTTTCCATCATCCATGAAATTAATACAAGATTTCTGCCGTCAACTCTGTGATTTTTGATTCACTGTCCGTTATTTATCATCTTACAAATACATACAGTGATTCGAAATACATACATCCAATAAATCGTCTTCAAAACATTTTATGAATCAGAAAAATCACACACAATTGATCCCATAAATCATATTCAAACATTTTTATAGTAATAAATCAATAATAATAATAACTTATTTCCACCACACTAAAATAGCACCTTCTAAACAGAACAGCTAGTAAACAGTTCAAACAAAATCTTAAACATTACAAAAAATTTTGTCAATGAATTTATGTTAAGAGAAATATCGTTTAGAAAAAACAATTAATTAATAATATACACATTAAGAGTAGCATTGCAACTTACCCAAATGATAAACTGATTTACCCATGTTGGAATTCCAACGCAGGTCTATGAATTCCAACATATAGCAAGAGGAATACAATCAGAAACTGCTCCACCAAACTATACATAGGTCTGCTGGGCAGACAGTTACTCTGATACCAATGACTTAAAATACATAAGCTTGAATTGATATCAGACCTGCAGCACAGATGTAGTCGCTTTTTCCATACTGCCAATTCTGCATCTCTCATTCTCCGAAGCTCCAATAAAGGAAATGAAAGCATTCCATATATGTAGCATTCATCTTGATTTTCTAGCAAAACCTACTCTACAAGCTGTAGATAAAGATCTGATTGACCATGTAAAATCAAAGAACTTGATCTCTTTCGATGATGCCAAATCTTTTGGAAAGTTCTTCAAAAGATGAGAATGCAAATCATGGGTAGTTTGTTTCTCTTGTCCTATAACCAAACTGGAAACCACACTTAAAACCATATTCTTATAAATAGTTGCCAAACCAAGATATTTTTACAGCATGGAGGTGGAAGGAGGCATGTTGATTTTGTCTCGAAGAAGAAGAAGAAGAAGTCGATCAAGGTATTGTTGAGAACACAGTCTCTGTTGACATTTCTCTTTGTATTCTTGCCACCTCTCATATGAGATGTGATATTTTCAATGATCTATGCAGCATTTAAACTCTTTTCCACTGTAACTAGATATACTCATAGCAGGAATGGGAGCCTTTAACAAAATCCATAGTAAATTTTTTATTAATGATCACCAATATTCATAATCATCTCATCCATAGTGTCCCTACTTTACATGATTCTCTGTCCGAGACCAATCATTGTGCACCTTGAATGTGTGACATGTTTCGATCTCTTGTTCCATGAAGGTTCGGGTCGTTTATTCAATTGTTGTGGATGCACATTTCCTTATTTCTTTTGCTTTGTGATCACCTGAAATCACTCAGGTCCACAATTTGAACAAATCTTCAATCCATCTTTTATAATTCTCATTGCATGGGCTAGCTACTTTTATTTGCATTCATTATGCATGATTGTGCATTTATCCATGTTCAACATTTATTAGCCTTAGTGAATTCATGTTTTATCACATTACCATAGTTTGTTACACCATGTTGGCTTGTTAATGATAAATATCCCTTTGAGCTCTTTAATCTTCCTGCTGTGCCACACTTTTGGTAAGCGGATCATTCTCCATCAATGGTTCCGGTGAAGGTTTTAACTATTGTTTATCCACCCGTAATGAAAGTTTTTCATTAAGCCATGAATTATACCCATAATGGAGATGATTCATACTCATGCTCCAGTGTTAAGCATTCTGAGATTGCCTCAGGTTACGATGTCGTTAGGATGTTTGTTGTGCAAGCTCGTCCCTTCCAACAATGCCATGTCAAGTTTTTTGTCTCGTTCAATTTTATTATTTGAGCTCAGGCTTCACAATGGTTTGTCTGAGATCTTACTCATCACAAGCTTAGTATGATTTCTATTACTCACCTCACACTCCACGGAGCCCTGCTTTGAGCTTCTCAGTTAGAATCTCACTACTCCAACTTGAAGCTTAACCCGGTCCTTTTAACGACTCATTCAACCACTTGGAACATGTTTTTATTAACCCACTTACTATCACCAGTTTGTTCATTCCTCTAAAGAATAGATGATGTTTCTTTGTTTTGTGTTTCATGGCCCTCCATGAAAGAAAGAAAATTTATTACCTTTGAAAATGGCATAGAAAAAGATTCCCTTATTTGCTTGATTTAAACTAGGAAGTTACATGTAATAAGTTTTATATATTGGCAATATGAAGCATTTCTAATAAGACTTTTTAGCAGGGATAAGAGACTCCAATTCTAGCATAATGATTCAGACACACCAGCTCTATCAATGATTTTTTTATGCAAGCATGAATCAGGTATCCCAAAAATAATGGCCAAAAGTTTTTTTGCATTAGAAATTCTCAGTTTGATCGCATTCAATATATGATTGAGGGGAAAAGTGTCATAACATAAGAATATTTTTATTACATTTCCAAGTCCCTCATATGTAATCTGAGACACCATCTTCCGCATGTCAACCCAATCACCACTAACACTGTCTTTAGTTATGGACTGAGACAATATTCCTTTAATATTTCTCAAACCATTCTCCCAATTTGTATCCTTCTTGAAAATATGGGTTTATGGAAAGCTAGCTAATGGAGATCGTCCCCGCATATTTCCCATTAAAATCACTTGTCCAACCAGCCTTAACAAACAGAATGGGAGTGATCATGATTCACACATTTCTTGAAGTTGTTTCCTTCTTTGTTGTAGAATGTGCCCCACATTGTTACCTCCACACTGCAACCTGACATGTCCTTCAACTGAAGTGTTCTTTTCTGAATTTGTATATCATATTGAAGTGCCCTTCAATATGATATACAAATTCACTGCTTCTTTAGATCTCTGTGCTGTGATTTCTGATGTGAAGGTTAGCTATCGAGTTATCCATAATAATTTGATCACCTCAAAAATTCATTTGCAAATAAGTGTGGAACAACATAGTTGAGCATGCTGCATTTGATGACTCTAGGTTGTTCAATCACATAACATTTAGTCATGTATGTTATTTTATTGTTTTCCGTGAAATGAGATTTGTGTTTGTATAGTCCTAAACACATTTATACATTTCCCATTTTAAATGATTTTTAAAATGCACGTCTGAAACAGTACATGTCATGGAACCTTTGTTTTTTCATAACGATGAAAAGACATTCAATACAAATGATTAACTAGGGAAAGTAACATTTGTCTTTGGCCAACTTTACCTATTAAGTATTGCAGGTTAATGAAATTTCGCCAACATGAAAGTAAAGTTTATTGGTTACTGAATGAGCAATCCTATTCCTGGCAAAGAGTGCTGTACAATTTCACTATAGAGATCTAGATGCCTTTCAAACAAAGGTTTCCTTTGTTAAACTAACTTCATTATTAAACTCTATTGTTAGAATGGTGTAAGAGGAGTATTCTTCCAAATATGAGCTGGTCCTATTCAGGTAATGCTAGTTTATTTTTGCGCGGAGAGCTTTACATGCGTATTATATTGTTGGCCCTTAAATTCACTGTGATGGGGTCTCACTTAGGACATTGCTTGATGAAGATGACGATAAGATTGTAATCAGGCATAGGTTCCAAATATGAGTTGGTTCTATTCAGGTAACACTAGTTCATTTTTGCGCAGAGAGCCTTGCACGTGTATTTTACCATTGGTCCTTGATTTCACTGTGATGGGGTTTCACTTAGCATGTTGCTTGATGCATATGATGATAAGATTGTAAACATGCACAGGGTCCAAAGGATTCTTTTACAGCTTATTTGGAAAGCACAGAATCAGATACAACAACAAAATATAAGAGTATGCACAACTTAGCTATGAATTACAATAGGATGATGTTGTTTTCATATCAAAACAAGTGAATGGAAATACGAGTCTAAGACAACCTTCAAAGGTCACATGTTGATGATACCAATACTTAATTAGTTGTCTTGAGATAACTTAACCAGGATACTTGGTGACACTTATCTACCCAAGTACCCACTTATTTCCTGTTATCTGTTGCTGTATATGTGCTGAAATTGTCATTATGTATACAGGTTGTTAGTGGTGTCAACAATCTGAAAACTTCGTGACCTCCTGGGTTATAATTTTATTTTCTCTTTGTAATGCTGTTATTCATTCACAGAATGTAGATTTTGAATCAGTTTCATTATTTCTTTCCTTCTACATGTTTTGCACCCTAAAAAGTATATACATATGCATGTTTTATTTTCATACTTTGTGCCTCTGGCGCAATTTATTCAAATAGGGAGTAATCAGAACATTACATTGCAGGGCCCCGAAGTCAGGAGTGATTTACCAAAGCCTATTATGCTTACAAAGGGTCAAGAGGTCACTTTCACCATCAAAAGAGGGGTGGGATCTGATGACTATGTAAGCGTGAATTATGATGATTTTGTCAATGATGTGGAGAAAGGAGAGACACTTCTTGTTGATGGTATTTTTTTCCTTGTTTTGGTTTGGAATTTCATTTTTCTGCTGACAACAGAGAAGGGCCATTTTCTATTTCCAGGATTTTATCTACTTACATTTTTTCTTATCATTATTTCTCTAGGAGGAATGATGTCGTTGGTGGTGAGGTCAAAAACAGCAGACTGAGTAATTTGTGAGGTCGTTGATGGAGGAGAGCTTAAATTGTGGCGACACTTAAATGTGTGTAGAAAAAGTGCTACCCACCCTTCCATAACAGGTTATTTCTAAGATCATTTTATCAACTCCCAAACATGCATAAAAACATAGATCTTTGTTTCCCTACCAACATGCAGTTCAGTCTACTTCTTTCATAGCAACTATAGTTTTACCAGGATTTCTATTTCTTTTACCTCATATTTATGGGAAATTTTTTTCTAGAATATTTTTCCGATGGCAAGGTTATCACCCTTGTACTATACATACTATATGTAATTTTTTTGTCACTTATTTGTGTTGCGAGTTGCTTTGCTCAACACGATATCTGAGATAGCTCAATAAAGTATTTGATCAGATCCAATTCTTGTAATTTGTTTGTTGCAGATAAAGATTGGGACGATATTAAATTCGCAGTTGAAAATGCAGTAGATTTTTATGTTGTTTCCTTTGTTAAAGATGCTAAGGTGGTGGATGAATTGAAAGATTATCTCAAAAGTAAAGCTTTGGAGGAAACTTTCACCTTTTCTAGTGCAATAATATTCTTTGTAGTTGGTCTTTGGGTTTGACAAAGCATGCTCCCTTATTCATATGCTATAATTTATTTGTACTCTATTTAGTAAGCTATGGCAAAACATTGGAGCATTGTATACTTCTAAAGATAAGTATTTGTGTAAATGTGCAGGTTGTGGTGTGGACATACATGTGACCATGAAGATTGAAAGTGCATATTCACAATATGTCATTTCAATACATTAACATTGTTACTGATCAATACATATTTCCGGTTCACAATGATACTCATTAACTTTCAATTTTCTTCCATTGTTGTTTGCTTCTCTTTTTTCCACCCCTTTTGCCGTGTCCATTGCACCTTCGGGTACAATTGCTAGTTTTCATTCAATAACTATGTGTACTATTGTATGTCAAGGGTTAATGGCATTTAGGCACCTTTATGTATTTTATGTTATTTGATATTTATAAAATGTTTGTGAACCCATTTGTGGGCACAAGATTCAACTCAAATTGTTTTTAATTTATAATATTGATTATCAGCCCACTCTGACATCATAGACGATAGGTAGCCATTGATTGCATTAGATGATATTTGATTATTATTTATTCTTGAAATTCAGTTTTTTTTATTCTTTACATTTGTATTGTCTCTAGAGAAAAAAAATTGAAATTAGTATGGTCTCAAGAGACTATGTATTAATCTATATTGTCTCTAGAGAGACAATAATTAAAGACATTCATTTTGAAACAATATACAACTTTTTTATTGTCTCTATTTGAGACGATTTTGTTAATTATTGTCTCAAAACACCCCCTTGTAATGATACTAGTCGTTATTTTCACGGGAAGTATACATGTATTTTTACGATTATAAAATTAAAAGTTTTTTATATGAATGCAATATCTAGCCAAACAACTAGCAGTATTTTTAGCCTAAAAATTTATATTAACAATATTTGAAACTCACATTTATTACACTGATAAACGTAACCTACAATGGTAACGAAGAGGGGTGTAATGAGTTAATAGTGCATGAGATGTCAATGAAAATGGTTTAACGTGAATTTAATGTTTTTTTAAGATTAATGTTTTTAGCTGAAGCTTAGAACTAGGGGATTGGTGGGATCCCACCTGCTTAAAACTATATCTGCCAACAAGCCTAACAACTAGACTAGGCCAACAAAAACCACAAAAGCCTAGAGATAAAACAAACAGAGAAGAAGAAAAGAGATACCTTGGCTACAACTACTTTTTGTATGAAGAGTAGTAATCATGCAAATTTGTGTGGCGCCCCTTCTTTCCCATTTTCTTCCTGACTTCTTGCCAGTTGTTTTGATCAGAAGCAACAACTAACATAAGATTTTTAGATGAATCTTCGAGTCCGATTGATTTGATTTATCCGATTCATGACCTCTCTTAATTCCCCCAACAACTAACTTATTAAGATCAACCTTGTTTAAGGGGGTTGTGGAGACCGGACTCTTAAGGCCATTCCTTAAGTTCGCTAAGGGGAAATCTCTTGGAGCCTTTGAATGCTCCACCTTGCTCATTGTATTTGGAAAAGAACTACTCCATCCACCTTTGTTTGGTGGATTCTTTCTTCGTTGGTTCTTATCTAGGGGACAATCTACTTGTACATGACCTGGGATTCGACAAGAACGACACCTAAATGTAGTATTTTCATAGTCCAAGATTTGGACATGCTGATGGTTACCTGATTTCAATATTATCTTATCCGGCACCCCATGGCTTAAACCAATTTCTGTGCAGAATCTGGCATAAGAGCGAAGTCCTGCCTCCTCCTTTGATGTATCCATCTTCAGAAATCTTCCCAAAGCATTACCTATATCTTCAAGAGCACTCCAAAGATGCAGTGGGAGGTTTGGAATACGAATCCACACTGGTATTTTAGAAATGACGAGAGTGTTCGGATCAAACTCGGGAAACCATGACGAAAGGAATAATTCGGTATTGTCCCAAAACCATGGGCCATCTAAAAGACACTTTTGGTAATCTTCTCCCCCCTCAAACTGTACCACAAAGAAACCTTTGGAGCAAAAGGACACCTTACAATTTTTAGTCTAGTTTTCTAAAATCTAGAGGGACAGGGTAGAGGAGGACGACCACATACCATTAAATCTTCCAATTACAGCCTAGTGGGACAGGGATTGAAGACGAGCTAAAACCTCCGGGCTATCCAAATAAAACAAGGGAGATTCATCAATTAGGTCGACTAAATATGTTGGAGAGGCTTGAGAGCTTTCCACTTTTTGCTTTATTGCTTCCTTGAAGGAGGCATTGTTAGGAACGACAGTGTTGGTAGTATTGGCGCCACCACCGAGCCGATCATAGGCAGATTTACCCCCGGTTGAGAAATCCAATTCCTGGCTTCCTTTCAGAGATGTCGGGATTACTTTGTATGCAATAGTAGGACGACCATTATTGGGATTCTGTGACTCTTTACTGAGAACCGATTCCACGCTAGAACCCAAAAACCCCCCCTCTTCCATTATCTTCAATGATTTTATTCGATCTTGCTCACTTGAGAGGAGGAAATTTCGAATAACTATTAGCATCTCCATGCCACCTAGGGTTTTTGTGTTGTCTTTCCTTACTTTAGGCAACCCCTTGCCCTATTCACACCCTCTTGACTGCGAGCCATCCCCTCCTCGGCCCGAATCAAAGTCATGGCTTGGCGCAACACTCCTACTAGCACTAGAATCGTTGTTAGGGTTTCGTGGTGCGGCCATTTTTTAACTTGAATTTGATGTTTGTTTGAATGTCATAGGGGCATTTTTCTTCTTTCTTGGAGAAGTGTTTGAAAATTACGATATCTTGGGGTATATAGAGGAGTTTGGATCCTATTTTTAATTTTCAAAAATATTCTTTGGAGCCCAACATAATAGTGAAGCTAGGTTAAGGCCATTCATCCCCAGTTAACAAGAAACATGTGGATAAGTTGATAGAGTTAATCAATATGAAACTCTTTAATGGGTGAAACTACGTGACAAATCTAAGATAAACACCTCAAAATTGATAAATAATGACAATTTGCATATATATATATATATATATAAGATATTATATGTATACATATAATATATATTTGTAATATTGTGTGTGTGTGTATATATATATATATATATATCAATATAAATATAATTTAATTATTTACTTAATATGTTTACTAATTTACACGATTGTTGTGCATCAATGAATATACACAGTGCTTGTGATGCACACCAATTATTTTTGTGACAACTAAATTGAGGGGTTCTAGTGGGGCCCTCACCCTTGTTTGCATTAACAAAAAGATTAAGTTTTTGCCAAATTTTTATGATATTGTTATAGAAGTACGTAGTAGGATGGGAAGATTAGACAAAGGTAGTATAAAAGAAGAAGAGAGAGATTAAGTATGAAGTTTCAAAAATTTAGGAATACTAGCAAGTGTTGACTGCATACAAAACTCAACATTTTTATTTTCTAAAAACTTCAAACATTTACCATAATATTTAGTCACCTATTTCTCGGGTTTGATCTTTACCTTAGTGTACGTGGTGAAATTTTTCCCATCTTTGCTATAATACTTTGTTGGTGAATTGTGAGCTCCATGCAACCAAGTGATCTCGTGAACAAAAGAGGTTGTGATATAAACTCCACAATGAGCTAGTGATAATTCTTATATGAACCCGATAGGATTTCCCGAATGCAGGGTTCGAGGGTGGCTTTCCCTCTTGGGATATCATACATTCTTCTCTGCTAATAGTGCCAGTGGGGAATTTACGTTTGCCACTTTTTTTGGGAGGAGAAACAAGGGTCCAATGGAATTGAGTGATGGCATGGTTGTAATAGGGGAGCCGAAGCTCATTCTTCTTTGGTACTTCCATTTCTGCACGAGAGAAGTGGGTAGACTAGGACTCTTGCAAATTGAAAAGCTTATTGTTCTAATTAAGTATCTCGTGTTTCCAACTTAGCCAAACGATTTACATGGGGAATTCCACATTGGAGTAAGGAGGGGATGTCTCCAAATGTGGAGAATAATGGGACTTAGTGCCTTTGAGATCTTTGATGGAGGGAAAGTGAGGAGTAAGGAAGAGGATATAGACCATGAACTGAAAATTGCAAAATGCGGAACATTGAGCTGCCAACTTTGAAAGAAAATCAGTTGAAATAGTGTTATGGGTGCACGGTACACCACTTAGGATGCCACTTTTTCCAAAAATGCCCAAAATAGAATCTTTAGTAGGTCCATGTGTGTGTAAAAGGGCCTAAATGATTTATTTTGAATTAGGGGTGGGGGACGGTACACCACTTAGGATGCCACTTTTTCCAAGAATGCCCAAAATAAAATCTTCAGTAGGTCCATGTGTGTGTAAAAGGGTCTGAATGATTTATTTTGAATCGAGGGTGGGGGAGTGGTGAGGAAGAGAATAGACAAAAGTGTGCGATGAGGAATGAAGGAACACAGTGAGGTGAGGGGAGGTGGAATCGATGAAAAGGGAATTGATATGATGAATGGCATCAATATGGAAGGGGGGAGATGGAAGGTACACGATGACATGATTGAATGTTGAACAACATTGGGAATGATTAAAGTGAGCGGCTCTTACAAAATTGAGAATAATGCGGAGCAATGAAATGAGGAGTGACAAGTTAATCGTCACACGTGGGAGGGAAGGGGGATGATCAAAAAGCATGATATCGGGGAGTTCTTAGAAATTTGAATTAAAAGCACTTCTAGTTTAGAGAAATTGACATGTTGGGAGTTAACAGTAGCTAATAAATCAACAGCTTTATTTACTTCCCTGAAGCAATGCTTGATATTGCATTGGGTGAATGATTGCATAATGTGGAGTTTTGGCCACAATAAATCCTTCAGTTTTTTATTGTTAGTGCCACCTACTGCCTCCCCCAATCCCGCCTCCTTTTAAAGACTTCAATTGCAATCATTAAGTCTCCTTCGATTTCCAGCCTTTGAATGTTCCATTATTTTGCCAACTTGAGACTTGCTAGCAAAGCTTGAAAATCTGCCCCGTTGGTTGCCATTGGAAGAAAATTAGTTGAAGTTGCAATTAGGTCACCTATGTGTGATCTAGGAATGTGCAACCTAATCCAATTTGACCAAGGTTGCCTTTAGATGGTCAGTCAAAATTTGATTTAGTCCAATTTGGGAGTGGGCGGTGCCAATCCAGCTTCGCTTTCTTGTTTACTTATGCCCCATTAATGAAGTAAGTGCCACACACTAGTTATTTGAGCCAATTCGCGTATTTTACTTTAGTGTTGGTTTGAAATAATTTTACACCATGTTTTACGCTATAGATTTGATCCGCTTTAATGTTTTCCCTATATCATTCGGCCAATACTGAAGATGATAAAATTTTGGTATATGGGATGACATTGATTCATTCCAAATAGTTATCCTGGAACAAATTTGCACCATTCCCTACACCAGGGGTTGTTTGAAAAGGATTATTAAATTTGATGGTTGCTCCTACCTCTCACATTTAAAAAAAAGAAACATCAAATATTAAATATATATTTATGATTATCCTTTAGAATGTTTGAAGTCCCACCAAAAATTTCACGTTTCATCCCATACGGTCTTGAAATTTTTTTAATCGTAATTTATGGCTAAAAGCTTAAATATGTTGTGATATTTAACATTGTAAATTGGAACAAATTTGCACCTTTTTGTACAACGGGAGTTTGGAATTGTAGACATCTAATTTTGGTATAAGAGTAGTTATTTATTATAGTTTTGCATTATTCTAGTGTATTAGTATGTTTCTTTATTATTGGTCCAAATTAGGCTCTTACTGGTGTGTGTTCCTTGTTTTGGTCATCTTTTGACATGTTGCACTCTGGTTTTCTCTCTTTTCTATGTTGCTCTCGAATTTTCTCTTTTTTTGACCGATATTATCTCTTTCTCCCTTGTGTTCTTGATTATCTAGTTCTTTGTTAGAGCCATACACTAGGATTCTAGTTCATCATAACCATAATATGGTTGTGGTCACTTCTATAGCATGGGCCCTTTGACCTTTATTTGTTCCTGGTTTTTGGCCCTTCTTTGTTTGCTTTTCCTCCCCATTGTATGTTAGAATGTGTGCCAACAAGGTCCTAATTTGAATTCAAGAAGTCTATAAATATTATAATACATAGGTGCATAGGTGCATTAGTGCATTTAGGATGATCATACAAGGAATGAATTATCTATTTTAGTTGTTAAGAAGCATCCATGTGCCAAAATCACTTGCAAGCGTTTAGAACAATATTCAAAGATTTATGGAAATGTGAAGAGCATTTAACATTTATTACTACACCGATTGGGTCATTGAAAGTGATAAGGTTTTGATACTTGCATTACAATGGGCAATTTTCTGATTTGCATTATACTCGATGTGTCTTGTTTAAGGAATTGTTCCCATCAAGGGGCTTGATAATAATGGAGGGATAACATATGACCCTCAAATCATCATGTTATTTCATTGAGTTTTTTCACGGTGTTTCTACAATATTAGGGTTCCGACGAAGGAAATCAATTTTCGAGATATTTGTGTGGAATTTTGGAAAAGTGAGTGAGGTATTTGGAGCTGTGAAGCAGACGAACAAGGTCATTTTATCTAATTTACATTATCTGATGGTTCCTAGAAATGCACCCTAAAGCTCTTGTCATGTTAATTAAGTAGTGTACGGTTCTTTTCAAGGTTCTTCATTAAAAATAATATTTGTGGGGCTTCTTTTTCTTGTTGTTTGGACCAATCATGTGTTTTCTATTTCTGATGATTGTATCCAGAATGTAATAAATCAGATATTCTTCTAAAACTTGTTCTTATCAATGATTATTATTTCAGGAATAAATTTTTATGCAATTCGGTATGAATTTACTGATTTATAATTGTTTAGATATGGAGTGCAATATATGCGGTTAGTTATATTACATTGTTCAAACTTTAATGTTAATGTAAAACCACTTTCCACACTCACAAGAAAGAATCTACACCATTCCGCACACCCTGGATTACAAGAGAGTGCTACAATGGCTTAACATACCAGTACGAAGAACAAAGCACTTCCATTCCAAACTGTTTGGAATTAATATATACCGTTCTTACACCAGTTATTAGTGACAATTTAGTCACTGCATTTTCGCCAATGATTTGCATCAATTTAGGCACTTTAATATTATTTACTCTCTCCCTATAGTGGGACTAGGGACACTATTTTTTAAGAACCTAAAACTTCCCACTAGCTTGTTGGGGCCCTCTACCACTGATCTACATGGCCTTTTGTACTCAAATTTTTGGATTGTTCTTTCTCACATTTTTTAGCTTGCAAGTAATATGATACCGAAGTGCCCCCATCTCCATCTCTCTTATTTTCATCTATGGTGTTACTTCGTTCCTATGCAACCAGAAAAAGGCTCTAAAATAGCTTGGCCATGTGCTTCGAGGAGCTTGTTTCTTTTGTTCCATCATATGAACATGAGTAATTCTGGGTTTTGTGTCAAGGAATGCCAAGGTTAATTGCTAAAGACTGAAGTTCAATTTTAGTTATTGGAATTCCTTGGTGAAAAGAAGTAAAGAAAATCATACAATGGTCTCTAAGCCTTGCAAAGATCCCTTCTATCATTTATATAAATGTGATTTGCACCTAGGTAGATAATATAAAAAATCGTCTTTTATGAAATGACACAAAATGTCCTTAAGATTAATTATTAATGTATAGGGAAATGCAGGGTTTTTGTGGTTTTGGACTAATTATATTCAAGGTTCATAATGGGGTTGTTGAGCTCCATCTGGGAGATCTTAAATGTAAGACACAATGGACATTAGAAATTTGAGAGATGGTTAGGTAGCCTCAAAAAAACAATGGTGCTAATTTTTTTGTGTGCGTTGTGCCCTTACTATCATTGCTATTTACATGTCCACCTCATTCACCCCTTCTTTCTTACATGAACCATTCTTTCTAAGCCACCTTTACCACCACTGCATTCATGTAATTTTTCTTTCCTAATTTTTTTGTTTTCATCAAATATTTTATCTTTGTAGTACTACTATGAGTCCTTACTTCCATTTTTGTAAGCATATTTTTCTATGGTATAAAGTTGTATGCTTTTTTGGGGGGCATGCTTGTGCTAATCCCCCACATTGTGTTTTAAACAACCTCCAATGATTGTCAAGAAAAAAAAATGTCAAGGTTGGTCTTATGTATCATTAATGGGCATGTCTGTAGTCCAAATAAGTTCATATGGAATGCTTTGCGATCCGTACAAATTTGGAAGAGTCTTTGCAAATATTTGGATATTAGTATTCACTCTTAACATTTATGGCATGTCTGTAGTCCACAAAAGCTCATATGGAATGCTTTTTGATCCATACAAATTTGGAAGAATCTCTACAACTCTCTTGATATTAGTATGCACTCTTAATAACGAATTTCCAAGGCCTTGCACTAGTGCTAACATGGCTTATCTACTTCATAATTTTTCCAATTTTATTATGTGTGTTATGCCCTCACTACCAATGCTCTCGATGAGTCCATCTCATCTTCCCTCTCTCACATAAACCACTCTTTATAAGCCACGTTTATTGCTATTGCATTTCATTTCATTTTCCTTCATTGCTATTGCCAGAATCTTTGTAGTACTAGTATGAACCCCTATTTCCAATTTTGTAAGCATTTTTATGTCTATATTATAGAGTTGTACCTTTTGGGGGGGGGGGCATGTTTGCAACAACATTTCTCATAAAACCCCCCACATTATGCTTATCACAACCTCCTTCAATGAATATCAAGGGGGGAAAATGGCAAGGCCGATAGTATTTATCATCTTTAGTGTTCTTAAGGAGGAGGAAAATCTCTCCCAACTGGGGCTCATATGCAGATTTCACAAATTTTGGCCTAAGCTTTCTCAGCTTCATGACTGGATTGGAGAGAAAAAATACAAGGTAAGGGATTGACTTTACAACAAATTGTGCTAAGGCCCCGTACTAATGTCATATGGATTTCCTACTTTGTAAACCCCTGAAATAAAAGATTTTATTATTTTATATTTTAAAATAGTTTTTTATTATATGGGCATAGTCATTAACTCTTTATCAATTTTCTTCAGCTAAATTTGAAATGTGCTCTTTCAAAATTGAGATTGGAGAAATCACAAGAAGGCCTAGGTGTATGGATGCAATAAAATAACTTGAGATGCACGTAAGGATAATTTTCCTCCTTCCTTAGTCCATGAAGATTTTTAGTGTTAAAACAAATTCATCTTATTTTATTTTTCATTTTCACTCTATTTGACTTCATGGAATCATTATTCACCCTATCTATTTAACATGGTTCATAAAAATCATCTTAGTTTGTCTTTGTTCCATAATTACCTAAGACTCTAGGATGGTGGGGCATAGGGGCAGGGTTCTAGGATGGGAAAAACTATGAGAGACTATGCCTTGGTATTCATCACATAAAATATTTGATAATTATTATTGAGACATTGACATAGATTTATGATGTAGGCGTTGCTTCCAAACTGGTCATGAATATACAATGACTGTTAACACTCCAAACGTAATTACAAATAAACAGCCTGGTAAACGAGGATTTAAAGTTGAATACCTGGAACAACTTACAATCGACTAGATCCGGTAATTCATCACCCCTGCAAGCTAATACTCACCCATCATTATTGAGACATTCACAGACCAATTGAGAGAATCCTGAAAGATGATTCTTTACAGGCTGCTGATTCTAACAACATTAAAGATATTCTGACCTCAAATTTGGATGTCACTCCCCCATGAAAACCTATTGCACTTTTTCCCGAGTCAAGAGTACATGATGATGTGGGAAATATTATCAGGGATGGACAGTGGTGGATCGAAAGTAATAAGGGTAACCCAAATGGATCTAAAACAGTCCAACTCATTTCACCTTAAAGGAATTCTTGAATTCTTGTCATTGTTGGGCGCTATTATTGCAACATTTTCATATGTAAGGGTATCGCAGTTGCTAGGCAGCTGTGTTGTTGTTTTTGTTTTAATTTTGTAATTTTTTAATTTTAAAATATTAGCTGGTTTGCAAGGGATGTTGGGACCTTTCTCAACCATTTTTGTTGGGCTCTTTTGAGATGATCGTCCTCTATGGTCCCTTGGCCTTGAAACACTCGTAAACATTTTTGTGGCAAGGAACACTGCGTGTCTTAAATTTTCTCGCATGTCTAGACATGTTTGGATTTGAAATACTGTAAGCATTACCCAAAATTGGAACTGCTGGATACATGTTAAATTTTTGCAGACTGCGGGTTCTGCATTGGTCCTTATTGTTATATCAGGGGCGTTTCACTCCTTTCCTCATCCCAGCTTGTACTAGATTCCTATTCTGGCTTGAGATTGGTACAAGGGTATAGTCCCTTTCAAAAAACTATTTGCCAATAATAAAAAAACAATTTTCCCTTTTTCATTGTGTATTTTATCTTTTTAGTACTATTAACCCATATTTCCAATTTCATAAGCATATTTATGTCTATTTTAGAGTTGTACCTTTATGAGCAACATTGCTCATAAAACCCCCACGTTGTGCTTATCACAACCTCCTTAAATGAATATTAAGGGGAAAAAATGGCAAGGTTGTTTGTATTTATCATCTTTAATGGACATGTCTATAGTCCAAAAAAGTTCATATGGAATGCTACGTGATCTATACAAATTTATTGTTTTTCAACTTTTTATATATTGGCCATTTTTTACAACAAAATCTAATCCCCGTACTAATGCCACAACCATGGCACATACTTTGATATTTTTCCAAAATCTCGAAAAATGTTTTGAACCTTTATATTTATTATCCCCTTTTTTTTATTATATGCATGGCCATTTATCAATTTGCTTCAACTAAATCTGAAACATTGAGATTGGAGAAATCACATAAGGCCAAGGTGTATGGATGCAACAAAACAACTTGAGAGGCACGTAAGGATACTTTTCCTCCTTCCTCAATCCATGAAGCTTTTTAGTGTTAAAACAAAGTCATCCTATTTTATCTGTCATTTTCACTCTATTTGTCTAACCAACTTCATGGAATCATTGTTCACCCTATTTGTTTAACACGGTTCATAAAAACCATCCTAGTTTGTATTTGTTCCATAGTTACCTAAGACTCTAGGATGGTGGGACATAAGGGCAGGGTTCTAGGACAGAAAAAAAAAAACTCTATGGATTTTGGGGACAAATTGGGTACGACTATTAAAATAATATGTAAGAATTTCAAATTATATGTATTACAAATATAACATGTAAATAAATTAAGACTTAAAGTTGAAAGCCTACAGGTTGAAACCAATAATCCGATAATTCATCACATAAGCCAATATCTGATAATTATTATTGAGTCATTGATATAGATTGACATAAACCCTAATGATCATACAATACTACATTAACAATAAAGTGTAAACATGCACATTGCAACCTCAAAGCCGAGTGTCATGATAATGAAAAACAAAAGACTTTTGACCCAAGTCAAGAGTACATCATGATGATACATATTAAAATATAATCAGTAATTAGCATGAGAAGAGTACATATGTCATAACCAAAATGGAATAAACTAAAACGTAGTCCGCAACTCAATTTTCAAAGTCACCTTCTTTAGGAATACTTGTGAATAGCTCCTTGTTGGAACTATGAACATCATTTTCATCTTGTAAGGGTATCCTATTAGGTTAGGTGTTTATTTTTTGGAGTTTTAATTTTTTAATTCTAAAATGTTAAAATTTCGCAAGGGATGTTGGGACGTTCCTCAACCATCTTTTGGATGTCATGGCATCCCTTGGATCTTGAAGCACCCAAAAACATTCCCCAAAATCAAGGAACATCCCTCGGACATTCTTTAATTTTTGTCTAACTGGAGGTTGCGTTGGGGGGAGGGGGGGCGGGCGTTGGGGTGTTTCAATCCTTTCCTCATCCCATAAATGTACCAGACGTTTAGGTTGGCTTGGAGATGGGGGGTGTGTGTCTCTATGTAAAATTCTCTATTCACTTCATCTCTCTATCAAATTATTTGAAACTATTTGGAACAAATCTACACCACCCCATATGCCATGGATTTTTGCTACTTTAGTGTGTACCAAATGATGCATTATTCTATCCCAAACTATTTGGGTGAAACTAAACCGTTGGCATGTAAGCTATTAGAGCCATTTTAGGCACTTTAGTGTTCACTTGAAAATGAATTTACATAAATGTTGTGCGCCTGGATTGGAATTTTAATTTAACTAGTCAATTTAAAATATGTTGAGGGATAGCTTTTTTGGGGGGTAGCTTTAAACTGCAATATTTTTTTCCATACAAAATTTTGCATTACTAAATTTATTGAGTAAAATTTCCCGTTCTTTGTTTCCTAATCAACTCTAACAATTAACAACTAGAAATATATACCGAAACAACTAGCAGTGTTTTTATCATTAAAATTAATACTAACCTAGGCCTGGAAACTTGTGTTTATATATCAATACGAAATTATAAATATATTAATATCCATGTTGATTGATATGTGTTTTTAAAGTTTTGTTGAAGTTTTCATTCAAAATAACCGAGTATGTTTCAATGTTACTTGTTTTTAATATGAGCATTGGCTACTAGTAGAAAGCATTTTTTTGGGACATTGCAAAAGGTGGGCCTAACAACTTTGCCATTTTCTGTAGGTACCTAATTCCTTTACCTTACCAAGAAAATTTCCCATGAAATGGCTTAACATCTTGGGTTGTTATTGAAGATTACTATGGTGTAGGGAAATGCATAGTTTGTGTGGTTTTGGACCTATTATATCAATGTGTATCTAAGGATGGATGGTTGATAGTTGTTAATGGCACACTTTTAAAATGAATAGTTTAATCTCTAATATTGAATGATAATGGATTTGGCTAGCCATTCAATGTAGACTTCTATATGCACCTCGAGAGATGGCATCAAATTACAAAGTGATGACATACTTCTATTTACACAAACTTGAAAAAACATACCAGTAGTTCAAGGAGGAAATAAAGGGAGTTTTGCAAGAGATGGCGTCAGGATTAGTGATATCATTTTCAGTACTTTCTACTATAGTCCTCAACAACATGCTTCCTTGTACAAGCCTATTACCATTACAAGAGGTAAAGATCGTTACTATATTTGGGTATATGTTGGTATACTATATAGTAGATATTCTAAGGCCATTGCAATGTAAAATAATCTAGCATTACGTTAATACTTTTAAAGGAAGTCATTTTTATGTTTAGTAAGTGTCCCAATGAAGGTCAATTTCCTGATTCAAAGTTGTCAATGGAAGGTCTTCATGAAAAGGGATGGGTTAAGGTTGCTAAGTATTGCAAATCTACAATGGAGATTGGTAATCCCTGGATTCCTTCTCATGAATGGCCAATTTATCTAGTGGAGGCTCACAAAACGATGGTTGATCACATTTTACAGTTAAGAACTCTTTCAAGCTCTAAACGGTTGGACTCCACAACATGTGGCAATAACTCCACAGGTATCTATTTTGATTCAGCTGGATATAAATCTCTATGCAAAGTGACACCCCATCCTTTAAGAGACATTTTTAACAACATATGGTAGTAAGTTCTATGGCCAAAAGTAAGATAGGCTTATGAAAAGAGGGTTTAAAGGCCCTTTTAGATGTGTAATGTGTTTGGCGAATGCCGAAAAGATTACTCATATTTTTCTATAGTGTCCCTTTGTACTTGACTGTGGCAACATTTGGACAAATTATTTGAGATTCCTTGGTGTGGAATTCTGGATCTTGAACAACTGTTCAGAGAAAGGAGAAAAAATATAAACCGTGACCAAAATATTTTGCAAGTATTATGGATTGGTATAACCCTTTTGTTATGGAACACATGGAAGGAAAGAAATAGCCAAATTTTCCAGTAGGAATGTAGAGACATCCCTTTTGTTTGGGAAAAGATAATTTGATGAATGTTGTTGAATCCATTAAGCATAAATTACACTTCTCCCAAAATCTTTCAACATAATGGTTAATTTTTTAAAAAAATTACCTTTAAATCTCTCAAGTAACACCTTCTTTGCCTCTAAACCAAGAAGGCAACATCAAATGAATGGAAAGTGGTCTTATCCTCCGAAAGTGTTTGGAAAGTTGAATACAGATGGTGCTTCCAAAGGAAATCCAGGCAATGCTAGCATGGGAGGAATAGACATATTTTCTAATGGTTCAGTGGACTTTTTTATAGAAAAATTGGGTCATGCAACGAATAATTTTGCTGAAATCAAGGCAGTTTACAGAGGTTTACAAGTTGTGAAAATTGGTTGGAAAAGGATTCAGGTGGAGTTTGACTCTCTACTGATCATTAGCCTTTTATCCAAGTCTATTGTGACCAAAGGAAGAAGTTGTAAATTATTAAGAGAGGTGGAAAAAATTCACAGGTTGATGGAAAAATTCCAAGAGATCAATTTTAACTATGCTCCTAAAGAGAAAAATAAAGTCACGGATGCGTTAGTAGATTGGGCCCTGGATAATCACAATCTTATTTGTTATGGTCCTCCACCGAAATAGTGGTCGTCTAAGATTCAACAAGATCTTGGATAGATATTAGATATAGATTTGATGCAATGATAGTTGTTATCATGACTTCATATGTTTCTAATGCCCAAGCTTGAACTAATAGATTTTATGCTTGGCACAATAGAATTTGTACTGATTTCTCTATAATAAAAGTCATTTTCTGCTTTTTTATAAAGATAATGATAATGAAACTTCATTCACATTATATAACCTTTAGATGTTGACCTTGAACTAGAGGTGGTGGCTTTGCAAAATTTTGGTAAACAAAGACTCCCAAGTCATTCCCTTTATACTCTTTCTTTAATTATATAAAGAGATAAACGAGGGTATAGGAAGAATATGTTATTTTATTAAATGGAGCTTCATATCTTAACTTTGGATTAGACAAACACATTATATGATTTTTTTGGGTTGTGCGAGTGTTTATGTATGGGATCCATGTAAAGATTTGGAATTCAATTGCATCAAGACAAGTAGCAAGTTAACTTAGAAATTATAATTAACAAGTCTCTGCTAAATTTTATTTTTTAGAATTTTCAAATTTGTATTTTTCCATGTATTTCCCATTCAAATTGAGGTTAATCTTCTAGTTTTAATCTGACATCAAAACAATTGAAGGAAAATAGATCCATCAGTAAGAGAAGGGAATGTGGAGGGGCATAGATGTTACAAATTAGTTGTGTGAAAGGGAAGCATATTTTAGTCCTTGCTTAGGCTATAAATTTTTTAGCATTCAATGGAACTCATCCTACTTGGTCTCTCAATTTTTGTGACACCCCCATCTCATCCTACTTTGTCTCTCATTGTTTTTACACCCCCCAATGGAATTAATCTTCTTAGAGGTAATTATATAAATGATCTGATAAATCTTTGAAATCACATTATTAAAATGAGATTTATTCTCTAATTTGTATATATGAATGTGATTTGAGACAATTTCTGAAAAGATAATCATTTCAACATGGGAATGTAGAACCATTTATACACTAGAATACAAACCCAACCGTTTCAAAATGGGAATGTAAAACCATTTGAATATTAGAATATAAACCCATGCCCGAACACTATTGATGTACAATTCTGTATCATTACACTGAGGTCATTTTAGGAAGATGTGATCTGAAGACTTTTCCCACTCATATCCTACAACTCATATTATTTTATAGAATGAAACACAAAATTGAGTTTCAAAATACAGAAGGCCATATTTAGGAAATTTGTAGACAATGATCTATCCTTGTCTTAAAACCTACACTTAATTTGTTGGTATTTTAAAGCCAATAGTGTCTATAATATGACTATACTTTAAATCCATCTTAAAAGTCTTTAGGGTGTGTTAAAATATGCTTAATAAAATAATCTGATTTAACAAAATATAATTTTGTAAAACCCTAATTGCAGAGTAACTAATAGAAAAAATGAAGTACATGTGACATGATGTAATATGACAAAACCAATAAGAAATTAAAAATAAAACCCTAAGCACAAGAGAGAAAGAGAAAGACTTGGCTGATTTGCACTTGATCCAAGAATGATGCAGACTGGGAAACTGTAGAACAGGAAATGAAGTGTGTCGTAACAAGCCTCTGTAAATTTTGGAGCTCACGGATAAGGCCAGAATAGGGCACCTGGGTGATAAAAAACTCTACTGGGTGCTCGTGACTGCGAAAATACTCAGAAATTATTATTTTTTGTGTCACGCCAGTGTCGCTGATATTCACTGTTGGTCGCATGTATGCCACACATTGATCACCGAGTGTACTTGTAACCTACAAAATAGATGTTCACCTACAAAACCCAGAAAACCGCATCAAATCCAAAAAAAGAAAGATGCAATATAAGAAGTTGGACTGACCCCGGCGGTCACTCGACATAGTGAACTTATGACTGAGCATTGCACTACAGCTCAAACTCCATGTAGTTCTTGTGAGTGATTGTAGAAATTGTGCCCTAGGAAGCCCTTGTGCAAAATTCACTAGATAGCGAGCTATATTTGCTAAAAGATGCAAATGTGTGTATGGAATAAAATGAACTTCCCCTTCCTATGCAGTGTATGCAGAAAATGTAGTCCCTTGTATGGATGTTAGATGAATGTCTTTGAGTTAGTTAGATGTATTTGGATGCAAGCTTACGTGATAGTAAGTATGCTTAGATCTTGGTTCCTTATTTTGATCACATGACTATGTATTTATATGATTCCCTTGTTCAAATTTCGTAATTAAAAACTGGAAGGCCGACCCATAAGTATAAAAGATGCCCAAAAGATAAAAGAGACCCAAAAGAAGTAAGTAAGATAGAAAATGGTGGTTGGGCGCTAGTGTTTGAAGCCATAAAAGATAAACAAGTAACGCTCTAACTGGGTTGTAGGGTGTGTAAGACCAAAGAGAAAATAAAAGACAGAAGAAAGAGGCCAAAGATCGTTGTCAATTATTAGTTTTATTGCTTAGGAATCATGTAAGTGCTAGTATGCTTTTAGGACTTAGAAATGTACCCAAGTGCGTGATTTTGTTTCTACAAAATCAATCAAAATTTTAATCTTTTCCATTTTTTCTTCTTGATGTAGCATTAATAGTTTTATTTTTCTCTGCAACTACTCAATTGTTTGGACTCCCCATGCCAACGAACTAAACCCCATAACATTATATGACAATTTGGTGAATTTATGGACTGCCTTGTTTTCTTGTATTCATTTGTAAAATATGTTCAAGAGCAATGTCCATTTCAAATCATTATGGATCTTTATGTGCTTTGAATGAAAATAAAGAATCTTGTCCATCTTTCAAACTATTCATACATGACATGTTTGTATCCTTATAGTTTAGGTGTATCTGTAGTGAGGAATATTAATTGTTGATTATATAATGATATTAGGTGTAAGTTGTAACTATATGGATATTTGGAGTTACAAGCTAGTGTTCATACTCTTAAATCTAGAGACACAGAAATTTTGTAATATATTTTTTAAAAGTTCTTAAATTTGAAAAGGACCAATTATCAGTTAAGTGAATATATTGTGATATATCTTATAGATTAATTTTTCCTGGAAGGGAAAAGTGATACATTTATTTAATTAAATAGATATTATATGATAGATCCTACAAATCAAATTGGCATAACCAAGAAAATCAATATGTTTTGATAGCTTTTTCAGGCCAATTTGTTTTAAAGGGCATTGTTAAGCACGTATGTGCTATTTTTCTAATAAAGTGACATTTAAAGTAGTTGTAGAAGACTGTTGAAAGACAATAAGATCTATATATTTAATTTTTGAGTGTCCATACCGAGTATCAATTATCTAAATAAGTTATACATTGTGATGGATCTTATATATCAATTTGGCGTAAAAGGGAAATTTGATATGTTTATTTAATTAAGTAGATATATTGATAGACACTGTAAATAAATTTGGCGTAAAAGGCCAAATTTATATGTTTTGATATTTTTCCAGTCCAATTTTTTGCAAAGAAAGAGTGTTTTTAGCAGAGAGTTGTTTTTTTCTAATTAAGTGACATTTAATGTAGCAGTCTAGAAGTCTGTTGAAATATGGCATGCTATATGTGTTTAAAATCATGAAGTAAAATGAAAATTTAACATCCTGGGACGATATAATTACAAAATCAACTCAATTTAATATATACATAATGTATTCCCTATAGTTTTACCTTATTTAGTTTGAGTAATTTTAAATACTACTGAGTGGTTTCTGGGATCAAATATCTACCACAATTGGTCCTAGAAACCACTCATAAGATTGCTCCCTACAATTCATCATTGAAAAACAAAATTCTAAATACTATTCTTAAGTACTAGAACATCTTTAATGTAAGAACATGATTATTTGTTTGGAGATCGGGCTATGTGATTATATAAATTGTATGTCAAATTGTGTTCAATTGAGGGTTTTAGATCTTATTACACATACCTATTAACAAATAAGCGTCATTTTTTTATTGTTTGGAGATCAAGCTAAATAGATTGTGTAAATTGTTCTTCTGTGTTTAATCGAGTTTTTCTATATTACTCATGTACCTACTAAACTTCAACATTATTTTTTGTTTTGGTTTTTTGTTTTTTGTATGACATACACAACTATGAATGAGGTTCCATGTTCTCCTATTTTCTTGGTTTTACTAGTAGGCCATATGAGCTTTATCATACAACTCAAATTATATTCCTTATATGTAAAGAAAATAGTTCTCTAACATGTGGCTTATGGGAAGCACACGAGAAGAAAAAAATCTTGAAAGTGGTTTAAAGACATGGTAAGAAATTGATGCTTATCTCTAAATGTTATTGCTTGGAACACTTAGTTAGGTCCAAACGAACACAAGGTATTTGAAGAATGAACGCTTTTGTTGCAATGAAAAGCACCTTATGTATTCCATCTTTAGCAACTTATAATGCTATGGTTTTTCGTATGCTATTATAATGTTCTAATTGATACTTATGGTAGGATAGGAGAGTTGGTGGTGGTATGTAAGATGTTAAATATGAAAATTTTTTCCTATATCCTTTTGTTGTTTTTACAAATTGTGGTATACATTATGTATATACCATGTTACTTCTATATTGTGCCAAAATGTGAGTTTTGGAATAGGGCTTGGATGCATAAAGGAATGACTTGAAATCATATATTTCTAAGAGAAGGGTTTGGTTTCAAATGTTCCCCCATGGAAAAACTATTTTTTTGGCCTCCACAGAATAAATGGATTGGAAAAAAATTGAATGTTGTTGCACCACATTATTCAGTGAACAAGCCATTAACAAGCTGAAATTTTTTTCGATTTACACTTGATGTGAATGTTGTGATAAAGGTTCCTTGAAAAATGTGGAAACATATGGAAGGCACACTATTTGTTTAACAAAATGCTTCAAAATTTTCTCCCATTGAATGAGATAATTGTATGCAATGTGCACAAAATGGCCCTGTTAAGAAATCGTTGAAGATTATTTTTCTTATTTGAATTTTAGAAAATGCAAGGAAAGTAACAAACAATACAATGGTTGTAAAAAATTAGAACCTCAATAGTAAATAGTCAATAAACCAAAAAATACATAAGAACATGATACGCAAGAGGCTGATGTACAAATAAAATGTAGCCAATCACTAGAACCCTTGAAACATTTTTGAAGAAAAGAGTCATGGTTGCTAAATTCCCAACCGTTTTCAAATCTTTGATTGAAATTTCTTGGTTATACGCAATTCACATGTCAATTGAATTTTGAGATATTTCATCTATTTATCTAGGTCCTCGTTTGCTTGGAAAGTAAAATGCATAACCTAATACATGGATGAGAACTGTAAAAGAAAAAGAAAACCTGTGAACAATAGAGAAATACTATTATTATAAAAACTTGAGTAACATCTGTTTTTTTCAAATGTGTTTATTAGCCATGTTGTTGCTTGTATCACAGTATTGGATATCCTCAAAATAACATGTTTCCATGAAAGTTTGGAATAAAAAAAAAGTAGACAAGTTTTATAATTCCTAAATAACTTTAGTAAATTTTCAATTCCAAAAGGCACGTAGGATTTGCTTTATTTTTGCAAAAAAGGGCACAAAAGTTTAAAGTTTAATTAAATCAAGTATTTTAGCTACACAATTTGCATTGAAGCAACCTCAACACTACTAACATTTTACTATGCTTTACTTTCGACAACCAACTATTTTTATCAAAATTATATATTTCATTATATGTTCAATTGCTTCTAATTATGAATGATAGGTAAAATGCGGATGTAAGATTCTCTCATAGGAAAATGGTTGAAGTGAGAACTGTTAGGCCATATCCAATTTTTGAGGACTCCAAATGACACCTTGGTTATAAGATCTTCAATAACTAGTGAGGTAATTATTGCAATGATGTTTTCTTTTTCCTCAAGTTCATAACCATTTTTCATCACTTGTTAAGAAGATAATTCCATTGTTAGGTGCTTCCAAGGAATTTTGAAAGAGAAAATCCTTTTATGGAACAATTTTAAGGCACACAATTAGCTTAAGTAGATTCCACCATATCGATGAGTTCCATAAGCTTAGACCATGTCTAAGTGATGTGTCTTACCAGCTAATGAACTCAAATACTTCTTGCCGAAATTTTCAAATACTGATTGCAATGGTGTTTTTTTCCCTCAAGTTGGAAAGTATTTTTCACCACTGGTTAAGGAGATTATTCTATTGTTAGGGGCTGCCAAGGAATTTTGAAAGAGTAAATTGTTTTATTGAACAATTTTAAGGCACACAATTAGCTTAAGTAGATTCCACCATATTGAGGAGTTCAGGAAGCTTAGGCCATGTCTAAGTGATGTGTCTTACTAGTTAAGGAGCTCAAATACTTCTTTCCAAACCTCCCAAATAATGGAAAGAGGGAGAGAGCTAATAACTTATTGTGAATGTTAATCACTTTCCATTTTCCCTTCATACTTAGTTGAAGTCGATATCTAGGTAGAATCTTCCATAGTTTATTCCTACTTAAGGTTCTAACCATACACTTAGTGACATGACATTTACCTCACGTCTAAGGGTTAATGAAACTGAATTTAAAGGCAATCGAATTGTTTGTCAAAGTGCATTATTCATATTGCTTGATTCCTCAACAACCGAACTGTTCCTAATTACCGATTTTTATATGGAGCGGACATTGATATAATTTTATTATTTTCTATGAGGTCACAACAGAACGTGTTTTATTGGTATCATATATTACCAAACCATCTACACTCATTGCATCAAACTCTTTTGTTGTGGAGATAAAAAATTACCTTTTTTATATGACGAGGAATTAAACCCTTTTCTCTCATTTCAACAAACTTTGTATAAGAAATCTCTTCTCATTAAAAATAAATTCATTTAAGAATGGTGCTTCAACATTTGGTATAATTTTAACAAATACCATGTTTTTGAAACACCTCAAAAGTACAAGTGTAACGTGTGTCACCATTGCCATTGTGGTTTTACATTAATAACACACATTACAAATAATTAGATACATTGTAATTTAGATTAAAAGTCACAAATGAGTGAATTCGGTCCTAATTACATAAATTGCATAAAAAAATTCATGAAGTAATAGAAATTGACTAGAGTTGGTTTTCAAATAATAATATGATTTATTATGATTAGGATATTGTTGTCAAAAATAGACGATACAACACCCCAGGTAAGGTGAAGAAGACAAAAAAATTAGCGTAATAAAGAACCTTTACTAGAGTCATGTATTTTATCACTATAATGACTATAAAAATAGTAATATAGATATGAAACTTTTTAAATATGGTGAATTTCATTACATAAACATGTTTGACTACGTTGGGGGTGTGAATAGATTGTTTGCTTTTCCAAAATCCTACACAGATCTCTACGAAACTACTCTTCTTTGAAACCATGTTATGGTAACACCTTGTAGAACACAATAAAAAATGGGGGTGTTATTAGGGTCTTGTGTTATCCCTATTTATTATAAGGCCCCTTGATGGTAACAATTATCTGAAACCAAAGTGTCAAGTATAATGCAAGTCATCAAGTTGTCCAATATAAATCAAGTTCCAAACCCTTATTGTTTGCAATGAACTAATCAATACAACAAATGATAGATGATTTTTATATTTCTCTATGAAGCTTGAATGTTGCTCTAAATTCTTGTAACTGCATTTAGTGTAGGGATAATTTTATGTTACTCAAATAATCCATTCACAACTTATTATAAATGCATTAATGACCTTATGCATTTATAGACTTCAGTTTAAATTAGGACCCCAATGACACACATGTCGACACACACCTTTGAGAGATTTGATTGAGAAGGGCCAATAATCTTATCAGGAAATAAGGGGTCAGAATAGCCCACTCAAATTACAACCAAAATTGTATTGTTATGCTTTTGGAAAAAAAAAATAAAAATCGGGAAAGTATGTGAAGAGAATAGGAGATGAGAGATAAAGTTGTAAGAAGAAAGAGAAAATGGGAGAAAGGAAGAAAATAGGAGAGAAGAACAAAGGGCAGGATGTCAAAAGATGATAAAAATCTAGGAACCTATGCCAATAAGGGTCGAATGTTGACAAACACATAAATACACTAAAATAATGCAAAATTACAACAATAAATACCCTCATTATCAAAATGTGGTTTTTACATAATGCTTAACTTTGATGTTTGTGTCGATAACCCCACAAGTACACTAGAAAAACAATTACAAAATTACAATAGATATTTTCTCCATCAATCATAGATTATTTTTGTTAAATCATAATAATGATTGGAAGTCACACTTCGGTGTGTTGTGCATGTGTGCCTGTGTGTACATGCATATCAAAGTAAAAGTTAGAAGTAAATACATAGAAGCCACCTCCATCGTCCGAAAACTTGTTGAGAGTTTTAAAAAGGAATACCAAAAGAAATAATGAATTGGAAGTCAAATGCAAAGAGAAATAACTTGATTTTCATAGTGGAAGGTTGCGAAGATTTTGGAACTAATATCCATGCTAGAGTCATGTCATGCGATATAGAGTTATGTGTGGTTAGAAAACATATGGAGAGCACATGCAAGTGGATAAGTGTACATAATCAATAATGAATGAATTATTGATATATAGAGAAGAGGAATTCGAACAAACTAATTGATTTTTTTTAAAATTGTGAAAATACCCCCCCTTGAAATTGAAATATTGGACCTTGGATTGAATCTTAAATACATTTATCTCAGTATAATTTTTAGCAACAAAAATCAAATATCAATAAATTTGATGTAAAATAAAGAGTATACTTAGGAAATCTTGGATATATCATGTACGGGAAAGTGCCATGTGTTGGCTATGCCATGGAGTAAATAACTTGTGATTTCTCTCATCTTTGGGAGTGAAATAATAGAGTATACTTTGTCCTAAAGTCTATAGATAAAATGAGTGGAATATATGTCCCCCATTTGAGATGTATATAAACATGGGACTCACATACCTCAAAAAAATTGAATTATGTGCATCTCTTAGATATGAAATTAAATTACTTGTGTAGTATGGTAAGATATAATCTTAAAATCATGTATGCAATGAGGCAATTTCCCCATGCAATTATGTGACATAAACTACATAAGCACAAGCGTAGTACGACCCTTGTGGGAAATATTTAAACAATTGTAAACATAGGAATGTCATGCACCATATGGGAATCATGTCAGCAATGAGATCCCATGCGTGGTATATACCGAGTGGGTGAATGGAAGTTATTGTAATTATATGAATAAACTTCCCCAAATGGGTGAGGTGTAATCAATGTAAGTATAAAACGTAATATGCCCGAAGTAGGCAAATGTAATCAACGTAAACATGTAAGTAAAATGCCCCCAATGGGCAAGGTGTAATTAGTGTAAGAAAAGGAGTATAATTTCCTGTTTGGGTGAATTTTGGGTAGTGTAATCATAGGAATAAAATAAACCCCACTGTGGGTAATAAATAATCAATAAAGTATAGGAAATAATATGCCCCCTTATGAGAATGATGTAAGCAATAAAGTTTTAAGAAATGAAATTCTACCATGTTTGTAAGATGTTAGCAATGAAGTCTACAAAATGAAACATTTTTGTGTGGGCAAAAAATTAAGCAGTGAATGAAGGCATAAGCGGAAAGTTCCTTAGATTCCACACATTCTTCGGAAATCTTCCTGAGCTGAATGGAGTTGGGTTTTTGGCCATAACTTTTGATCCAGATCTCCAAATTGCACAATATTAGTGGCATTGGAATCGTCTCGTCAAGGGCTTAGTTTAGGTATAAAGAAACAAGAAAAGTGATGTTTTTTTGGGGTAAAAATGTAAACACTGGTTCGGGAGGGAAAACATGTAATTTCAGGCACTTCAACGTCCAAAATTTATTGTTTATGGGCTCTCATGCTTCTACTAGTGAGATCTAATCGCATGTACATGAGAAAGGGAAGGATGCCCATGCTTGAACCTGCAAAAATTATGACGTTTTTTCCTTTGTGGATGGTTGAGTGAAAAGTTTCAAATTTCCCTCTTCTTTCTCTACCCTTCTCTATTTATATTTTGCAAAATCATCTCATTTGTAGTAGTTGGACACTTCAGAATGTAAAGGCACCATGCCAAAACAGTTTCTCAAACATTTTTGAGTTGCAGACCTTCATTTTTTACTCTTTCATACATTTTACGCCTTCTTCCATGGACATAATGGTCTTTGCATACCTTCAAACAATAAAATATTGTGTTTTTGGCTCTCTTTCTTCCCTATACTTCTATTTCATTTGCATTCTTGCCTCCCATTCCTTTTTTGGTATGTTCTATGTGTTGTATTTACAGGTTGCTCCAATTTCATTGTGTTTGGTGCAAAAAATGCAAGTTAAAATGAAATTTGGGTCTGTGGCACATATGTCTACCCTCTATAAACACAAAAGCATGCACTTTAGACATTATTTAGTCTCGGTCTTATACTACTATTCATATGGTTTTTGAGTGAAGAAAGTACTAATTAACCCCCATCTTTTGGCCATCTTACTTTGTTTTCTTTCATCATTCCTGACCTCTTGCACCCCCATGTCCAGTAATATTTTTTCGTTTCACGTTATTTTAGCCTTGACTAGGGCACCTAGGCTAGTACTGGGGCACCCACGGGCACCCTGGTCCTACCAGAGGCACCCTAATCCTTTTCAAACTTTCCCGCCACTTTTTGGTCACTTTATAGCCATTTCAGCTTCTTATCTTTTTGGTGGTTGGCCATTTTGGGGTTAATTATGAAATTGGATCAAGAGAACCCGATAAATATAAAGTTATGCGACCATAATGAGGGACCAAGAACTAGTCACTACTATCATCCACCTAGAGTTGCATCCATTATGTACATTGGAGATCATTTTCATCCATTAGCTCCATCACAAAGGACAAGGTTGGTTTATCTGCATCACACAAGCATAAGAGGGGGATTTTATTCTATTTCATATACCATTCTATTACATTTTTACATCTAGCTATTACTCACAACTTCACAAAGTGTGACCGACACAAGAGCACCTAGGGCACATGATGCGCACACACACACCAAAACTACATTTGGGTCCGAAATGTAGTGCAATGCTCAGTTAGTAAGCTCATTGTTGTAGTGGCTGAGGTTATTCTAACCCATTCATTTACATTCTTATTTTTTAGGGTTTTGATACTTTTTGTGGTCTCTTGCAGGTCTTTCTTTCATCTTGGATTATCAACAACACCTTGAGCAGTGCAATGAATCTAATGCGACACACAACAAGGATTTTAAACCACCTACTGAAGTTGTGAAACTCATTTCCAGACCTTTTTCACAGACTAGGGCGCTCATTTTGCAGACGAAATCACCTGCAGGTGCCCCAGTCCTTCTCTAGATACCCTAGTCAAGAGAATCAGTCAAGATCTTTCCTTTTTAGGACCTGTGCATAGTCGTTCCTACTTCCAGATTATTCTGTTTATTCTACGACATAGTCCTACAAGCTCCTCAAATAAGCTAAGTCATTCCCATACTTATCTTTCATATTAGGGTTTCTACTTCTGTTAGATTAGTTCTTTGGGTCATTCTTCATAGTTATTTACTACATTTATTTAATTGTATTTACATGTTGTTCTAGATTAGATTAACTACACACATTTTCCCATTTTTAGTTAATCATTTTGGTGAACCCGTCTTGATCATTCACGCTTCTAGATTCTTCATTCATTTTTTTTCATCCTAGGGTTTGGTCATCATGAGTATCTCAATTAATGATTATTTTCTGAAAATCCCTTATTTACTACATAGAGTCCAACATCTTCTTGCTACCACTCGCATTTGTGCTAACATGCATCCAAAATCGGTTTACCAATCATTTATCGATGCATTTTCTTCACACATAGTAATCAAGTCTAACCTTCCCGTTGATGTTCACACTTTTTGATAATGGCTCGCCTCTACATATCATATTTGTATTCATAATGTAGTTGTTAAGCACACTTTGATTGATAATGGATCTGAACTTGTTTCCTATGGCATCCTTGAAGTTTTAGGTCTTTCTGCTCATGACGTTAATCCATCTAGTATTTCAATTCGTGCTTATGATGGTTTTGTCCATCCATGTCTCAGTCACATTACATTTCCTATCACTGTTGGTCCTAAAACTATCCACACTATATTTTTCGTCGTAGATTTCCCAGTCTCCCACAATTGTCTACTTAGTAGTGCAAGGCTTCATGCCATGCAAGCTGTCACTTCTACTATACATAATTGTGTAAAATTCTTTCATGAAATCATTGAGTACACCATTTTTTGTGACCGTGATCCATTCCAATATTGTGATTGGGCTCCTAATACTAGTCTTCCTATTCCACTCACAGATATTATAGACGAGCCCCAACCTATTGAAGAACCACCTCACTTACCACCACTTGACGGTGCCATTTGTGTGATAGATGTAGATTCTTTTGTGCCACCTACTACTCCTACTACCATGACTCCTTATCAAGTGCTTATCCAGTCTATGGATGTCATTATTTCACCTACATTAGCATGCCCACCATTTACTTACACGTTATTCATGAATGACTCATATTGGGAACACATTCCATTTGATCCTACATGCGATGAAATTATATTTACACATGAGGTTCTGGCTCACTTAGGCTTTGCTTTTAAGGACCTATATCCCACACCAGATGCTCCTCATCTTTATTATGTATTTGTTCACATTATTCATGCTTATGGATTACATGTCTTTCATCTTACGGTCTACCTATCACACAGTCCTCGCTCTTCTCCACTTACATTAGATAAATTGTGGCTTGATTATATTGGGGGAACTCTAGATCCTGATCATATAGACATTTCATTTCCTATGGCTTTTGGATGTGTTTTCATGTAGAATAGATCTTTCCTAGGATACATGCAAAATCTCACTCATTGGTATGCACACGGTTGTCCACTTCCTCCATTCACAGATGAGGAGTATGTTATGGGCATGTATAACCTACACCTCAATGGCTTGTTATGCGATCAACCAGACACTATTATTTATCAAGTCACCTAAACTTCTACTTTGGAGCTCTACAAAATCACACAATTATGTTGTTCTACTTTCAACTTTGGAAAATGATAGATTGATTGAAGATTAGAGATTTAGTGACTGATTATCTAGTGTTATAGAAAGGAAATTGCAGAGAATAGGAAATAATTCAAACTCCAAACACCAACAATTTTATCCTGGAAACCCCCAATGGAGGAAAACCAGTCAGGAAGGGAAAAACACTCTTTCTTCCCACTTTTATTGGTCAATTATAGACAATTACAGATTACAAGAAGTAGAAAATGGAGACAACAATGTAAACCTCTCCCTTCCTATGCTTGTTTTCTCTGTTTCTACACCTTGCTCCTACAATTCCACTCCAACACTGAAGATCTTGCTCACTTGCTCTCATTAAACTTAAACCTTTTCTCTTTGATCTCTTTGGATCTCTGAATGATCAATTCTCTTGCTCCTCCTTGTATTTATAGCCTTCTCCCATGTCCTCCCATGCACTGGAGAATGGGAAAGGTCAGGGAGGGAAGAGACATAGTCAGGCACTTCAAATTCATGTCCATTCATGCTCCATTTCTCTTTTCTGTTCAGAAGTGTCAGGACCACCACCCTGAGCAGACCGGTGGTTTCAGGACCACCCTGGCTGGGTGGGTTACAGGACCACCACCCTACAAGGGCGGTGGTTCTGCAACCGCCACTCTACACAGAGCGGCGGTTCTATCTAGAACCTCTGTTTACCTCATTTTTCTTCATTTTCTTCAATTCTCCTTCTTGGTGCTGATGGAACTGATGAAGTGGTGTGTTTTTCTAGATCCCTATGGATCATACCTCCCCTTCTTAGGAGGCTTTTGGTCCCACAAAATCTTAGTGGGGGAGTGGTAGAGGAATCAACTCCCTCTCTTTCTCCTTCGAGTACCACTGGGTCTACCTTGGTGTCTTCTCTCATCCAACCTGCCAAGACTCTTGTGGATCTCTGGTTTATTGCTCCAGTGCTACATCCTCCTCCGAGTTTCCTCGAGTACAATCCTCTTTGGAAGGAAACTTCTGTATGTTTCCTTCTTTTTCATGCATAGATGGCTTTAGTAGGTGCGAGCTCTTGCAACTTGCTATCACATGCATCTACATGAAGTGTGGCCTGAAGGTTTCTTTTCCAACCTGCTCAAGTATGGAGAAGGTCCCATACTGTAGTGGTTTAGTCCTTCTTACTTGTCTTTGTCTCTTGAGATGGATTGGTCAAATCCTCTCCATGTACGTTGCTGCTATAGTCACCATTGTTCCTTGTATCTCCTCTTCTCCTTGCTGCCCCACGGTCAGGTCTAGTGAATCAATAGGTAGATACAGTGACTGCATAGTGGAAGTTTGTTTTGCTCCTTGAATGAGCAGTTCCTGTGGTGGCTTCTTCTACAAAAACTGACAAGTACTATCCAAATTCTCCATCCTTTGGTCAGAAATATCCATGCTCTCAAGTCCATTTTTCTTTTCTTCCAATGAAAGTAAACAAAACTGATGATTTTCCTGAATAAGTCTTGGTGCTTGGTTGGCACTTACCATAGCCTTCTTTGATTTTCTCTGGTGTGCCCGGATGTTGAAACTGACTCCATCCTTGACCCATCTGTATCGGTTCTCCCTCCTTGTGAACACAACATCCCTGACATACAAGTAAGGACTTCTAAAGACAACATCAAATGCATCAAGTGGAATGATATCAACCTCTAATACATCAATATATTGGGTATTTATCCCAAACTGAAACTTACACTTTCTTGTAACTTGTATTTCTACACCCCTCTTCACCCATCCCAATGGGTATGGATGTGGATGCACGTAAGTCTCTAGGCCAAGTTGTTCTACAACCGCATCAGAAATCAAATTTGACTGAGAACCAAAATCTACTAAAGCATTTACCTTAGTCTTCTTGATTTGGATTCTGATTTGAAATAGCTTACTCATCTCTTCTTCTTGCTCCCCCATACATGTTAGTGGCCATGCATCCCATCCTCTCATCTACATCTGAATCATCCTCAATCTCCACCTCTCCTTCTATTTTCACAGTGGCCATGGATTTCTTGGAATCCTTGGTTCGGTGCTTTGGGTGTAATTCTGGATGCAACTTCCAACATGTGGCGTCAGTATGTCCATTTATATCACAATTCTTACAGAAATTCTTAGGATCTTTACAAGTATGCAAAGTAGTAGCGACATGTTTACCTTTCCATTTACCTTTGCTACTTGTCTTCCCTTGTTCTTTTTCCTGTTGATCTATTGATTGGTCTCCCTTTGGCTCTGTTTCTCCTTGCTTCTTCTCATCATCAATGTAGTATGCTTGTATACAAGCTTCATTGAGATCCTTGGGCTTCATGGAGATTACCTTCCTCCGAAGGTGAGTGTGAAGTCCTCCCAAATACTTGGTCAGAATGTCCTCATCCTCCAAGTCCATATTAAGCAACATGGCTTGTCTCTAAAATTCCGTAGTGTAGTCTTGCACGCTTTGACCATTGCCCTATCTAAAGTACTGCCACTTAATCATCATGTCAGTCTTATGGCCAATAGGATAGAAGTTAGCTCTAAGAAATTCTTTAAAACCTTTCCAAGTACTGACAATAGGACATTTCTTCTTCTCACAAGTGGCTAGATGGGTTTCCCACCAAACCAGAGCATGACCTTCCATTTTGAGACGTGCAAAGGTAATCCTTTGTGCCTCAGTAACATTATGCACACTAAAATAGACTTCCAACTGTTTTAGCCACTTATCAAGAAATTTTGCATCTACTTGTCCTTCAAAGTTATTTTTATTTCCACTTTCGTTTCAACTTTAAAAGGTGTATGAGCAGATTTTACCTTCTCGCTTACAATTGGCATCTCTTCTTCACGCTCTTCCCATTCTTCCTCTTCGTGGCTCTTTCCGATACCAAATTTTTTTGGCCAGTGCTCAAACCACTGAGTCCATGGAATCTTGCTTAACCAAAGTCATCTTTTTTGCAGATCTGAAAGCTCTTCTTGTTTTCTATGCAACCTATCCATCATGGTCTCTAGCATTTCGACTCTACGGACCAAGTTCTCTTCCTCCATTTGAGCTCGAATTCTCTGTTTCCACTTCTTCGTAGAAATATCTGGCTCACAAGGTAAAAATTCTTCACCTTTGGACCTTGTCACTGTCATACAAATCACAAGAAAGAATCGAATTCCACAGTCCTTGGATATATAATCAGCTCTGATACCAAAATGATCTGTAAACTTCTACTTTGGAACTCTACAAAATCACACAATTATGTTGTTCTACTTTCAACTTTGGAAAATGATAGATTGATTGAAGATTAGAGCTTTAGTGACTGATTATCTAGTGCTATAGAAAGGAAATTAGAGAGAATAGGAAATAATTCAAACTCCAAACACCAACAATTTTATCCTGGAAACCCCCAATGGAGGAAAACCAGTCAGGAAGGGAAAAATTCTCTTTCTTCCCACTTTTATTGGTCAATTATAGACAATTACAAATTACAAGAAGTAGAAAATGGAGACAATAATGTAAACCTCTCCCTTCCTATGCTTGCTTGCTCTGTTTCTACACCTTGCTCCTACAATTCCACTCCAACACTAAAGATCTTGCTCACTTGCTCTCATTAAACTTAAACCTTTGCTCTTTGATCTCTTTGGATCTCTGAATGATCAATTCTCTTTCTCCTCCTTGTATTTATAGCCTTCTCCCATGTCCTCCCATGCACTGGAGAATGGGAAAGGTCAGGGAGGGAAGAGACACAGTCAGGCGCTTCAAATTCACGTCCATTCGTGCTCCATTTCTCTTTTCTGTTCAAAAGTGTCAGGACCGCCACCCTGAGAAGACCAGCAGTTTCAGGACTACCACCCTGGCTTGGGTGGTGGTTACCGCCACCCTACAGGGTGGCAGTTCTGCAACCACCACTCTACACAGAGCGGTGGTTCTATCCAAAACCTCTGTTTACCTCATTTTTCTTCATTTTCTTCAATTCTCCTTCTTGGTGCTGGAGACCATAACTTTTGCACCGTACCTCCAATTGACTCCGTTCAAAAGGCAACGGAAAGCTTGGAATGCGTAGAATGTGATGAAAAGGTGCGGAACTTTTTTTTGGAAACATTTGACCCCTGAAATCCATGTTTAAGGGGCCCAAATTGTGATTTTTGTAGTGCTGTCTAAAAATAGTAAATTCTAAAAATAGTATGTTTCACAAAATTAGTGCACATGTAAGTCTTGGAAGATGAAACACCTCATCTCCCTCGAGACCGGTGACCTTCCACATTCCTCTAGGTGTCCTTTCATATTTCTAAAATTATTATAAATGCATATGTAACCCGAAAAGGGATAGACATCTCCTGGCAGAGATAACTGATGTATTTGAAGTCTTTGAGTAATTTACATCTCTTTTCAGAGATAGTTGTTTTGCAATTCATCTGGCACAATTGTTAATCTGTTCCTTAAGTCTGAAACCCCTCAGTTTTGGATCAGTGGTATCAGAGCTAAGTCGTCTTGAGAGTGTATGATCCCCAGAATGAGGTCGGAATACAAAAAGCTTGGGTGGTCCACACACGATCCTTCAGAATACTTGCCTGTTCGCTGCAGGTGACCTCCAATGGCGGACAACACCAGGATGGATGATCCTCTCAAAAATATGGTGAATGAAGCTCTTAGGGAGAAAAAGGATCAGATGCTACAACAATTCACCCAGATTCTGCAACAACTACAAGTAGGAAATCATGCCTCCTCATCTGTAAATCAGTCCTTTGGTGCCCCGACTCCATTCAAGGTGCAAGTAAATTTTGACATTCCTATTTTTGAGGGTAAGATCAATTCTGATGTAGTAGAGAACTGGTTGGACCAATTGACCTCATATTTTTCTGTCAATCAATTTACTGATAAGGAAAAGATAACATTTTCTCTATTGAAATCATCTCTTGCTGTTAAAAATTGGTGGGGCGTGTATAAGAATGGGCTCGAAAGGGATGAGCTAGGAATCACAGAGGAACCCACATGGAATGATTTCATGGATGCCATAAAGGAAGAATATTACCCTGTTGGGGCCTATGATGATTTGTACATACAGTGGCAGCAACTCCGTCAAGGTAAGGACCAGTCGTTCAAGATTATACTGACAAATTTCATTCTCTGTCTGCAAGATTGGGCATTCAAGACACAGAACAACACATGATTCTAAAATATCGCAGTGGCCTACAATGGAGCATCCGAGAGGACATGGACTTCTTTCAGTTTCAAACCCTTGGTGAGGCATACAAGTTTTCAGTCAAGATTGAACAAAAGCATAAAAGGAGGACTGCCAAGAACCAACCCGTGAGGGGGGAAAATGATAAAGAAGGCCAGACCCGAGGCCAAGGTTGGAAACAGAAGGAGTCACAAGGAAATAAGATGTAGAAGGAGAAGATAGGGAAGTGGTGTGACCTCCACAAAATAAATCTCCACTCCAAGGAAGAATGTCGAGCCATCAAGTCCTTACTCACCGAGTCATCTTCTTCAACACTCTCTGCACCAGCAGTTACAGACCCCGAGGTCAAGGATGAAGAGGATGAAATTATAGATGTTGAGCCAGATGTGATCATTGCCACCTCAAAAGTCAAGAATATGGATGAGAAGGAAAGGCTCTTCCACTCCAAGCTCTGGGTAAAAGGTAAGCCACTGCATTTTATCCTTGATAGTGGAAGTCAGAAGAATTTAATTTCTGTTGATGTTGTAAAGAGCCTAAACCTCCCTGTGAAGCCACATCCCCAGCCATATAGTATCGGGTGGTTAAACCCAGGAAGAGACCTCCAAGTCACACAACAATGCCTCCTTCCGTATGCCATCAAGCCCTTCCATGATGAAGTCATGTGTGATGTTGCTCCATTAGATGTTTGTGATGTGCTCCTAGGCCAGCCATTTATGTGGGATAGACATGGCATCTATGAGTCACGACCTAGAAGGGTCACCATTACCATTGGGAGTCGACGTTATCAGATACCTGAGGTCATTCCCCCAAAATCTGTCTCCCTCATCAGTGCCAAACAATGTAAGAAGTTAGTGGAGAAAACCAAACAGTTTGTCATCTTGATGATCAGGCCAAAACCTACAAACAAAATTGTTGCAGCCTCCATGAACATGCACTCAATGCAGCAACAGAAGCAGCTCAACCAAATCATAACCGAGTATGATGATCTATTCCAGACACCTAAAGGAGTGCCATTTCAGTGTCAGGTAAAACATGTTATTGATTTGGTCCCGGGGTCTCCTTTACCCAATAGCCCTGTGTACCGCAGGTCAGTCCTTGAAAATGAGGAGATCAAGAGGCAGCTCCAGGAATTGATTCAAAAGGGACATATTAGGCCAAGCTCTTCACCCTGTGGAAGTCCAGTTGTCTTGGCGCCAAAGAAGGATGGAACATGGAGACTTTGCATAGACTATCGGGCTTTGAACAAAATCACTGTGAAGAATCGCTACCCCCTCCCAAGGATTGATGATTTGCTGGACCAGCTCCACGGTGCAAAATTTTTCACCAAAATTGATCTCAAATCTGGCTATCACCAGATCCCTATCGAGCCCACTGATGTTTGGAAAACTACATTTAAGTCTCGTGAAGGCCTATTCGAATGGTTGGTCATGCCTTTAAGACTAACTAATGCACCTGCAACATTCATGCGGATGATGGATGACATCTTGCGGCCCTACACCAATTCCTTCGTGGTGGTCTACCTAGATGATATACTCATTTATAGCCAGACCTGGGAGAGGCATCTGCAACATGTTTGAGAAGTACTTCAGACCCTCAGGAAGCACAGACTGTATGCAAATCTAGATAAGTGCACATTTGGGATGACAAAGGTCCAGTACTTGGGTTACGTCATGGATGAGGAAGGAGTCCATGTCAACCCAGAGAAAATTTAGGTTATTCAGAGGTGGCCTACCCCAAAGAATCTTACAGAGCTTCGTAGCTTCCTGGGCCTTGCCAATTTCTATCGCCAGTTTGTCTTGGGTTTCTCACATATTTCCTGGGCACTCAATCAGGTGACTAAAGGAGGGAACAAGGCTAAATTCCAAAGGGAGGAAGCACAATAGAAAGCATTTGAAGGGCTGAAAGAAAGGTTATGCTCGGCCCCTGTCCTTTCCCTTCCTGATCTACATCATCCATTCGAACTGATGACAGACGCATCTGAGTATGCCTTGGGAGTTGTTATCATGCAACATGGCCACCCTGTTGCATACCATAGTGAAACATTCAATGACACAGTCAGGAAGTACCCAACATATGACAAGGAGCTTTATGCCATCATCCAGGCATGTAAGCAAGTGGAAACACTACATTCTGGGGAAAGAGACAGTAATCCACACTGACCATAGGCCTTTGGAGTTCCTTCAGACACAGAGCAAGTTGAGGAATGAGAGACACCAGAAATGGGCCACATACCTACAACAGTTTCACCTGATAATAAAGCATAAGAAGGGAAGTGCCAATTCAGCAGCAGATTGCCTAAGCCGCCCTCCAATTGCAGCCCTCACAACTATTCTTGATCTCTGTGGACATGAGACTTCAAGTTGGTGCAGTTTGTATGAGAAGGACCCTGAGTTTTCAGACACATATCAGGCCCTCCATGAAGGAAAACATGTCTCTGATTTCTATCTACAGGATAATCTCCTCTGCCATATGGGACACATCTGTGTTCCAGCAAGTGAACAACAGAAGATGATCTGGGAAGCACACTTCAGCAGGACCGCAGGGCACTTTGGCGTGGACAAGACATTGGCAGTACTTCAGAAGCATTTCTACTGGCCTAATCTAAGGACTGATGTGGTGAAGTATATTAAGTCCTGCACTCCTTGTGTAATTGCTAAGCCAACTAACAAGAAACAGGGATTGTACACACCATTTCCAGAACCAACCAAGCCTTGGGCATCTGTCTCGATGGACTTCCTCTCAGGTTTGCCAACTTCAAAACATGGGAATGATGGTGTTTTTGTTGTAGTTGATCGATTTTCTAAAATGGCTGTAATGGTTTCCTGTAAGAAAAATATTTCTGCTGAAGATACTGCTAAACTTTATTTCAGTCATGTATGGATCAACTTTGGGCTCCCCAAGTCTATTGTTTCTGATAGGGATAGCAGGTTCCTGAGCATCTTCTGGTCCACCTTATGGGGAATGCTAGATACAAAGTTGATGAAGTCCACATCCTTTCACCCACATACTGATGGGAAAACAGAAGTGGTGAATCACCTAATTGTTCACATGCTTCGTATGTACCACTCCAAGCACTCCCGCACATGGGACGAGGCCCTGCCATACATACAACATGGATACAATCAAGCCCTGCACAGTTCCACAAAACACAGTCCATTTCAAGCTTGTTACAGATTCCAACCTATGGCTCCCATTGATGTATGCATCCCAATTCCTACCATGGAATTCACACCTCATGGAAAAAGTGAAGCAGAAAAGGTGACAAGGTTTGTTGAACAGATCCAGCACATTCAGCACCAGGTCCATGACATTTTACAGAAAATGAATAAAAAGTATAAGAATCACCATGATAAACACAGGGTTCCACATCATTTCCAGGTTGGTGATAAGGTTTGGTTGCGGCTTCAGAAGGAATGGCTTGCAGGTCCACACAGAAAGATTCGACCTCTCTGGTATGGTCCTTACACTCTCACTAAGCAAGTAGGGGAAAATGCTTTCGAGTTGAATCTTCCACCCTACCTTGGTCTACACCCCATCTTCAATGTGGACCTCCTCAAGCCATACCATCCACCTTTGTTGGATACTTCAGTCATAGCAGAACAATTGGACATCTCTGAGCTCAATCTAACAAGTCTTTCCCCAGCTGAAGAAGATCAGATTGTGGACAATTTGACTAAGACCACCAGAGGACAACCTATTCAACTCTATCGTGTGATAAAGAAAGGAAATCTCAGTCACCAAGGTGAGTGGCTCACTGCATACCAGGTAAAGAAGCAATTTCCACATTTGATGGGGCATCTTAATGCAATGGGGACCATTGCTTCTGAAGGAGGGAGGAATGATCCAGGCAGCAATTATAGTGGCGCAACTTCCAGAGACCATAACTTTTGCACCGTACCTCTGATTGACTCCGTTCAAAAGGCAACGGAAAGCTTGGAATGCGTAGAATGTGATGAAAGGTGTGAACTTTTTTTGGAACATTTGACCCTCGAAATCCATGTTTAAGGGGCCCAAATTGTGATTTTTGTAGTGCTGTCTAAAAATAGTAAATTCTAAAAATAGTATGTTTCGCAAAATTAGTGCACATGTAAGTCTTGGAAGATGAAACACCTCATCTCCCTCGAGACCGGTGACCTTCCACATTCCTCTAGGTGTCCTTTCATATTTCTAAAATTATTATAAATGCATATGTAACCCGAAAAGGGATAGACATCTCCTGGTAGAGATAACTGATGTATTTGAAGTCTTTGAGTAATTTACATCTCTTTTCAGAGATAGTTGTTTTACAATTCATCTGGCACAATTGTTAATCTATTCCTTAAGTCTGAAACCCCTCTTGTTGTGATATACGCTCTAGTTATAAGGGTCACACACACATCATTACTATGTCGTATTTCACCAACACATACATAATCATCACAGCACATTAGACACAACACACACTTTGACCATTTCCTGATGACGCACCCTTGTTTATGGTTCATTCTTGACTTATGAGGGGGAAAACCAAGTGAACCTCACTACATACATTTCCATTCACTCAGGGGGCACGCAACCCCTATCAGTCCATTTTGCATTCCATTCCATACATCCATAACATACTACATATTATGGTTGTTTTTACTCTAGCTTGCATTTGTTTGTTCATGGTCACTTTATTACACATGTTAGCTATATTACTTGTATTTCACATATCTATATCATCCACATATGTGCGTTCATGTCTTTTTCTGGCTGTGATCACATATATAGGTCTCTTACACACGACATGGATGCTCACCTTCTACCCTTCCTACACTAGTCGCTAGGGGCATCCACATTCGTCTCTCATAGGTGTTATTGTTTCATTTTGTACTTAGAACTTTATATTACTTGGTTATACATGCTTTTGACATACTAGTTATCTTTCTAACATGCTAATGAGTGTTTCATGTGTAGAATTTGTTATTTCAGGAAATTTTCTTCCATAGTTGTTTGTTATTGTTTTCTTTTGTTTGCAGGCTTTGCCCTATGTTTGGAGTGCACACTCATTTTTTGTATGTGTCCATTATAGCCTTGCATGTCTTGCGACATCATGAATGATGTCCCATGTTTGCAACCTACTTTTTGCGGCTTACTCTGTCTTCTCGCTTGTTTACATTACTGCTTTTCTTGGTAGCTTATACATTTTTTTCTATATGCATTTTTTTCGTACTAACACTTTTCTTTGGCTAGCCTTTTTTTTTTGCGCCTTGGTTTCTACCAAGTGCATTCCCTTTCCCTTGTAGGGAAGATTTACCGAGCTCATGTGGTTGGTCCTCTTTTGGGGCCACATTATCATATCAGTGACGTTGCATGTGCCCCCAAAGAGGGGGGCATTATTTGGGGTTTTACATACTACACAATGCTTCTACACTAGTTCAGTTCAGTGCACTTACTGTCATTAGCATTGTGGGTTACATACAGCAAGTGGGTTCAAATCAGTCTACAAACCTTGTACACAATGGATTTTATAGGACATGGTAGTCCTCAGCATTCTGGGAAACAATTAAAGGTTGGAGGATACAATAGAATTCCTCCCTGTACTTCTTCAGCCAGTGGTGGCGGATATCCCAAAAAACTAGGACGTACAAAGATCTCTTCACACACATTTAGGGAAGCAGTTACAGGTTGGAGGATACAAGGGAATTCCTCCCTACACTTATTCATCCTATGGTGTCAAATCACCCAAAAAACCCCAACAGTACAGGATATCCTTCTACACTCTCTTTTTCGACATGGATCAGGTGCACATGTTCCATTTACACTTTTTCATTTACGTATTTTACATTCATATACATCTGTCTTTTACATTGCATTTTTACAATATATACATACATATTTGACTACTTGATCATTTTCTCATCACAGGTCCAGCCATATAAGAAACAAGTAGTCATATGGGTGAAATAAAAAATAACGTCAACAACAACATTTCACGATAGCACACACCATACTAACCATGCAGGTACATCATACACATCAGAAATTACACACGTGTTTCCACTCTGGGTTCACTCTCATCACTTTTTTGTGCTTTTTCATCTTTAGTTTCCACACTCCATCATATTTTTTTCATTCTATGCTTTTTCTAGTCCTTTGGCACATTTTCTACTACAATATTCATAAACATCAGGTACGCATCTCTATCTACTTTATGTTACCAATATTTTTGTTCACCAACATAAAGTGGGCACAAATGTAGACACAAAATCATGCACTTTAGACATTATTTAGTTTCGGTCTTATACTACTATTCATATGGTTTTTGAGTGAAGAAAGTACTAATTAACCCCCTTCTTTTGGCTATCTTACTTTATTTTCTTTTGTAATTCTTGTCCTCTTGCACCCCCATGCCTAGTCAACTTTCATCATTCCATGTTATTTTAGCCTTGACTAGGGTGCCTACAGGCACCCTGGTCCCACTAGGGGCACCCTGATCCTTTTCAAACTTTCCTACCACTTTTTGGGAACTTTCTAGCCATTTCAGATTCTTATCTTTTTGGTGGTCAGCCATTTCGGGGTTAATTACGAAATTAGATCAAGAGAACCCTATAAATATAAAGTTATGAGACTATAATGAGGGACCAAGCACTAGTTACTACTATCATCCACCTAGAGTTACATCCATTTACACATCATTCACATCCATTAGTTCCATTACAAAGGACAAGGTTGGTTCATCTACGTCACACAAGCATAGGAGGGGATTATGTTATATTTCATGCACCTTTCTATTACATTTTTACATCTAGTTATTGCTCGCTAATTCACAAAGTGTAACTAACATAACATCACCTAGGGCACATGATGCACACACACACACCACAACTACATTTAGGTCTGAAATGTAGTGTAACGCTCAGTTAGTAAGCCCACTGTTGTGGCAGCTGATGTCAGTCTAACCCATTCATTTGCATTCTCCTATTTTTAGGGTTTTGATACTTCTTATGGTATCTTACAGGTCTTTCTTTCATCTTGGATTATCAACGACACCTGGAACAATGCAAAAAATCTGATGCGACACACAACAAGGGTTTCAAATCACCTTCTAAAGCTATGAAACTTAGTTCTAGACCTTTTGCACATACTAGGGCACCCATTCTGTAGACCAGAGTGCCCGCAGATGCCCCATTCCTTCTCTAGGTACCCCAGTCTAGAGAAACAGTCTAGATCTGTCCTTTTAGGACTTGTGCATATTCATTCCTGCTTCTAGATTATTTAGTTTATTCTGCGACACAGTACCATGAGATCCTCAAATCAACTAAGTCATTCCCATACATCTCTTACATATTAGGGTTTTAGCTTCCATTAGATTAATTCGTTGGGTCATTCTTCATAGTTATTTACTACATTTATTTATTGTTATTACATGTCGTTCTAGATTAGATTAACTACACACATTTCCCCATTTTTAGTTAATCACCCTCTCCCTCTACATTTCCCCTCATTTTTTATCTCATGGAGAGCATCTATCCATTTTTTCTTGGTGTTACCACCTCATTTTAGCTTAGGATTTCATTTATATGCATCTCTCTCCCCCAGTTACTCAGATGTGTTAGCATAATCTTAATTTAGGGGTAGTTTTAGTGTCAACATTAGGATAGATAGAAGAACCAACCTGCTTTGGAGGTTTGTCTCAATTTGTAAGGTCCCACACTTGGAGACAATCACGTTTTATACAAAAGTATTGATTTTCCATGATCAAATCCTAGGGTGCTACTTTTTGGTGATAATAGTAACTATAACAAACAATCGATGAAGCTAAGCATAGTAAGAACAAGTCACATATATCATCAAGCCTAATGCAAACACATTGGGGATGTTGTGATGCAGGCAAGTGGATTTACACTAACCTGCATCAAAGATGTAATTAGGTCCTACTCAAATTTAACCAATAATACATATCTAAATACATAAAAGGGCCTTTATGTATAATCTAAAATATTTTGAATAATATACATGTGTGAAAGACAATGGTAAAGAGGAATTAAAGTTTGGAAGGAGATAAATTGGTTTCAAATGAGTTGGTAAATGAATATGATAGTTAACTTTAGGAAAAAAAAAAAGTGTTACAATATTCATGAATGATCCCCAAAAAACCATGTTACAATTTTGTATTGTGTCACATGTGCGAGTCTTCATGTTGGTTGCATTTTATGCACAAGTAGATGTTTCATGTCATTAGTGGATAAAAAGGTACAAAATGAAATATGGATTCACCACTGTGTATGAGGTGTTTTGATGTAAAAAAACCTATCTCAGATTGTTTAGATATCTTTATGTATGGGAAATATATCTTCTTGCATAAAACTCTACCTAACATGTTGGAGGTGACAAGGGCTGAGAGGGGGGGTGAATCAGTCCCCAATAAAAACTTTTCAACACTTGTGCTTCAAACCCTAACCACACATGCCCATATACAACACATCAAAGCATACAACCTTATAAATGAAGTAAAATTAATGAAAAGAACATAATATGATATCAAACACACATATATTTGATGATAAAATCAGATCCACACACTTATATAGATGCTCAAATCATATCACAAAATATAATGTCTTCAACAATGATCCACAAGATACAATAGAGTGCTCTCAAGACAATCAATGTCTCGTAAATACATATGAAGAAATACAATCTATGAAAATGTATTCAACGTTCAAGATCATATCTTTAAATTCCTTAGACACCTATAAATAACATCAACATGCTATGAAGACAACATTCAAACTCAAGCACCAAAATCTGCCCTCCTTCTCCAACTCACTCTCAAGGAAACAACACCAACATTCACTTGCTCAAATTCTCCTCATGAAAAGTCAACCAGTAGCTGTCCTAGAATGATATTATAGGTGTTTTTGGCTAGGCCCGAAGGTTTTTATTTTTAGAAAAAAGGTTCTTCAAAAGAAGATAAAAGGGGTTTTCAAAAGCTAGAACTATTATGCCCAAAAACTCCATTTTATATCCTTTCCTTGATTAGAACTCAAAAGAGGTCGGTCCCTCATGATATTTTTGATGTATAAATGCTTATAAAATTCAATAACATCCATCCCATACTTCATATTTGACCCAAGTAGGTCGGCCTAGCTAAAACCCTTCATCCATGCACCAAAAATCTCAAAAACCTTGCATTGGGATGACAAAATCTCCTAATCCCAAAACTATTTTTGGTCAAGATCTAAAATTAATTACACATGTTGAAAATAAATTTTAAACATCATATATGGTCACAATTTATCTTAAAAAATCAAATTATTTCATTTACTGGGCCCATAGCTCTTTGTACTTCTCAAAACAGTTGTTTCCTGCACCCTTCAACACCCTGAAAACTTCATCTGATCACGAAATCATTTTTAATGAACCAAATCATGCCATGTGACCACTAAAAATAAATTGAATAAACTTTATAACACTTATAATAAAGTTAGAATTCATGAAACATCCTCACTTCAAACCACAACAAGATTTTCCTTCACCAAATCAACCTGCCAAAAACATTGTTTCCAAAGGTTAGCTCATAAAATAAATTATACATGCATTAAAGACCTAAAATTGATTCATTTGATTCAAAATTCATCCCTATTCACTTGCCAGGTGATAGGAAGCATCACCCAATCCATCCCATGCTTCAAACAACATCAAACTTGCACCAAAACAAATGTTGTCCTAAACTGCCAAAAATATTATTTCTCAAATAAATCCCTGGAAACCCTAAAAAATCACCTCATCATGATGCAATACATATATCACTGGAAATATCTCTGAATATAATTTCCAACACAACTTTAATCACCTCAAAATTCCACCTGTAGCTCAAGTTATGGCCAAAACATTGGACCCTACTATTTGAGATCCCAAAACTACCCTTTGACCAGTCAACCTATTTGGACCTCAAAACACCATGAAACTGCATGAAAATTGATCCAAGGAAAACCATGTACATCAAAAAAATCATCATGCATGCACATTAATTTTTAATGCTACTCTTTTGGACCATCTTGTCATAACCTTCTTCTCCAAAAATTACTATTTTTAGGTGGGGCCCACTCATCACCATGACCTCAACCATACATTTATGGAAATCTTGAGGATTCATTTACAACATCCAATCATCACATTTTCAATTTCAATAAAAATTGGGTCAGTATACTTCACCTTTTACAAAATTCTCCTAGCTAGGGTTTAACTAGCGTTATTTACCTCCTTGCCTTTTTAACATTCGTTCATAAAAACATGACGATCAACTGACCTGATTGTTTTTTTGAAACCTTATAACCTTATCATCCCTGAAATCCACAATGTCCCATGCAACACACATGATTCACAATGAGCATCTAAATTTGCACTTCGAGCTGGAAATGCACTAGAGTTTGACCTTGTCTCACAAAATCAATTATATCTAACAAAATACACATCATGGGAACCTAAAATTTTGCTGATATCACAATCACTCATCCCTATAACATCTCAAATCATCATAATTAATAGCATTTCCCAATATCTCCAGTCATTAAGACTTACCTATGCTTGCATGTTAGATCTTTATAGTAGCAACTAGGTTCAACTGAAAATAATGCAAGAACTAAACAAGAACCTCTGCAAATGACCCAAACATGCCTCATATGTCATGATATACCTAATAACATACATCCATGAGCTCAAATGGCTCCAATACACTCTGTCACACCTCCAAGCAAGCATACCTGCTCCCAATGAGCACCTGTAACCAAGTAAACCACATGTACCTTCATATTTCCACTATTATGAGTGATCAAGCACCATAAAAACATGCTAGCCAATATTTCAACATGCTTCTCAAACATCCAAGAAGCTCACACTTTCAAGCTACACCTCATAGGCACCTGTATGGGCTTGCTAGAAGCAAGCATGCATCATTGTAATCCCATTGTATCAGTTGATGAACATATGAACCATACTGTTAGCACCATGAACATCATCATACCATCATCCTACAACATCCACTTTTTCATTAATGTGGTTTTCATCAATGACAACACCTACTAGGACACCATGCCAACAATCTCCCCATTTTTCATTGATGGAAAACACCTTGAACTTCTCCCCCTTTTTACATGAATGAAAAATTCATACCTGTAACTTGCCTCATTCTCCATGCTCAGCTTCTTACATCCATACTTTGGTTAGAAACATCAACCAAAAGTCTCAAATTGACTCTTTTTCTTGATTTTTACTCAAAATATGATTCTTGGCCTTATTTCAAGCATGCAAAAGCCAAGCTCCCCCTAGAAAGAACACTCTACAACTAAAGAACATTATTACATAAAGAAAAATTATAGAATTCACCTTTTTAGGGACAAAACCTTCATTTTCCATCTCGTAAGCATGCAAACAAGCAATTTTCTTCTATACCCCTGTTTTTAGCCTTCTTGAAGGAAATGTAGCAGTCATGGAACATAATCAATAACATTATTTGCATGCCAAAAATGACATGATTGAACATACTTATTCATTAATTCATCATTCTTGATAAGGATCCAACATTTCTAGGCTTAGATCATACAAATCAATGCAAATACTTTCACTTCATACCATACCTTGGAGTTCAAGCCCTGAACAATCCTTTAAGTGCAAAAATGACAAGTTTTAACATGCAACTGAAGATCCACCATGCTTTGAATACATCAAATACCACTCCCCCTAGTCTTAAGGCCTCTATATCTAGCTCAAGAGATCAAATTTGACCTTCTAGCCTTACAAACATGCCTTGAAATCAGCTTTACAACTTCTTGTTGTCCCTAAACATCTTTTACAATCATCTACATTCATTTTAAGTTGAGATAGGTCATTACATACCTGTATAAGCGTGATCAAGGAGTATACATCAACTTCTCTTGATAACACCTTGAATTACTCCCCATTTTTTCACTTCATACCATACCTTGTCTTGAGAAAGTTTTAACACCTACATAAACCTACAGGAATAACCACCAAAGTACTCAACCCAAACATTCCTTGAAGTAAACCTGTAAATACAACTCTTTGAGTTAACCCCTGAAGTAAAAAATACTTTATGACATTGTAACATTGTCTTAGTCATCTCATAAATGATAAGAACCCTCTATCAATCCTTAAACATGATCATTTTATCTCATATGCACCATATTCTATACATGTACATCATTTAGAACTAAACTAAAGAGTGAGAAGGCATATTTCCACTTCATTCATGCAAAAACAAGCATCTACAGGCTTGTAGAGTGCTATTTTGGGCTAAAACCACAGTTTACAAGTATTCTCAAGAAATACAGACCAAAAAACAACTACCCTCACTTTGGAAACAATGAATATATGTATTAACTTACCTCTTCAAGTGACATGGAGCTATGATTATCACTTCATACCTTTGAAATAGCTTAACTCTGCCTCTTTGACAATTTGAGAGCCTGCAGGTCTTTATCTTAGCTTAAGAAGCATTATTATACTCTCACAAGTACTCGTTGGCTAAGATCGTCACCTCAAGAACTTCCATGAACCTTGAACGCACTCTAGTTGCATAATTACTACAAGAACCATACAAAAATTGAGATGAAACTGTTGTTCCATACCTGAGAGGGCATATGTCCTGAATTTTCTTCACTGAGCACCATGAGTGGTCTTCAGGGGTTCAAAATGATCAGTACAGTATTCAAAGACACTTTTAAAGTCAAACACAAGAATATCACCATACTAACATATAGCTTCAATCTATTTCATATCTAGAACTGATACATTAACCCTTTTTTGCATTGATGTACCTATAGAAAGTCATAGTTTACACCTCTGCTCACTGAGATAGGGTTTCAAACTACAAACCCTTGCATACTTGAGACACTTTATTATGGCATGTTGAAACCTACTAAATGCACATTCCTCTCTAAAATATATGGCCTCCAAATGAGCATCTTCAGACTATGATATATCAAACACAACCTCTCTTTGACTTATCATTCATGTAGGTGACTATATAGTATGATTTTGTACCCTGTTTTGGAGAACTGAACATGCATATCAGTGAGATACTTTAGCTTTATTTCAAGATTTCACTTACTTTCTGAGAGACACTTCTGCAACAAGTTTTATGTTATTCCAGGGTACTAAAACATTATGACTTATTTGACTTGCACACAAACTATATCAGGAGTTTCACAACTTAGAAGCACAGTTGACCATTTCTCAAGAACTTCATCAGACCAATCATGAAAGATATTGTAACTTTTGACACTTCTAAGCTTGCAAATTATGAATTCTTTCAACATGACAAACTTCTTGTATCAAAGAGCACGTGTTTTTCTAGACTTTGTATAGGACATGAACCTGTAGCTTCAATTTTTCACATGCCTAGTACCTTATGGTAGTCATTATATGCTTCACCAACATGTAGACAATGTAGAAAATTTATAAAAGACCACTTACATGTCTTCATAGTGACCAATCAACATTTCTAGACATCTTTCAACCCTTGTCACTTTGACCAAATTGAGATACTTCATGCACAACTTTGGATTGAATTAGAACACACAACAGGTGATACACAATTATCTTGTTAGATACATCTTGATACCCAAGTCTTCATACTATTTGTATCATCCACAAACTTTTGTCATCAATTTCAGAGCTTCTCTAACTGGTATTTGACCTTAATTTGCACTATTGCATACTTTGTTATAACCTCACTAGCTTAAAGACATTTCATGTCCATCTACTACCCCTGACATATTATTCTGAGCTTGTGGATAGTTGACTCATACCTATAGTAGCTTATTTAGCTCTTTGGACCACTAAGACCCTTCAAATTTGTAATTTTTGAGTCCTTGCATCAGCTACTCATCCTTGACAACACACTAGACACACTTTCGATCATAGACCAAAAATAATACATATTTTCTCCATTATAGGTATCCTTCACTTGATTTACACAATAAAGCACATGCTCAGACATTCTATGACAAAATCAGACTAACAAGGACCTTTTAGAGATTTTGACAACACTTATCAAGACTTGGAACCTTCAAACTCCACAAGGACTCAATATCATGACTCTTCAAATGATAAGAGTAGATATCAGACTTATTTTTCACCATTCACAGCTATGTAGGTGCATGCCCTTTTCACTACATGACTACTCTTATGACACAATTAGGACTCAGTTTTAACACCAAGCATCTCACAGACCATATACACTTTTTGCACTGTTAAGGAGAGAATTAATGACTATAAACCATGCTTCATGAGTTCACCAACACTACATACTCCTTATTACATGACAATGAGATTTATGAACAACCACAACTGATTTACATAGGAAACTTCAACATGAATAGACTAACATAGACCAATATATCACCTACATGATCTACTTAAGACCACACCACTAAGATCATGATTTTTCACACAAGGACACCCAAATAGAACCTTGAAAACACACTTAGAGACATAAGATGACATACCTTAACATCATGAAGAAGACACACATACACTGACCAAGACAACTCCCCCTCTCTCCAATGCTTCATTAGCATCTATACACCTCTATGAAGCCTAATAGATGCATATGTCACTGTGGAGGGGCTTGATGAGAGACCTAAGTATGTTTCAAGCCCTCTTCTTGGACCTTGATTGTCTCCTCTTTATTTGATTTCACATTTTTTGTAGCAGATCCCTCCTTTTTCTCAGTCACATCCTTGGAAACCTCTTTACCACTTTGACTAGCTTCTTCCTTCTTTTTGTATACTTAAGCTTATGGCTTGGGTCTTTGAGTTTCTTTCTTCAATTGGGTTGTATCACAAAACCTTGCAATGTGCCCTTTCTTGTGGCATCTAACACACTCCACTTTCCTTCATGTTATCCATTTTTACACACTTGAGGCAAAAATGGACAATGAGGGTACACCAGACCCTAGGACCGATAAATCCTTTCATAGAACTTGGGGCCTATAGGCATTTTTTTATGCTTCAAGAGTGTTTATGGTATTCTGAGAGGTTCTGGGATCATTTTAGGCTATTTCCCCTTTTCCAGGTCTTAGGGTGAGAAACTGCTCTATGACGGGTTCACATTCGTCTGATACTAACGAGAAATGATCAAAAATGATAAATCATGTTTTATTGGGTCTTGCTATAACTTTTCTATTTTATGGTTTTAATAGGAAGGCTAAGGAGTTCAAAATCAGGAGAGATTAGTTTTAAATGGGTCGAATGGCATTGAGCTATGAAATAGCTCACCGAGTTGCTCATCGAGCTCATAATACATCGAATATTTGACCCCAAATTATCTCAATTGAGATAAATGAAATTGACACGTATGGAGATTGGGATATTTTCAAAAGGCTCGAGCTATGGATCGATTCAGGTCACCAAGGCATGCTAAATAGTTTGTGTGGTTGGAAGAAGAGCTCATAGCTCGGCGTTAAGGAAGAAGAGATCGTAGCTCGGCATTAAGAGAGGAGATATCCTCAAGCACGTCGAGCTATGGTTTGATTGAAGAGCTTCAGTCACAAACGTCATGACATGCAGACTAGGGTGTTGATGCGGTAATAATGGAATTCGTTCAAGCTCTGTGTGATGTGTTTAGAAGGCATTCTAGTCATGAGGCTAAAGAAACTGTGGAATGGGAGTATTCGAGTTGACTCGAGCATGATAATAGCTTGGCCAAGCCTGGTGTGGTCATCTCAGGCTCATGTGGAAATTTTGATTTTCCGAGTTGATTACAAGAAATGTAGCATCAAGTTGTATGAGCTGGTGAGGAGAATAGGGTTGTGTCGGTGTGTGCAAGACTTGGCTAAACGTGGAGATGGTCATATTACATAAATGTGAAAGATGAGCTATCAAAGCCAACTTAGTTTGATGGGAAAAATTCACTGAATTCATGACATGGAATTGAACGAAATAAAGCCGAGTTTTTGTGCTAGCTCATATAAGCAGAGTTGATACACAATTCAGTACATGAATGTCGATCTCGGTAAGCCGAGTTTAGATGAATCCATAATGGGAAAGATGTTCGACAAAGCAAGGTGTATAGAGTCATTCGGATCATGGTCAATGGGCATGGCTATTCTCTGAGTGTAGAGTGGGTACAATGTCAATCTTCTTGACTCGATCTGATCGACGTTGTCGTAAAACGGAGCTCGAGTTATCGGTAGAGCCATGTTATTTTTTGTGAAGAGCTAATTTTTAAAAAAAGAGCTCAGCCTCGATCGAAGCTAAGCTAATGGTTCACAATGGGTGTAATCAAACCGAGTAGCAATATGTGTAAGGCCGAGTCAAGGAGAGCTAAGTTAACATAAGGCCAAGTCTAATCCATTAGACAGAGCTTGACCAACAACTTGGGAGAATCATCTTGTTTGACCGAGCTAATATGAGTCGAGGAGTGTGGGGAATTTCGGAATTTTTTTTTGGTCTAATGCCGGTCAATTAGGCAAAATGATGTTGAAATCATACACATCAGTATCATCATGGGGATTTCGGGGATAGGAGGCCATCATGCCAAGTTGGTGCACAGAAATAAATGCATCAAAATTCTGGGATTCCCACTTCTAACTCATGGATTTTCCTAGTATGAATGCCATGTCTAGCTTGGTAAAATGTTGTTCGGGCTCCCGAGCCAAGAAATCCAACAAAGAGACGTGTCAGAAATGACATGTATTCTGAGTTAAGTGGGGAGTGGTGTTATGCACGAATCGAGTCATTAGTAAATGATCATGTTGGAGTGAAGTGCGGGAACGTGCTCACAAAATTGAGCTCAAGTCTTTTGGCTTGAGTTCGAGAGACCTGGTCAGGATGGCGATTTGTTCACCGAGCTATGTGCAAGGTTGTTGGAAAGACCGAGTGGCATGGAAACAGATGGTTCTACATGGAAAATTCATGTAAAGGTGCCTCGGCAAAGTGAAAATAGATCTACTCAATTGTTCAAAGTTCATAGTGCTACCACAGAATAGCTCGAACATGACTAAAGAAGATTGCATTTGCCAACTGAGATTGAGATGGTAGCTTGTGAGATCAGGTTTGAGCTCTACCAATTCATCGAGTTCGGCATAACAAGAAGGATGAGTCATCAAGGGAGCTTGGTCTAACGAGCTCAATCATGGAAGTGAATGAGGAGCTTGACGAGCTTGGAGATAATTAGGTACAAGCAAAACAAGTCGAGTTGATCAAATCGTAGTGAGTTACTCGCACATAAGACTAAGCCACTTCAGCTCGGTTTGGGTATAAGTGAGTAGTCTCTGCATATGTTATTAAATGACATGTATTTCACAATAAATGAGTAAATAACTCAAATTTTGGAGTAGTGGGAAGGATCAAGTCTCACAGGAGTGAGTCGAGGTTAATTCCATAGGAGTGCCTGCAATTTTGATCGAACTCGCCATGGAATTCCACCTTGGAATTATAAATGAGCTCAAGGAGGCATGATGCACGGATGTGGTGAAGTGGGCTCTACATAATCCTGAGACACATTTCACATCATAAAATAAATTTGGGAACTTAATAAGTGGCTCCACATTATAGAAACTCAGCTCGTTGAATGAGCTCAATCAGAAATGTATGAATGCCATGGATTCGGCATAAGCTCACACAATAAGCTAAAAAAACATGGCGAGAGATTCAGATCAGGCGAGGGGATACATGCATAGCACTAGAGAGGAGTTCGATGAACTCATGAGGGGGTGAGTAGAGCTTAGCCAGAGAGAAAGAATATTTTGAAGCTCAAAGCTCGTGGAGTCAATCCATGAGACCGGTAGTTCGGTTTGAGCTTGACACCGATTCGTTTGAATAGAACGAGCTAGTAAAATGAAAATCATGTAGAGTCAGAGTGAGGTACCAACAAGGTAAGAATCTCAAGATATTTGTGAGGTAAATTGTGTATAAAATATGGTTGTGCATGGTGATGCAAACTCAACGGTGTCAAGGAAATGGTGCTTGCAGCGAAGGTGTTCTAGCTCAGTGAGTCACGAAGAGTTATCAGAGCTCTCAAAAAATGACGAGGTGGAACCCGAGTTAATCGGAGGCTCGAAGAGTTAACATACATTGGACATGTCATTAAAGACAACTCAAGAGCTTGACTCGGTATGGAAAAGACTAGCTCGCTCGATGGGATATGTAATTGTTGCTAAGGTAAAAGATAAGGACCTCGTGGATCAACGTAATGACGTAAACAAGCTCGAAGTGGTGAAGTGTAGGGAGCTTGGTTCATAATTGGTGCGGCTCGGTCGATTAGGTGATAAGCACAAGTCGACTAAGCCATGATGAAGAGGAGCTCAGAAGTGAGCTCACAAGTAGAGCTTGGTTGCGGTGAACGGTAGTGGAGCTCGAGCCCAACTTGGTGAGTTGGCTCGGCAAGCCAACCATCGAGTTGGGTTGTTTTGAACCTATTTTCATGGCCCCCCACTTTCTTCAAGTCAAACCAGTCTTCGGGGGGCCCACCATATTTTTAATTAAATTAATATTTATATTTTAAATATTTTATTAGTAATATTTATTATTATTATTATTAAAATATTTTATTTAAATATTCTTTTAATTAATTAAGAAGATTAAGTCAAACTTGGCATTAAGAATACATGATGGAACCTTCTCAAGTGGTTCAACCAACTGTAATAAATACATCATGTACCTTCAATTTAGGAATGGAAATTATGACTCTTTCTCTCCTCTTTCTTAACTTCTTCTATAAATGTAAGTTGGAAGCTCATTCCAACAGGTTGGACAAGTTATACATCTTAGGTAAGTGTGTGTTTTTCAAGAATCTTCTTTCTTCTGCAAGTTGTTCTTGTATGTTGAGGGAACTTTCAAGCCTCCTTTCAAGACTGTAATGACAACTATTTCCTCTTCCTAATGTAATGATGCATTGTGCATGTTGTTAAAGTAATAAAAGTGTGTGTTTGTGACTAATCTTGGTCATTTCATCCTTCTATACTTCTTTGTGCCTTTCTCATGCTTGCAGGTACACTGTGCGAGTTCAAATTTCTATTGCAAGTTCTTGGAGTTCTGTGCTTATCAAGTGGTAGAGTATTGTATACAGTGGAGTTGTGGTGCTTCTTTACCCTTCTCAAGTTCATCCTTATTCATTGGAAGACTGATAGATTATTTTTTCTAATCAAGTTTAACAAAGGGAACACATGCTTCTTAGTTTTTGTTATTTTGTACCCTCTCTAAATTGCAGTAGGTGAAGTTGACTTGTGGTTCACACACCCTCTTCAAATCAACCCTTCCTGAGTCTAGAAACACCCTTTATTTGGTGCATCACCATCCCTAGTATAGTTTCATTTCATGCAAATCTCTTTCCCTAAAACCCATGAAAATGTTATCATAGGACTAGATAACCATTTTTTTACACTAGGAGTAGTACAACACTTAGTTTAGGAAGAGGAAGTCGGCCTTCTCTAGAGGTTCACCTCGAGCCCAAGTCCCACAGCTTGAGAGGTGATCCCATATTTCCCAATCACACCGAATGTCATGTTCACATTTTGGCCATTCAGAGAGTGCAGTGATTTGGCAACAACAGTTTTTGGCATGCCCGGTGGGACCAAGAGTTGGTACCTCTCTTCTCACTTTCACAAATCAAAGTACCTGGTGACTCTATATCTCTGGATTCCAAATCTCAGCTCATTAACTTATGCGAAGAATTCAGACAAGAGCTTTTTCAAAGCAAGGAAATTATCATCATGTCAAACTATCCTTGTCCCCTCCAAAGAGAAGGAGAATAGGTGTTTCAACATCACCATTTATAGCTTTACCTTATAGGGGTCATTCAACTCCTCTGTACGGAAGGTTTCCTCCACCAAGGAACAATCAACCTCTTTTTGTTATGGCACGAAACCAAGTTTTTCCCCCTTTTAATGCAAGCAATCCTCTTCTGTTGGCTCAACGTGACCCTATACCTATTGAGAAACTCAAAAGTTTACCCTTTTACACAGGGGAAACTCACATTACTTCAGTGGAACATATTCTTGATGTAGCCAACATTTGTGCAGTACATAATATCACGGAGGACAACGTTGCGGTTAGACTTCTTGCTACCTCTTTCAAGGGAAAAGCACTTAAATGGTTTTTAGGGTTAAGTGTTGGCACTATAACCACTTGGGATGAGTTAGGATAAAATCTCTGTAAATGGTTTTAAGACAAGAGTGATCACCTATGACTTTTGGAACAACTCACTACCATTAAGAGAGCTCCCTAAGAATACATGATTGATTTCAATGTCTGATTCCACAGGACCTGGAATACGATTCTGCCACTCATAAAGCCTTCTCCAAATAATGCATTCTTTTACTATTTGCGAGCTTTGAATAGTGATGTAGCAGTTATGATCCATTCCATGGGAGGGAATACATTACCTGATGCCTACGAAGTTTCCATAAGAGCAGAAAATTCCTTGATTTGGGATGGAAAGATAGCTCCATGACCTCCAATGTCGTTGTCTCTGGATCTTATGAAAAATCAACCTATCATTGCTCCTATTCCAGAAACCTCTAATCAACCAGCTCAGTCTACCCCTGCCTCTTCAAATAATCTATTTGAAGTCAAGTCATTGCTGTAAACTTTTGCTAACGAGCTTGTTGCACTCAAGAGGCAACATTTTCAATACAATTGTCCATATCAGCCACAAAATCAGCAGTACCAGGCTAACCATCCTCCTTTTGAAGGGAATAATCAGCTGCAAAATCAAGCTACAAATAAATCTGTGAATGTCAGGCCTTTGAACTTTCGGAACCCTCTTGCTGCTATCTCATCCAGATCCATGGTACATGTCCAGAATAATCTAGTTCAACACTACGAATGGTGTTATCATTGTTCTCAACCCCACAATCAAAATATTTGTCCCAATGGAGTTTTTAGCCAGGCCCTTATGGTTTAAAGTGTATCTACCCCTTCAGAGCTAATAGAAAATTCATCCATACAAGAAGCATTAGATCAACTGCAAGCACCTGAAGAAACCACTTTGCTAAACTAGCAAACAGAAGATAAAATCACTAGAGTTTGACCATGTCTCACAAAATCAACTATATCTGACAAAATACAAATCATGGGGACCTGAAATTTTTTTGAGAGCATCATCACTCATTCTTATAACATCTCCATTCATTAGAACATCAATATCATGCCCCAGTCTCTCCAGTCATTAAGACTTACCTATGTTTGCATGCTAGATCTTCACTGTAGCAACTACGATAGACTGAATTAATGTAAGAACTAAACAAGAGACTTCTAAAAATGACCAAAACATACCTCATATGCCATGATATACCCGATAACATACATCCATGAGCTCAACTGATTCCAATTCACTTTGTCACACCTCCAAGTAAGCATACATGCTCCCAATGAGCACTTGTAACCAAATAAACCACATGTACCTACACTATTCCACTATTGTGAGTGCTCAAGCACCCTCAAAACCTATTATCCAACATATGAACACACTTCTCAAACATCCATTAATCTCACACTGTCAAGCTACACCTCCTAGGTGCCTGTATGGGCTTGTTAGAACACACATGCATCATTGTATCCCACTATAGTAGCCGATGAACATATGAACCAGATCATTAGCACCATGAACAACATCATAACATCATCCTACAATATCCACTTTTTCATTAATGTGGTTTTGCATCAATGACAACACCTACTAGAACACCATCCCAACATAACCTCCACACTTAGCCATACACAAAATATAAATAAATATGCAATGTTATTGGCCCGATTGTCCTAAGTTACGGTTTTCTAGATATTGTACGATATGAATTAGGGCACATACTTATATGTGTGATAACTATCCTTTATCTATAATGAATAAGAAAAACCGAAACCTTTTTTATGTTCTCATAAGCTTATGCTTTTAAAACTCCTTGATAAGAGTACAACAATTATATCATACTTTTACTATTCTCTTATGTATTTTATATAATTCTATCATGAACCTTGTGTGTGTATGATTTTTCACTACCGATCTTGATTGTCTCTAAATACACTAATTTAGAATTTTTGAAATTCCAACTATGACATTTTGACATGGAAATCCAACATAAATAAATGAGAAGGATGACCACAAGAGGCACAAAGCTTGATAAAGCATGTAAAGGACCCGAAAGAGAAAGGGGACCATTTCCACTCTAATAAGACCATTTGTGTGCCATGCGTAACTAGTCCATCCCATATGGAAATGGGAAAAATACCACATAAAAGAATAAGTAAATGAGGATGAAGGGAGAGAGAATAAGAGAAAATGGGAAAAATTATAGCTAAATATATTGAACAGACCCAAAATTAGCATTTGGCACTTGACACTTGATGTTATTTTTGGCTTTCATCCCCTATACATGACACATGCACACAAACATAGTTCAAAATCATTGTATTATGTTATCCCAAGGCTTGCAACCCCTCATTCCATTGATCAGATACCTACATGTACATCTCTTCCAGTCAATAACGCATCTCATGTTCTGTGAAAACCTTTCCACACAAATACTTGAGATTTTTTCCCCACTGGAAAAAACCATCCAAGAGGGACATGATCAACTTGAAAAACATGTCAATAATGATCAATATTGTTCAGGCCCTCTAATGCTCAGGTTTTCAAATATATATGTTATTACTCCTTTTAAGTCAATTTTAGTGTAAAATATTACCCTTGGAGTCATATAAATACAAATCAAACCCCATTCATTTAGTCACTTGGAAAATTGGCACTTATCAAGATCTCTATAAATATCTATCAAATCTAAGTGCACTTATCCTTTTGTCAATTTTTATATTCAAAATTTTTCCTAACTGAGATTAGTCTCTTAATCATTTACTGCACTTTTAGATATGAATGTTAAATATGGATTTAATAATTTGAATGTGCATAGTTTTCTAGATTCCAATCCTAATTAGAGAGTAAACCCTAATAAGACCTATTATTTTCTAAATTAGGGTGCAATCATTTGATGAACCTCTTTATTGATCCTAAATTCTCTTTTTTCTAAGGGTTTGTCCTTTTATGTTTTTATACTTGACATATTCTTTTATGTTACAATCTTATTTTTTTGTGAGATTAAGTTCTCTATTATGAACCAGTCAGAGAAGTCCACAAATATGTCTTATTCAAATACACCTATTACCAAACACCCTCTTGATGATGTAATCATGATGTTCCTTATAAAACCTACTCAAGGGGAATTTATTTAAGATGATACCATTCCTGCTACGCCATTACATGAGTTTGATTTTAGTAACATTTTGAGCAACAATTTATGAAATACATTAATATTAATACAAATCACATTGATTACTTATTATTCATAGCCAAGGATGAACAGAAGAAAATAGTTGAGACTAGTATGGAGGTGTCCAATGTCTCCTCCATAAGTTTCAATGCTCATTCCTACACATACTATGACTACACCACTGTTTTTGCACCCGCATATGCCCTTAGGTACCATATCTTCTACATGCTCCCTAGAGAAAGCCAATATTAATCTAAAAAATTGATGTAGGAACATCACCCCATTTTGTAAATATGATTAGTAGTAATGAAATTTTGGTTTGAAGGTGTTTTAGTAGGTTTAGTAAGTCCTTGCAAGTCACTTAGGTGTGCTAGTTTGTGCTTTGGCTTTTCAAATTTTGAAAATTGTACTTCACTCCAAAAGGAAAAATTCAAATTTGAAGCCCAATTTTGGGTTGTTTAGGAATTAATAGTCTTCTCTTGAGATTAACTAGGAAATGTGAAGTTGGTGGTAAGTCTTATGAAGGATTAAAAGTGAGTTTATGACTTAGGACATGAAAAATTGTTGGGCCCTGAATTAACTATGTCTCAAGGAAGACGTCAACACGTGTAGGAGGCAGTAAAGAAGAAAGGCACTCATGAAAAATCTTGTAAGGGAAAGGGGTGTAGGAGAAGAGGTTGGCACACACGGGAGTAAGGAGGTTTGGGGACTTAGCCATATTTTGAAGAAGTTTTCGCAGAGAAACACGTGAAAAGCACCCAGTAGGCGTGAAAAATGGATAAGGTGCTAGACTGGAGCCTTGGAGGTCAAGAAAATAATATTCCACGTAAGGAATATTCCCAGGATGATCATTACAGGTAGTGGAGGCATTTGTAAGCTGGCATAGGCATTCGACCATGGAGGACCACACTTCCACTTGGCATGTGATCTGTTCATGAAGGAAACCAAGGCGGTGCATCCAGATCCTATTTAAAGGAGTGCTTGGGTCCAAAATAGAGGAGGAGAGTAATAACAAAGTGTTGGGGAAATGGAGAGTTGAAGGAGGCAACAAAGTACTGTTAGAATGCTAGTAGGGTTAGAGAGGGTATTGAGTAGTAACAAGGCACTGCATAAATGCTTGCAAGAAGAGTTTTAAGCATATTAGGTATAGATTTGGGTGTGAAAAAGGGTTGTGATGGGTAAACATAGCTAAGAACTCTATCTATAGAGTATTTTTGTAGGGTTTAAGATAATATTCCTTGATGTATTCGGTCTATATGACCCTTATGATGTAATGAGGCCACTGTAAATGTTTATAAATCAATATATGTGTGTGATTCTGGTTATTCATGTTCTTAAGTGTAAACCCTTGTGTTATTCATATTATTCTGAGTCAGATCTAGTTTCATTATGCTTATTTACAATGTTCATTCCCATTTATGATGCATTTGTGCACAGATTTGTTATCTGTATCTTCTTTTTTTGAGTGATTGCCTATATTTCCATTCTTGCAACTAATTCTCCATCAATGGTGGATCATTCTCACAAGGCTCACATAAAGGAGGGGCTCAGCACCCTGCGCACCTCTCAGGTGAGTTCCCAATGCATGTTGGTGGGTGATAGGACCGATGTGCACTTGGGGTAGAAAGAAGGTATATGAAGAAATGACTACATTTTGGTTCCATTGTGGGACCTCTTTTTGAAGCTGTTGTGAGAATGAGGTGTGATGATGAAGTGCTTGACCTTGGACAATGTTGAAGCATGGCTTAAAAGCATGGAGGATGAGTTTTCTCAGAGATTTAACACTGGACCTGAGTTTGATGCACGTAAATGGGTAGAGGACCACCTGTATCATGAGTTGTATGAAACATTCTTTTGTTGTTTCCCAGTGGAGTTGTATGAATGGCTTTCAACATATGCATCTAGGTCAAGTTGGTACTATAGACCTCATGTATGGACCCAAGATGAGTATCAGAGGCTGCATGATGTCGATCTGACCTGGACCCATGTTGTTGATCACTGGTGGAGTAGAGTGCTGACTAGTTATACCTTGGAATACACTATTTCTACGTATTCTTTCCCAGAGATTGTTGAGTTTGAGTTCTTGAGGGAGCCTAGAGGATCATTATTGCATGTTATTCCACTGGCTATCAAGATCCTGGTTATTACTTTGAGTTTGGAAGCCTTTCCCATGGCTGGCTAAACTCCTTCTAGGCACGGGGCATGGAAGCTAGTGTGGTGAAAGATGGCGGATCCTACGATGGAGAAGGAGAGAGAAGAGAGGTGACTCAAGTATGATGAAGTGTGAGAGAGGGAGTTGAGGAGATAGTGTGAGGTTGTAGGAGTGATGGAAATATGGAGGCAGACATTGTGGGAAGGATTTGAGGTCTGCACGGAAGGCGTGGGACCTGAACAGTCTGTGCTACCCCATTTTGGAAAGCACGAGAGAGTTACCACCTCAAATTTTGGTGAGAGTTCATCATGTGAAGAAAGGAGAGACATAGGCATGCCTCTTGGCCCACCTGGTGACCAGACCCTGGTGCTTAGCCTTCCAGTTTCTGAGGAAAACTTTTCTTATTCACTTGTTAGTGGTGTTGATATTGGCGGTCAAGTGACACCTAGGAGGTATAATTTTTCATTTGGTACATCTATGGTTGCACATTCATTTCTTGTATTCAGAGGTATCCTGTCTGGTATGACATTTGGGCAAGGTGTGGGTTCACAAAGTTTGGGTATCACATCTGGAAGTGGCACGGGAAACACATCTGGGAGTGGGTCAACTTCGCAGACTGTCAGCGCGCAGTTTAGCATGGTGGTGGGTTTGTAAGGAGTAGTTGCATTAGGCCCCTTACCTACGACAGGAGGAGGATCTAGAGGAGTTGGCACTAGTGGATCTAGTGGTGCTGGAGGTGGTGGAAATATTGGAGGAGGCCAAGGTTCTGGATCTGGTGGGCAAGGGCCTCAACAACCTCAACAGGTATTTTTTGCGATGTTTTTGCATTTTCCTGATTACAGGGTGTGGAAGATGCTACGGAAATCATGTGCATAAATGTGAGTTTCTATGGTGCGTGAATGGTATCACTACACTAGAAAGGAAGGTGAGTCAGTTTGTAACTACATTGTAAGGGCACGCACATAGCTGGTACAGGAAGTATGATCCACACCAGATGGTGGTGGATTACATCACGTTGTGTGATGCATTTTTGGTGGAGTTCCACATTCCTGAGTTTGAACAAAAGAGCATCAACGCTCTAAAGGAGATTAAACAAGGAATGACAGAAGAGTGTGTGGGAGTATGATGCATGTTTTAAGACTCTCTTATCTAAGTTGTCTTATGATATTCACCTATCTCTGCATGCTTAGTGGTTTGTTAGAGGGTTAATCACTCCATTCAGCAGGGAACTTTCACATAAGACCTTCATAGATCCATGTGATGCCTTGGAGGCCACCTTACACGTTGAGGCCATGGGAAGCATTGAAACCGGTGTTATTCCATTTCTTGAAGCCCAGATTGTTGCCATGACAAAGAAGCTTAGGAGAAATTGTCTGCAAACTCAGCTCATGAGACTCACAGTGGGCTATGGTGCATAAACTGTGAAGTAGAGGGGCACACAAAGGACAGTTTCCCATGAAGATCAGTGTGCACCATGTCAGTGGACTGTGAGATTTTCCATGGAGATCATGATGCAAGTAGATGCCCATTGCTACAACATGTGATCCATAAGAATGTGTCCTGCTATTGCAAAATTTACACCTCTACTACTCATGACACCAAGGATTGTAGATTGATTGACCAGATACATGATGCCATTGATACTGGTGTGTGCCAGACCAGCATTTCTAGTAGTTCCAAGGATGATGGTCATCATTATGAAGGGTGCACGGATGGAGGAGGTCATGGAAGAGGATTTTGGGGTGGATTCTGAGGCCATGGAAATCACGGAGGAGGAAGAAGTGAATTTCCTCATGGAACCTGTTATAACTATGGATCTACAAAACATTACAAGTGTGAGTGTCCCAATTTCTTATAGTGCTCTTGGTGTGGGAAAAAGTACAAGTATGAGGAATGCTTGGAATTATTTGAACACATGAGCCAGAAGCAGTGGAAGGATAAAGGTGTTGGGATGGTAAGCGTGAAGAGATTGATCCAATAGTGGATGCCAAGGGTGGCACATGGGTTAGAGTTAGAACCTGTACTGGTGATGATGTGAGCTGAGGCTGCGTGTGCCAGGGAGATACCAAAGTAGAGACTGTTGGTTACAAGAGAAGAAGTGGTGCATGGGAAGTATCTAAGACCCTACGCATCAGAAGGAATTTTATCAGGAAACCATGGATGTTATTCAAATCCTATAAGGAGAGATATAGTGCCTGAAGGAGAAGTCATGATAGTTAGAAAAGAAGAAGAGCTCTGAGGATCCAAAGAAGGATGTGGATGAAGTCAAGGAGGTATGTAAGATGCTAAGACAAGAGAATATCATCCCTCTATTAGGAGAGTGGCTGAGAGGAAAAGTACCAAGCACCAGAGGAGAGCATGAGAGGTAGGTTTTGCATGCTAATCTACCTCCTCACAGTCTTGACTATGATAAGGAGATTACCTTGAATGTAGTTGTTGATGGATGGCTCCTGAGTAATATTCTGATTGACACAGGTGTGAAGTTAATGTTCTCACCTTAGACGCATGGAATCAAATGGGAATGCCCCCATTACAGCCTTTTTCAAATGTGTTTATATGGCTAACAAGACAAAGGTGATGCCCATTGGTGTCTTAAAGGATGTTGTTATCACTATCCAAGGGGTAGAATTCACTGGAGACTTCAAAGTCTTGGCACTTGCTGAGGTGGATAACTTTCCAGTGTTACTTGGGTGCCCCTGGTGCTATAAGAACAATGTTGACTTACATTTCAATAAGGGGTATATAAGTTTTGAGAACAAGGAGGAATGTGTTATCATTCCTTTGATGGATGGAAATTCAACGCCCTATACTGAGCCCTTGGGAGAAGAATACCTAGACAGAATCTATGTGCACACTATCAAGGACCCTGAGGTTGTGCAACCAACAAAAGAAGGCATTATTCAGTGGGAAGATGCTCAATCTATAAGTGATACAACTAGTGTGGCATGTGAAAATTGGGCACATGGGACATATGAGTTAGTTGGAAGGTAGTTAAGAGGCTCTGTGACAAGAGTAACAAAGGCACACTCAGTCAGGTGCCTGGGAGGAAAACAGTTGTCGAGTTACACTTGGGGAGGCAACCCTGATGTTTTCCTATGAGAAATGGAGACCCAGTGGAGATGTGAGATCGAAAGGAGAAGTATGCTTAGCTATAATTTTCTTGGGACCACAACACATTGGTGGGTGACCCATCGAGATAACCTTCTAGAGTGGCACGAGGTGAGAATCACATTCTCTATTAGGTTTCTCCAAAGCAATGCACCTACTACTATACAAGACTATCATGGGAAGGAACCCACCTCGTTTCACGTCCAAGCATGTGAGAAGGCCTGGATGGAAGGTGTGGAAGCCTTGCCACCATCACTATGGGTGCATAAGCTTTACTCCACCTTACAAGGTTGTGCACGTGCATGGTACATTCATTCAGAGTTGTGTCTTCAGACAGAAAAACTGGTAGGAGTTGACGGTTGATCTCATTCAAGCTTTTGAGTATCAGAGTACTAAGCCATCGGTGGATAAGGCATTGCAGGTTGTTAAGCACCTAACTATGGGAGATAGTGCCATGACAGAGGATAGAATATTGGAGTTGTTGGGAGAACCTGACTTGAAGCATGCTTCGATGAGGAAGAATAAGAGGAAGTACAGCTTGAGCGTGCTTGCATGGAAAAAGAGAAAGGAAAGTTGGTCTATGTGATAGATGGTGAAGAGGTGGAAAACTTGGATGTTAACCATACTGTCATGCACAAGGTTATGGATAGTGCATATGAGCAAGCACATGCCTACCATGAACCCATAAAAACCAAGAAGGTTAACATTGGCTCGGAGGTGGAACCTAAAGAAGCTACTATTAGAGATTACTGGATAGAAAGGGAGGTTTCAAAGATAATTGATCTGTTGCGTGAATTCCAGGATTTATTCTCCTGCGGGTACCATGAGCTTAAAGGAGTTCACTACTCCTTGGGAGAAATTAAGATCAAGCTAAAGAAAGGTGCACACCCAATTCAGAAGAGACCTTATCGAATGAATCTGAATTTGTGAGTCAAGGTCAAGGAGGATATTGACAAGATGATCGCATTAGGAATCATTGAGGCTGTTGAGGAATCAGAGTGGATAAGTTTGATGGTCATCAACATTAAGAAGTATGGGAGGATAAGGATTTGTGTTGATTAAATTAATTTGAATGTGGTGTTTGTCATTGATCCTTTTCTAATCCACTTCACTAAGGAGATCTTGGAAGGAGTAGCCGGGCATGAGATCCATTCTTTCACAAATGGATTATTAGGATATCATCAGGTTAGAATTGCAAAGGACGGGAAAAGAAAAGACTTTCGCCACTGAATGGGGAATTTTTTCCTATACGGTCATGCTTTTTGGACTGAAGAATGTGCCTGTTGTGTTTTCACACATTGTGGTCAAGGCGTTTCAGGACTTCGTCCATAAGTTTCTTCAAGGCTACCTTGATGATTGGACAGTTTATGGACTAGTAAAGGACCATTGCAGCAATATGAGACTGATGTTTGAGAGATGTCAACAATTGAGTATATCTCTAAACATTAAAAAATGTGTTTTCGCTACTCCATTTAGCACCCTATTGGGATATATCATATGTAAAGAAGGATTGCTAGTGGATCCTGCCAAAGTTGTCGTTATTGTGGGTTTTGGGGAGCCTACCAGCTAGAGTGTGATGTGTGGATTCCTTGGGCATATAGGGTATTACCGTAAATTTATTAAGGGGTATGCTAATATCATCAGGGTTCATTTTAAGAGACCTCCTAGAAATCGGAGGTGGAGAATACCTGGCGAATATCCCCGGAACCGGTTTCACGGGAAGGCGAATTTTTTGAGGGTTGTATGAAAAAATTTCACCTGATTATCAAGCACTGCGACAGAAGGCTGCAGACACGCGACAGGAGATTTTGCTGCTGTCGCGCGTCAAGTAAATGCAATGTCACGCGTCAATAGACCTTAGTGACGCGCGTCAATAGGTCTATTGACGCGCGTCACTAAGGTCTATTGACGCGCGACACTAAGGTCTATTGACGCGTGACATTGCATTTACTTGACGCGCGACAGCAAAATCTCCCGTCGCGAGTCTGCAGCCTCCGACCTCTGCTTTCTCATCAAAAAATCTCTGTCGCGCATCAACAAACTCTTTGTCGTGCGTCTGGTATGCGTCAATATCTGTTGTACCTCCTTGTCGCGCGTCAATAGGCCTTAGTGACGCGCGTCAATAGACCTTAGTGACGCGCGTCACTAAGGCCTATTGACGCGCGACATTAAGGCCTATTGACGCGCGTCACTAAGGCCTATTGACGCGCGACATGATATTTGCTGTCGCGCGTCAATAGACCTTAGTGACGCGCGTCACTAAGGCCTATTGACGCGTGACATTAAGGCCTTAGTGACGCACGTCACTAAGGCCTATTGACGCGCGTCAACAGGCCTTAGTGACGCGCGTCAATAGGCCTTAATGTCGCGCGTCAATAGGCCTTAATGACGCGCGACAGCAAATATCATGTCGTGCGTCTGCAACCTCTGCCCTCTTCTTGCTCATCGAAAAAACTCCATGTCACTCGTCAACAAAATCTTTGTCATGCATCTACTATGTGTCAATATCTACAGTATCTCCTTGTCTGCAAACCCTCCTTGTCGCGCATCAATAACTTACCCCCTTGTCGCGCGTCTATAATATGGGATATATCATATTGTTGAAAAATGTGAAGTAGAAGTGTTCTACCTGGCGAATAATATAGGTTTATATAGGGGATATTTTTCAAGGGGTAGGCGAAGCCGACCCCTAAAAAAAATTAAAGTGTAATTTTTAGGCGAACAGGTCACTGGCCCGTGCCAAAAAATTCACCTTTTCAAAATTTTCAAAAATGGAATATTCGCCATATTATGAATATTCGCCACTAAAATTATCCCTGTTTTTAGGTAGGGCCCAATCATCACCATGACCTAAACCATAAATTTCTAGAAATATTTAGGATTCATCTACAACATAAAATCATAAATTTTCATTATCAATCAATATTTGGTCACAACACTTCACTTTCTATCAACTGCTCCTAGATAGGGTTTATCTAGGTTTTTTGACCTCTTTACCTTCTTAACATTTGATCATAAAAACATGATGATGAAATTACATGATTGTTTTTTAGAAACCTTATATAATCACGTTCTAGGCATCCCTAAAATTCATAAGGTCCCATGTAAATCCCATTGTTTACAACAAGAATCTGAAGTTGCATTTCAAGCTGGATTTTCACATGTTCTTGACCTTGTGTTACCAAAACATACATAACTTGAAAAATGCACATCATGGGCACCTGAATTTTTTTTTATGGGATCATCACTCATCCCCTCTAACATATTTAATCATCATAATGATAATTCTATATCCCAATATCTCTAGTCATTGATAATTACCCATGTTTACTTATTAGATCCTTATAATATCAACTAGGGTCAACTTAAATAATGCAATAACTAAACAAAAAAACTATGAAAATAATCCAAACATACCTCATACACCATGATATAACTAATAACATAAATCCATGAGCTCATTTAGCTCCAATTCACTTTGTCACACCTCATAGCTTCCGTACCTACTCCCAATGAGCACCTGTAAAATGGTGAACCATCTATACCTACACTATACCACTGCTATGAGTTTTTAAACAAAATTAAAACATGTTATCCAACATTCTAACATACTTCCTAAGGAACTTGGAAGCTCATATTCTCAAGCAACACCTCATAGGCACCTACGTAGGATTGTTAAAGCAAGCAAGGATCATTAAATCCCACTGTAACACCTAATAAACATCTAAATCACCATGTTAGAATCTCAAAAAACATCATGAAATCATCCTACAACATCCAATTTATCATTAATGTGTTTTTTCATTAATGACAACACCTACTAGGACACCATGCCAACAATCTCCCCTTTTTTCATTGATGGAAAACACCTTGAACTTCTCCCCCCTTTCTACATTAATGAAAAATACATAACAATATCTTACTTAATTCACATTCTTCAACTTCACCATCATGTTTTGGTTAGAAACATCAATCGAAGGTCCCAATATTTCTCCATTTTCTTGATTTTCTTCAAAAATATGATTCTTGCCTTCATTTTGGGCATGCAAACAACAAGCTCCTCATAGAAAGAGAACTTACTAATTCTAAACATCATCAGTATATCATGAAAAAATAATATTTACCTTGTAAGGGTCTTAAAGCACTAATCTTCATCTCTTAGTCAAACAACAAAGCAAATCTTCTTCTATACCCTTATTTTGACTTCTCAAGAGTATTGTAGCAGTCATGGGACATTGGTGACATTACCATTTGCATGCCAAAAATGTTATGAAAAACCATGTAATCTCATAAATCCATCATTCTAGATCAATAACCATCATTTCTAGGGCCTAAAGATGCAAATCAAAGCATATTCATACCATGCCAATGGAGTGAGACAAAAATAGACCATTTAGTGCAAATTAGGATAACTTAAACATCCTCCTATATGACCACCATGCTTAGAATTCACCAAAAACTAATCCCCTTGGGCTTAAGGAACTTATCTCTAGCTTCTGAGAACAAAAAGGATCATCCATCCTTGAAATTATACCTTGGAAACACTCTTATAATTTCTTTCTTCCCCTAAAAACTGTTTTCAGTCACCTTGAGCCATTTCTAGATGATATTAGTAGTAACATACCTTTGTAAGCTTGAGAACACCATTTTCATTGACTAGAATCATATTCCCAAGCCCCCCATATCCTTAAGATCATATACACACCTTGAGTCAGTAAGTATACGTGTAGGATAAACTTGTCATGCCATTGTAGAACTGTCTAATCGTAGCCTACTAATTCATCATCAAAGCTAGCATTAAAAAGTAAATAGAATGAATCTTCTTAGCTTCTGAACTTACTTGAAAACCCCCATGAAGTTCCAACATGTACTCCCCCTATTTTGGTTTGCATAAACATCTCATTCACATATAGAATTAATCTTATAGATGACTGTAGCACTATGGAACTTCACCATAGATCACAGAGTATCATTTTATCTTAAACACACATACTTATCTTCACTGATCATGTTCATGAGATAAAAAATGAGGTTCAATTTTTGTTCCATCAGAACTTGGTATAGAGTTAACCACACTCATGCTCAACCATTGAAATATTTTGAGCAATTTAAGGATCACACTCAGGCCTGTAGGGTATATTCTGGTCCATCAACTCATTAGAATACACATTCTTAAAGAAAAATATTTACATTTTTGAGAATTCATCATAGGTCTAGTATAAACCTCTTCTCAGTTTGAAACTCTCTTTTAGACTCAGATAACATCACATACCTGAGATTATACTTATATAACTCTACACCTAGTTTTATAGGATTACTTTTCCACTCACACCCATACAACTTCATACCACTTATAGAGTCAAATTACACTTCTCTACTAGTAACATACCACTAACCAGTTTGGCACATTCATTCAAGATGATTTATTTCTTACTTTGTATTCTCCAACCAATGAGCCTAACTTCCCCTACCTGTAGTAGATATTAAATTCTTCATTAGTATGTTATCAAATTGTACCTTCATTAAGAATGACCCAGATTTCTTGGCACTTGAGTTAACAAAAGGTATAGACCATCATACTCAGACATGTATCAACTAATTGCAACTTTGTAACCATATTAACCATAAGCATACCTGAGAGTTATTAAACTAACCTAAAAAATCTCTTTTCATACAAATTATACAGTCAACAAGTTCAATGTACTTTTAATAAGAATTAAAATAGGCATTTCCATGAGCTTCTTTAAACCATACTTCACTTATATTCTTTCCTTTCACAGGCAACCTAGACTTTGTCATAATATACACACTTGTAACATAATAGGTGACATTTTAACAACATTATCAATTCCTCCTACTGAGATAAGGCAATCTTGTCACTCTTAAACACCTATGAATATAGTCTCATGTGGTAACATACTTGTAGCTTCTTAGTCCTTAATGATTCCTTGAATACGTTATACCCTATTTCAGAATTAAGAAGGCTCATTAAAGTATATACTAGCTAAACTCATCATCACATGATCTCCCTAGCATCTTTGAAACAACCCAACAACATAAATACCTTAAGACACACACCAAGAATGAGGTGAAACAATCATCCATACCTGAGATGTCTTCAATACTTCTTATGTAATGAAAAACACCTGAAGGTGGTTAGTTTAGACTCATTACACAAGTGAATACCATGATGAGATTCATTACAAAATACTTATTCATCATTTCTTTGTATTTCATGTTGAAACATAAATCCTTTGAATGAAGACACCATGACATCATAGTTTGAGGCTATCATCAGGGTTACTTATGATCAAACACTCACTACTTTAGTTTATCACAAACTCAAAGTCAAACTTGAAAAATCATCATGCTTGAACAACAAATCAATAACATCTTAATGCATTGACAATAAAATATAACACTGTATTAGATTGTTTAGACCTTCTTCAAGAGATAAAAAATTAATTCAAACTTCGCTTTTTTGACAAATGTCACTATACTTGATCTCTGTTATGGAATCACACATCTTCACGATCATTGTACCTTGATATTTTTGTCCAATATGAATTTACATCAATTGCAAAAACATCTTCTTGACCTTAAAGTTCTTTATATTTCATATTATTCCTTTTTTTCATTGAATGCACACAATGACATCATACATGTACATAGAACTCATTTGGAGCAATGATTTGACCAAAAATCCTTTATACTTTCATAGAATTGATTATACTAATAATCGCTCATTGATTCCTCAAGTTTACCCTTCCAACACTGTAGATTATTTTTCATTATTGGGAATAACTCATCCACTACTTCAAGTGCTTTACAACACCTGAGATCATATGTTCACAACTGAAATGTGATTCTTACAAACCAAATATTTTCCTGCTTATCACAATATTATTTTTCTTATGAGACACCTTCAAGGACCATTTGATATTATTTATCATGATATGGAAGAATAAATATGCTTATGGCATTATCATACACAAACATGCCTTTCAATGTATGCAATTTTTTTATAGAAAAATTTCAACTCAAACTTGACAAGACATATCATGTAGGCTTGACACTCCTTTCAAGTTCCATGAACATCCATATGAGGATTCAAATTTGTAGCACAAACTTGCACATATTTTCAATCATGGTATCCATCCTTTTTATATCACTTATCAAACATAGAGTTCCATGTTATAGAATTTACACCTTTCAACATTAATTTAAACCTAAATCCCCCAAGACTATCATATTGTTGAGAACCTTTCTCTAGAACATAGACTTTACTCATGCAAATGCAGACTCTAACTTTGAGAGACATACATATAATTCAAATTACAAGAATAAGTCATGTTGTCTCATCCAAGGGTATGTAGTCAAGAGTATTATGTCAGATAAATTTCATTAGGACTGTGATAAGTCAAGGGGGTTGTCAAAATGTCTTAAAATATCTGTATTAAAGTCTTTATGCATATGGTTGATTATGTTGTAAAAGTCAAGATCTCATTATTGTTGAGAACCTTGCTCTAGAACATAGACTTTACTCATGAAAATGTAGACTCTGACTTTGAGACACATACATATACTTCAAATTACCACAATAACTAGATCTTGACTTTTACAACATAATCAACGATATGCATAAAGACTTTAATGCAGATATTTTAAGACATTTTGAAAACCCCCTTGAGTTATCACAGTCCTAATGTAATTTATCTGACATAATACTCTTGACTACATGCCCTTGACAGAGACAACATGACTTATTTTGGCACAACAACAGGATGAAAACATGACACATACATGACACTACCATAAACATGGTCTCTCATGACTTTATGACATACACTCGGAGATTAAGACCGGTTGTAATGACAAAATCAATACGTAAAAGACCTTATGACTGAAAACTTGTGGCAACAAGACATAACATACTGAGATAAGACTTTGAAAATTTCTTCAAAAAACTAACAAACATGTTAACTCACTAACAATAGTGCCTTATGAAAGACACAATGCATTCATGGATGAAAAATAAATTCATACCAACATATGAAACACCTATCAAGTGTAAGAGCTCATGAAAATAGGGAAATAATCACTTTCCATACCTTTTAAAAAATTTCGTATCCCATAGGCCAAATTTCTTCAACCATTTTTTCACATGATCTTGGAAACCATTCAAACACATGTGCTCTTCTTGAACTTAAGAAAAAATACTATTTTGAGTTGTCATAGGCTTGAGAACCTTGTATTCTATCTTGGTAGCTCTATAATTTTCATTGTCAGTCTTCAAATTCTTCATGATGGGCTAAGAATCAAGTCTCTTGATCTCATTCACTTGAGAAACCTCCATTTTTTACTTTGGATAAAATATTTGAATAAACTTCTTGTTTTAAAAAAATCATGTAATATGACCTTATTGATGGCAATTGAAATAAACAAAAACATTCTTGTTCCTCTTATGTTCAAACACTCTTAGAGTCCAACCACAATCCTTATCTCTATGCCCATACTCATAAAATGAGTAACATTTTCCTTTGAAGAGAGCTCTATCACTCCTAGGAAGCCTTCGTTTGCAATATCTAGCTTTATGAAAAAAATCATGGCAAACAAATAAATAAAAAATGAATGAAGGACCATACCTCATGGTATTAGGTTATCTAAATGAGTTATACCTTCTGGGATATTATTTATTAGTCATCTTCTTAGCTGACTTAGTGTTTCGACAAGCTTCATGATCATATTTATTTTTTTCTCCTTAAAACCCTTGGCCAATTTTATCATTTTTGCCTCTTTGACTCTCCAACATATCATTAATAGACTTAGAACTCTTCTCAAGTAGTTCATGCATCTACAACTCACTAGTTGCATCCTTCAAGCTAGATTCAAGGGTTACCAACTTGTCTTCATACCTAGAACAAGCATATTCTTTCTCCTTTAGAGAATTTGACAAAATTTCCACTTAATATTTCAAAGTGTTAGATAAATGATCATGATCTTTATTGCTAAATCTCAAATGGTAAAACTAGTCAAGTAGGTGTGCGGAGCACTTCCTGTTTCTTCCACAAGGTTCCCTCTTGCGTGGATTACTTTGGGTTCCTAGGACCACCCCCATTTTATAGCTTAAGGCTTATGCCAAGGGTTTATGTCCTAGTTTAAAGTGAATGGGGTTTACCCTTCAATTATCCGAACCTACAAAATCAAGTGTTTTGAATGTGGTGTGTTTTTTAATATCTTTTGGGACTTAAAAAATTTCTTTCGACAGAGTTTTAACTTGAACACTTAGGGTGAGTGAAAAAAAGCAAAAGTTGTTAGAAAAGTTTCTTTGAATAATTCTTTGACTCAAATTGGTTTTGATAGGTCAAACTCTCAAATGTTAGTAGTTCTCCAAGGTCACAATTATTTAAAAAGGTGTCAAAGTTTTTTTGAAAGCTCAAGCATCATTTTTGCAAAAAAAATCACAAAGTTTAAAAACTAGTTATTTAAGTATCTCGGCTTAAAAACTATTAACCCCCTTCAAGAACATGGCAATAAAAAATCCATTATGTAATGTCTCATCACAGGGTCGTGAACAAAAACTTTGAAGTTTCAAATCAACCAAATGTAAAAAGTCAAGTAAAGGTTGTTGAGCACTTTTTATTTCTTCAAGGTTCCCTCTGCGTGGATTAAGAGAAGGTTCCTAGAAAACCCCCATTTTTAGCTTAACTTATAGTTATGCCAAAGGGGTTATGTTCTAGTTTGAGGGATAATTACTTACCCTTTTTTCAAAACCTACAAAACATGTTGTGATGTTTGTGTGTTTTTTTAAATATTTAGCTTAATGTGGTTTACTTGGTAAAACACCTTTTGGCAACCTGCATCAAAAACAAGTATATTAGTCAAATTTTTTTTTTCTTGTTCCACCTCACCAAAATTTTGACAAGCATTTAGGTCATGCATGACGGATTAGTAATTTTCCATACACACAAAGTGGACAAGTGTCATTTTTGATTCTCAAGATCGTCCTAGGATGCAAGAGAAGAACATACGCAACACAAAATCCAACTAAGTAAATAAAAATGGAAAATACTCGCAACATTCAAATGCGAAAAATGTTCATGCACTTAACATCACCCAATTTGAAAAAATTTTTCAAAGACAAAAAAAGCTAAATAAGAATCATTTATGATTCCCAAGATCACCCAATTTTTCCGAGGGAAAGCATACACAATTAATTTAGGTCTTATTTTTAACATGAAGTTTATCCAAATTTATGGCCTTACGGGAAAAAAATTTCATGTAAAAAATACCACACTAATACATTATCTATTATATTAATTATAATGAGGAAATTTATAATATTGTCTGTTCATTATAGACCACAAGAACCTGGCTTTAGTACCTTCTTCTTTTCTCACACCTCTCTATTGCCATACAACTACATACACAAATGCATGTGTTGTTTTGTTTTGCATCCAAATTGCACACACATGTTCCTTATTATTGCATGTTGCAATATTCATGTGTTACTAGTGTAATGTCCCTTTCCGGGCTGAAACTGAAAAAGAAAGGAAATGGCACAAACCCAAGTCAAAGCAAACTGAAATTTATAATAGTCAACTGAATTTTTGGACAACAAGGTACAACAGTCTGAAATCTTATGACAATAGAAGGAAAATTGCAATATTTCATCACCAAAACCACTTTTACAACATCCAAAGCATGTATAAATTTTACAAATATTTTAGAACAAGTATAAGACAAGAAAAGAGCTTTAAAGCCCTCAGCTGGAGTATATTTAATTAAATTTGCAACAACATTGGATCCACTCACAAAAATGGCCAGAAGATGAGATTCCAAGGCCCAAAATTCAATCTGACAAATGCAACCAGCCTTAGAAATTATGAGCACTCCAAATATCAACAAGAAATGAAGTGCCGTACACTGGATATCATCAAAGTCATCCACTATGCAAGTTGCTACCCTAGGAGAGATTATGAAATTGGCCAAACGTTGATCAACAAACCCTTGCAAAACACAAATACTAAAATGTGTGGCTGTGCCACACTCAAAACTCTTCAAATCGACTCTCCTCGCTGAAATGATGCCCTAGCACTGAAAATTCTAAATGCAACCCTAGAATACTGAAGTGAAGCCTAATCGTGACATCTAGATGAAGCCATCAATGCACAAATTGAGGGTTTTCTTCCCCAATTAGATACCAAGGAGGGTTTCTGTCCTTAATGGCTGAAAGTAGAAGCACACGTGCTCGAGTTCCTAAAATCAAGATGATAGATGTGCCAAATGAACCCCTTCATCCTCCTTTTATAACTTCTCTTTCTTCTTTCCTTCAATCCTGGTGGCCGACTTAGTTAAATCATTAATTTTACTTCAAGTATTTAAAAATACTTTTTATTTTGATAATAATAATGTTATTAAGTTGCCCAAAGATTAGAAATGATTAGGCCTAACTTAAATAATATTATTAATTATTTTAATCTAGAAAAAGGGACATTATAGTTCACCCTTCCCAAAAAATTTGCTTGCCCTCAAGCAAACGTCAACTCATATGCGCAAGTATCACTATGCCAAAGTGACGAATCATGTTGTAGTGCTCATAAAGCTTGGACCCTGTACTTGTCAAATGGGATAGCTCCTGCCAAAAAACCTAGTATAATATTATCCCAAATGGATAATGAATGCCATTCTACCTCAAGCTGATCCTAAAAAAATTGTAGATATCTGGAAACATCTGCATTATCCCGCAAGACTGAAGAATGCCAAATGCCCATGTCATTGTGTTGCTGCTGTCATACTTGGCTCTTCCTATGCAAAGAAGGTTTTGGGATGCCAGATCCTTGGGTTCCAATGGCTCCTCCCATGATTTGGTGAGTTGTTTCTCCCCATATCTCATAAAATTTAGATGGTGGATAACTTGGAGATGAATTATAACAGCCACAAATCACTTGGATTTTCATCCAACTAGGTACCCTGGTGGCTTCCATGAAGATCTTCTTCAGTTGAACCCTTTCTCCAACTTCTTCCATCAAAGACTTTCCCTTATTCTTGTGCAAGCTCGCAGCTGTCGTTAACTGATAACAACAGTCCTATGCCTGTTATTTTTATGACCAACAACATGAAAAAGGTACATTGTATACACCTAATTTTTCATACATGTTACTAACAACTCTTTTGTGTAGATAAGGTTCGTTGATGTATCTATTTCTCGAGCGGGTTTAAGGTGCTTGCTGGGAATGGGGTATGACTATACACATGGTCATTATGGGTTAGAGACAGTACACAAAGAGACTTACCGCTATGTGGCCTTAGCTTTAGTTACCCTTGCCTTCTTCAGCCCTTTTATGTTGCACATACTAGCACTCTCGACACTTGATTGCATTTGACTTCATTATTGACACTTATTTTTGCTTGATCCATGACACATTATACTCCACATTTGACATTAGGACTATCCTTGGTCGATGCCATCACCTGTGGGTGATGGTGTTGGTGTTAGGTTTTACCTGTGGGCAATGGCGTTGGGTATATATGCACATCACACCCAAACATTTAATGGAAGAAAGGAATGACATGAACAACCCATTTGCTCCGCTCTTTTGTGCCATCTTCGCATCTGCTCCTGGTTTATCTTGTACTTGATTTGAATTGGACACTCTTCTTGGTTGTTGGATTGCTTGCATGATTGGGTCACCTATAGTAAGTCTAGGATAGGAACAATGAAATTCCCCTTTTCCACCCATAACGATTTTCTCTCAGTGTATTGTTTCTTTGGAGAGATAGAGCTTCATCAACGACCACCCCGTAGGTAAGTGCTTTAACAAAACTTCTTTGTCATTTTGCATAGATTAGGTTCATCTCCTTTCCCATTGCTCTATGTTAGCTTAGTATTGTCCATGAACATCGGTGCTACCATTAGCACTATTGCTCTTATATGATCAGCTCCTTAGCTTCCTGTCCAGTTTACATTTGCAATTATATTACAACTAGTGTAGATTGTGCATACTTTTATTATCTTTCTATCGATCTACATCTCTCCCCCATTAACTAATATCCTAGAAAAATGGGTATTCTCCTCTATCTTGGCAACGGGCCCTTGGAAACGCTAGGTCGACCTAGTGTTGAGGGATCATTGCCCACTGGATATGCAACCTTAGCGCTTGTTGTAGCCCCTTTAAATCAATCGACTATGTGCTGATCCATGTGTGTGATCTTCTTCGCTGCCTCATACCCTTGTAGAACGGAAGACTTCTACCAAAAAGTCAATGCAAGCCATTGAGACACCTTTTTGGCCCGTCATACACAAACTACATGTAATATTTTTCAAGGGGTGTAGTCTTTGACTTTTTCAGCTCATCATTAATTGACCCCTTGAATTCATTGTTGAATTTCAGCCCTATTTTACTCTTGACTTTTGATACTCCCTCCGAAGGTCAGTTGTGAAAATTTCATGGAGCTCTACTCGTGGAGTGATGTGGCTTGGGTGGTGACTTCTAGCTAAGTTGCTAGTTGCCACAGCACTAGTGTGACACAACAAGTCTAGGTGGAATTACGATGGACAAAGTGAATAGCCAGCTCTTGCGCAACATGTTAGGACAAGGCAATATGTGGTGGTGGACTGGGCTTTTTGGGAGACAAGACTCAAGGACTTGTTGGGGGAGAGCCTAGTTTTGGCCAAGCCTAAAAGTAATATGCAAGTCGAAAGGTATGTGGAGATAAACAATATTTTCCAACTAAGCTACAATCCCAAGATCGTAAGTTGATTGGTTTATATTGCCCAACTATCTATATTGGATGGACCATGGGAGGAGCTAACCATGGACTTCTTTCTACCCCATCTGGCTAAAAAATACATAGAGGTAATATAAGATGGTGAACTAAAGTCCTCCACCTGTAAGAAGACAAGCGATGTTACTAAGGTAGAAACTTATGGCTATCAAGAGGTGGCGAGTCTCAATGATTTTCCAAAGAGCATTGTGTCAGAAGTGACGCCTGGTTCCATAGTATTTTTGGAGAAATATTTGGAAGATGTTGGGAACAAAATTGCTGCACCCTTTTGCATGTCATTCTTAGATGGATGGACAAATAGAAGTGGTTAGTTAAGGTTTGTTACTTTATCTGGTGTTTAGGTGGTCCAATTGCAAGCTAGGACAATGGGTTATGGCATTTCTGAACTATGACAAAAAATGCCTATATCAGCTCTGAGCTGAATGGGTTTGAATAAAAATACACCATTCTAGATTGTACGAGATGTCATCCAAAGGAGGAATTGATTTATTAGACACACCACTAACAGACAAAAGGAGTGCTGAAGCAAAGGAGTTTGTCGAGTACATGCATTAGGTGCATGAAGAAGTTAAGAGGTTGTGGAGTAGCTGCTAGAAGTATAAGAAGAAAGTTGATGAAGTGAGGTGGATGAAAGAGTTTGTATAAAGAGATATTGGTGTTAGTGTTTGCAGGTTTCTTGCGGGAACCTATAACAAGCTCAAGCTCAAGAGTATAGATTTCTGTTATATTCCAAGGAAGTTTTCATAAGATGCATTCAAGGTGAAGCTACTTGAAGGACTGGATATTTTTCCTATCTTTAATTTGGCAGATCTATGTGAGATTATGAGGGCGATAAGTAGAATAGTGAGTGGACTAGTTGGTAGATTGGAGGTGTAGAATTTCATAAAAGGGGGAGAAGAATTCAGGTGTTGTATGAGAGGAGTATGAAAGTCAAGAGGTAAAGCTACAAGCAATATTGGTAAATGGAAGAGGAAAGGAGCTCATGAGTTTACATAGATTTCAAAAGAAAAGTCGCACAAATTGTCATCTAAATTCCACTGTTGGTCTAGGAATTGTTGGCATGTTAGCTAGGAAGATGTATAGTTAACTTATCTAGAGGAGTTTGATGGTGGAGCACCCTTTGGCATTTGAATTATCCTATAGAAACCCTCAAATAGTTTTCATACTTAGAATTCGGCAAACCCCCAAAAAATTGACTCGACAAAAACTCGACAACAAAAACTCGGCAAGACTCTGCAAATATTTGGCAACTTAAAAAATACGCAAAATTCTTTAAAAAACATAAATTTTATGCAAAATATAGCTACAAAATGTATCAAATGATTTTGTAAAATGTTGGAGAAGTGTTTTATTAGATTTAAATACAAATATAATACAAAATTGCATATCATGCAACTACAACAACCAACCGATAAGAGTTATACATTTTTTATGATTGTCATTGAAAATTATCATCAGAAATTGCATATTTATGCAAGTTACAATTTACAATAATTTACATTTTCCTCTTCCTTGTTCTAGAGAAATATTGGGGAGATGGTCTATTCCTCTACTAGTCCCCACACTCGGTTGCGGCTGGTTGCTCCTCCTAGAAGGCTCCGACTGCGGCTCCACCATGGTAGTAGATGGCGGTGGCTCCTATGCTGCATGTTCAACATCAGCTTCAAAGATGTCATCCAATCTAATATCTCCTACTAGTGCTTCTCCCTCCATAGCTTCCCTCGTGAAAGAAACAATCCCATCCTTTGTGAATGTAGGGATTTCCTCTTCTTGCCCAGTCCAGTCGCTATATGGATCGATCTCATCCAAATAAATAAGCTCCTGCGATGTGGCCTCCACCTTTCTAGTGCGAAGACGAAGATTGTATTGCACAAAAACCAAGTCATTTAGGCATTTTTGATTCAACTCGTTGCGCTTCTTCGTGTGAATGGCCATCAAACATGAACATCCATTGGGTGCGCTCACATCCAGAAGTGCTAAAAGGTTGAGATAAAATTCTAAGGGCTAGATTTTGATGATGTGGGGTATTTCCTCCCCAATTCTCCCACCAAGAACTTATAAACAAGATAATCAAAAGTTTATAAGTAATTAATAAAATTAAATTTGTAATTTGTAACACATAAGTAACTTAGTAAACATTCTAATTTTTGTTACTTGGTGGCTGTATGGTTTTCCCTTGGATAGCTAACGCCGAAGAAAAGAGCCTCCCCCTAGCCTAAGTGCTTGCTTTATTTTGCATCATTCAATGGTAATAATGATGGTCCCTCGTCTCAACTTCTGGTAAACATCCTCTCAATGCATGTTGAAAGGCCCTCCATAACCTCCCCGTTCACATTTGTGAACTGCCATTGAAGAGGAAAAACTTGGGGGTGAGGCAGTTTTTTGCTGCATGAATTTAGGTTGGTGGAGTTGATTGTTCCACCTCCGATCAATTATCTCCTAGTAGGGACCAAATATGGTGATATCCACCTATAATAATTTTGGATGGCCTCTTTGGCCCTATCCACGGCCTCATAAATGTACTCCATCGGGTTTTGTTCTCCGTCAACCAAACACAAAGCCCTCACCAACGACTCTAAAACCTACACACAAATTAAACTTTAAAGCTACAAACTTACAAATAAAGTAAATAAGTAAATAACAATGATGGATAAGGTCCCACAAATTAAAATAAAGGAGTTGACTTGAAATTTAAGTTTAAGGGTTCTGAAGTGGTACCTTTATGATCTCTATAGCTCTCTTTGCAAAGGCATAAACAAAAACTATCTTTGCAATATTCTCTCCATCAACTTTCTTTGAATATTATGAGTCTAGCCATGTTTGACTCACAAACATTTTCTTTAATGATGACAACAAACTAGAAATACTTTGCAACGTCAAGAAGTTAGTTGCAAACCTTGTGACATCGGCTCGCACAAGTTTTTTTATCCTTAGCGTTTTCTCTCATCAAACTGAGAACCCAAGGCTGATTATATATGTACTTGGTTATATTTTGTTGCATCTTCTATAACCAACCACACCCAATCAATTTTGTCTATGTTTTCCAAAAGAAGGTCAAGGCAATGGGCTGCATAAGGGTCCAAAAGACTGATGGATGCCTCTCCTATAGTAGTCTCCCAGATTCACATATGTTATTAGCATTGTTTGTGACAACTTGCATAACATTCTGGATACCCACCTCTAACACGATTGTCCTCCAACATAAGACTCAAATTTTCTGCATTTTTACTCTGTTAGAGGCATCAATTGACTTCAAAAATACCATCTCACCATTTAAAGCCACTAAAAAATTGATGAGGGTGCGGTTCTTTTCATTTGTCCGCCCATTTGAAAGAATGATGCATCTGTATTTTTGCCATTGCTTATTTCGATCTTCTAGGATTGTCGTTGCACCTACAATTGCTTCCTTGAGCAATTTCCCACTCAAGTCTTTTGGAGAGGGTGCCTTGTACCCTTTTTGTACAATTGTCAATGTTGTCACCAAGTACGCCTAGTACAAGCTCTTTGCCACATTAAAGGTGGAAGGTTGTTGTAGTACCATAAATTCGCACATGCTTTATTTGCTTCCTCGTGCGCATCCTTGTTCCAGCGTGTACCTTGCATCAAAGGTTGTGATCTAGGCATGTTTCTTGGTACAAAAAAGCTATGTATCCCTTTGCTTGAACTTGATGAAGCAAATGTGTCTCTTCCGCTTCTATGCATGGACCACGCAAGTAGAGCCCACAATTGTTGCCGTATCATCCTTTGAATCCTCTGCCAGGACCATGTTTCCCCCGTTTAGTGGCTTTTGTTATGGCTACATGCACCCTTCTCCTCTATAGTTTCTTTTCCTTCAACTCTGTCAGCTTTGACTTCATCTCTTGTTTTACCTCTTCTGTAACATTGGGACATAACACAACGCCCTAACAAACAATACATGCAAGATAATACTTTAGGTGATTGACGCCTTCAGAAAATGTTTTCCCGCAAAAATTGCAAACCACGGTTCCTTGGTTAATCGCTCCACGTACACCATACTTCCAATAATAAGGATTTGGTGTTCAAGGACATCATTAGAGAATAGTTCCTACATAATGTTGCTAGTAGATGAGGTAAGGCACCAATAGCATGACCCTATAGTTAGATGATTGATGTTAATGTATCTATTGGATCTATAGATGGTTGAGAAATGTATAGGTTGTATAGCTTAATTAAATTAAAAAAAAACGTGCCTGAATAACTATGATTGAGACCGTAATGTAATAAAAATGGTATTCCTACCTCTTTTAGTAATGAGTGTTGATTTTATTTGATTCGCAATATTGAGACAACATTTACAATTAGTAAAGCGTGGTCAGGCTGAATTGAGTTAGAATGGGCGTATATTTAAAAGGTTTGAATGGCTTCTAGAGCCAAAATTGCGTAAAAGAAATCCATTCTGGTTACAAGGGGTGACTATAGTGGATTTACAAGCATGACCCATCACCACTACAATAAAAGCTTGAAGAATTATAATATGAATTCGTATGTGAACATTTATTCGATGGAAATTTGTAACAACTTGACCCTATAGAATTATACAATAATCATCACCTTCAAATGCAATACCCAAATTCTCTCTTCGAATTCGCTCCAAAATCCAGTGAATGTTGTGTGGACAGATATCAATGTTTAGCTCAAATTAAATGCATTAATAACTCCCTCATATGGAAGTGTTGTATAGACACATATAATTATAGCTCGAGAAATTTAAATACTTAAATTTTGTGTTTCAAAACTATCCCCTTTCTGCGCAAATCAAGCGACATATTGTCAAAGAGCACTCATTTTCTCTTCATATTTATCATTAATTAATTACACTAAGCTAGTTAATTAAGTTGCCTATCCAACAAATAAGCCTAATTATCAACCTTCCATTAATTAATCACCCCTTTCTATCTAGATTAATTAATTATTTCTAATTAATTAATTCTAGGTTAATTAATTATTCTTAATTAGCTTTCTCTCTTCTATTTAATCAATAAATCGTCATTTATTTGATTAAAATCCTCTCATAACATAAATCATACTAATTATTCCTCTAAAAAGCTTCTATAAGCTTGCACACCTATTAATTAATCACTTTGGTTAATTAATAAACCCCCTCAATCCTCATGAGTCATTAGAGGACAAACTAAACTCTCCTAAAGTAAACTCAACCACTTCTAAACCATGTTTATCCATAACTAACCTAGCTTTTCTATTATCCCACATACAATAGGATGCAAAGCTTCTTTTAAACCATTGGGCTATAAAAGGAACCCTCCTCTAACTTTTCTACTTACACCTAAATGAGCATAGAGCCTAAACTATAGCCATTTTATCATCTTAGAGAATTCTTCCATTAGTGGAGCTAGCTATCTTCATTTCTTGCATTCATCCATCCAAGTTTTGAATTCATATGGAGATATGTCAAAATGGTCTTGTAGCCATGGATTGATGAGACTCCATTCTTGAAAACCTTGGATCATTCAAACAATCAACCCTTTTGATTGCCAAGGATCTAATAGGTCCATTTCATTAGATTTATCTTTTAAGAGTAGAGGTTAATAAGTGTTAGCATGTTAGTTTGAATCTTCATTTCAAGTTCTAATGCAAATAGTGTTGATGTAGATTACTTGTTTAAGCTCTTAGCATGATGGTGTATTGATTTTAGTTTTAGCTATTGTATTGAAGACTATTAGGTGTTAGTTTTGATTTTATTTGCATTAGTTAACTAATTCTTGCACACATTTGGTACGCCCGGTGGGACTTACTCCATTGTCCTTTGCACTTAATTTCAAGTTTTTGTAGTTATGTTTCAATTTTGGTTACTAACCCTCTTTTGCACATGTTGATCTAACTTGTTTTTCTTAACTTGTTTTGTTGAGTTTGCATGTGTTGAGTCTTCCTTGTAGGTATAAAGGAGGTGAAGTGCTGTCAAAATTAGATCTTGATGGGAAAATTTCAAGATTTCTCCATGTTTTCATTTTTAGAGCTTCATTTTTCAACATTCTACATGCTAGTTTTGTCAATTTCTTGAAAATCTTAAATTCTTGAGCATGTAGGTTAGTGTTTGATAATGCTGAGTCTTATATTTACATATTAATGTGGTGGGTTGCTGTCAAAATTAAATCTTGGTGAGAAAATTTCAATATTTCTCCGAGCTTACTTTTTCATCATTCTACATGTTAGTTTTGTCAATTTCTTGAAAATGTTAAGTTTTTTATCGTGAATGTTAATGTTTGATAGCGTTGAGTCTTCTACTCATATACTAATGTAATGAGTTGTTGTCAAAATTGAATCTTGGTTGGAATAATTTGACCTTTTTGCAGATTAAGGGACGTTTTTTTTTGACATTTTTTGAGTACATGTTTAAGTGCATACCCATGAGTCCTATAAGAGCATATGCGTAACCCATCTTCCGAAGGCCATAACTTTTGCTCTCAACTCAAAAGGACTCCATTTTTTTTTGTGTTGGAAATGTATTGAAGTGAACTATGCAATGAAAACATAAAATTAAGATTTATACTTACATAAATTACAGGTTTTTCCCTTTATTGTAAAACTGGTCATTTTCTAACATGTCTAATGTTTTGATGAATGTTGTATTTCCATGCTTTACTTGATTTAGACCAAATCTTGTGTATGCTCTTCTCTTGCACCTTTTGGTGATCTTGAGAATCAAAAACAACTTTGATCTCTATCTTTTTAACATTTGATTAACTTGGAAATTTGCTTATTCATTTTGCTTAAGGGAATGAACCTTTTACAAAGCATTTTTTTATGGTCCTTTGATTTGAAGTTTTTCATTTCTATCTAGTTGGGCTAAATTTTGTGTATGCTCTTCTCTTGCACCTTAGGGTGATCTTGAGAATCAAAAGCAAATTTAGTCTTCATTTTCTAACATTTGGTTGATTGGAAACTTCATCTTTCATTTTTGGTTTAAGGGAATGAACATTTATCAAGATTTTTGTATGGTTCATTAATTGTAAAGTTTTCCTTTATTTTTTAGTTGGATTATTTGTTGTGTATATTCTTCTCTTACATCCTTGGATGATCTTGAGAATCAAAAATGACTTTAATCCTCTTTTAAATAATGTGATTTGGGAGAACTACTAATCTTGAGTGTAGGACCTAAAAACGCTTGTCAAAGAAAGGAGGAAATCGAAATAAAATTTTCTAATACACGTTTGTTGTAGGTTGCCAAAAGGTGTTCAAGACTAAACCACATTAAGTATAAAAGATAAAAAACACACCACATTCAAAACACTGATTTGCAGGTTTGGAATAAGGGTACGCCCCTATCCACTTAAAACTAGGACATAACCCCTTTGGCATAAGCCTTAAGCTACAACAATGGGGGTGGTTCCTAGGAACCCCAAAGTAGTCCACGCAAGAGGGAACCTTGTGGACAAAAACGGGAAGTGTTCCGCACACCTACTTGACTAGTATTACCATTTGTGATTTAGCAGTCAAAGTTATCTGTATCGTGACCCCAGTGAGAGTACATGATGGATGCATTTATTGCCCACTGTGCTTGAAGGGGGTAAAGTAAAGCCAAGATACTCCCAAGACTAGTCAATGTGAAATATTGGTAAATCAAGCTCGCTCTTAGATAACTTTTGACACCTAGTTGAGTGAACCACCTAGGAAGCTATCTTTGACCAGGAGCCAACTTTGACCATTTCAAAACCAATTTGAGTTGAGAGCCATTATTCATCACGAAACGTGTGAAGCGTTACTTTTTCTTAGTTTTTCACTCGCCCTAAGGCGAGGCGAAACTCTGCCGAAGTGAGGCCAACATTTTTCACCCCCAATTGATCTACTTCCTTCACTTTCTTTTGACACTTTGTTGATTAGAAGAAGAGTGACTACCCTTGTGTTGCTAATTGATTGTATTCACCACTTTTGTGTCTGTTTACACTCATCCATGTTTGCGGCTGAGTTGTTAAACATCTAAAGTGTGTGGAGACGTTTTCATATCATTGGTAGCCTTTTTGATCTTGATACCCAAGTCAAGATCGTCATCATAGTTAGGCTTGGTTCATCACCTTGACTCTCCTTTGAACTGTTATCTTGTTTATATCGTGTCGCTACAATTTTGGTATTTACGTCTTGTTTCTTGTAAACTTGACCTAAATATCTATATTGTGATGTTACGCTATATACACTTTAACAATTCCTAGTTATACTCTAGATTTTTAGTTTGATTTCAATTTTACTATTACCTCGATTTTGAAAAGTGTGAGTGTTACCACTTGTGCATGTTATATCAATATCATCTTGATATTAATACCTTACTTTCTCGCAAAATTTGGTTAACATATCTTGGTGGAATTGTTGTGTCGCTCACAATCGTAACTGCCACTTTTTGGAATATAGGTCTTGATTGGATTCAGAGCTTGCTTTTAGTATACTTTGTTTGGGATTGATCATGTTAACTTACATTTGTTATTACTTACGCCTTGTTCATTTCTTTGAACTTGACATAAGTAGTGACATTTTGTTAATCATCTTAAAACACCAACTACCATTTTGGAAACAAACTTAGGAAGTATATCATTTGGTTGATTGGTTTTGGAACTAAACATCGTGTGATTGTATCTTATTTGTCACCTTTTGACTTACTCATTTAGAACAATCACTTGGGCACATTTATCCTTTGACATTCATTATAACTCTTGAACTATTGACATTCTTTTTATGTTTCACTTAGGCTTAATCAATACCTTTTGAACAAATTCAAAACACCTTAGTGAAACTCTCATACATCATGGCCCCTAAAACAAGATTGGGAGTCAAAAAGCAGACATTTGAAACGGAACAAGCACAAACTTGGGAAACTTAAAAAAAACAAGGGTCAAATCCCTTTATTGGCCATGATCTCGGGCCTTTATTTTCTATAGAGAAAGAAGTGGAGGAGATGGTAGATCATAGTGGTGATGAGTTAGGGTCACCACACGTGGAATTTGATTTTGACCCCACCTTATTAGATGAATTCCTTTTAGAAACAAAGATCGGGTGCTAGCAAGAGTGGTGGAATTAGGAGCTAGAATGCCTACATAACATGAGACAATCCCACCCACGAATGAGGCTAATGAAGAGGAACAACCTCTCATTAACATGGAAGATATCCTAACACATGGGCATGCTTCCATGTCCAACGTAGGAAATGATAATATGGTGGGTTATAAAATGCCCTTCATCAAGATGCCACGTAGAGTTAGATTAGAACATGAAAATGTAGAACAACCTCCATGCAACGAAGAAGAAGAAGAACCTCTTGAGGAAGAAGTCACTATTCAACAACAAATCCAAAACCTTAGTCGACAATTAGCTTTACTAACATCTCATGTACAGAAGGAAACAAACAAAAATGTGCATAAGGCGAAGCCTAAGGTCAAAACTAGTGAACTTCACATGGAAAACCAAGAAGGAGAAAATACAGAATATAGTCATGTATATATTCCTACTTCTCCTACTAAAGAAAATTACTTACACAAGAAATGCAATCCATGAAAGCAACGCTTACAAGCCTTCAAGAAAGTAATGTTGGGAATAGCAAAAAGTACCAATACGAAGAGTTATGACCCCATCCATTTGATAAAGCTATGATGCTTCAACCCTTTCCTAAGAAGTTTGACATGCCAAAATTTGACAAATATAGAGGGAAAGGTTACCCACGATAACATGTAAAATATTTTTACATGGCATGTCAAGAAGTGGCCTATAGTGACAATTACCTCATACAACTCTTTCTAAAGAGTCTAGGGGGGCAAGCCTTGGAATGGTTCACTCGCTTACCTCATGGGTATCTTCACATGGCCTGAACTATCATAAAGGTTTGTTCGACATTTCTTATATAACATAGAAAGTGACATAACTATTACAAACTTGTGTAGTACTAAACAACGCCCTAATGAAACATTCACAAGCTTCTTACAAAGATGGCGAGGGATAGCCAACTACTTCCCTTGCACGTTTCCCAAAAAAAACTTGTGAGCATCTTTACACCTAATCTAAACCCGGACATTGATTTTCATTTACAAATGCATTTTGTTCATACCTTTGAAGAGGTAATTGAAAATGGCATAAAAATAGAAAAATACCCTCATTGCAAAAGGAACAATCAAATCACCTTCTAAAGATAATCAAAATGTCAAACCAACAGAAAAGCCAAAGATCTTTAACAAAAACAAGAATGTGGTGGGAGACGGAATCATAGATTCCAAATGAGTGCAAACAGTTCAAGTTGGTCAACCTTTTAAACTGACCAAAGGACCTATTCAACCACCACCTAAGCATAGGAAATTCACTCCTCTTAATGAGTCTTTGTCTGCAATATTGAAGCAATTAGATGCAGTCCACATGGTGACTTATCCTACAACGTAACCTTTTGATGAAAATGCTCCTAAACCATCATGGTATAAAGAGCATGAATATTGTGATTTTCATCATGTAAAAGGACACAAGACAGACAAGTGCCTAAGACTTCGCCACTACATCCAAGATCTCATTGATAATGGAGAGATAGAAGTTGACACCCCAGAGAGAAATCAAACACCAAATGAAAAGATGGGAATATTCAAAGAACCATTCCCTAAACATGGAAAATCAAATGAGAAAATGTTGGATCAAGGAGAGTCAACCCAAAGCTACAAAGCTGCAAACTATCTATACACCAAAAATGACAATAATCATTATGACTCAATCATTGGATGTGTCCACTTTTCTAATGAACATGTGAATACCATTAGGATCAATGGAAAGGATTGCGTTGTGGTAACAAGGCGCGCCCGTCTCATGATCCAAGAACCCTCTCCGCCAACCCCTCAGGATGGTCAGTACAACCTCTTAGAACAACTGTAGAAGACATCTGCCAAGATTTCAATCTTAGATCTTCTTAAGTTATCAAATGTACATAAATAAATCTAGAAGTTTGAACTTCAGCAACAATCAATAAATACATTATAACATTGAACTTTTTCTTTAAATCATGCATAAATGCCTATGAATAGATATACTAAAAACAAGTTATTCCAATTCTCGAACATGACTATTAAATACAACCTAGACTTTAAGAACTATTAAATATAATGTAAACCGTTTAATTTCATCGAATAAAGTTTATATATATATATATATATATATATATATATATATATATATATATATATATATATATATATATATATATATATATATAGTTGTTGAAACCTGGTAGGGCTTAGACCACCATACCCCATGGGTTAGGTGGGCAGATTTCTTCGGCTAAGCGGCCAAGCTTTGAGAGGTTTCCATTCCACCTTATTTGCTTGGGGCACGATCCCGACTTCGTCCCTTATTACACTATCTTCGGGCGTTTGCCTCAACAAGAATTGACCCTTGATGGACTCTTTGTGAGCCAATCAACTTCACCAATGGGCCAACACCCATTCGATAAATATTTAAATGTTTTAATCCCCGAAATATACCATTACTTAGATATACTAAAAACAAATTATTTCAATTCTCAAACATGACCATTAAATACAGCCTAGACCTTAAGAACTATTAAATATAATATAAACCGTGTAATTTAACAGAATAAAATTAAAATATTTAAATATTTTAATCCCAGAGTACACCATTAATGTTCTATATAAACTGGTATTCATGATTAAGATGTAAAAGCAGGTTTTTGTTTTTCTAACTGTAGGTGCATTGTTTATGATTACAGCACTTGGGGAAGAGGTTCAACGACTGAAGTTGGCAACTGGACAGCAAGGTAATGGTCAATCTTTCAGTTTAATTCAGCAAATGTCAATGAATTTTCCATTCTTTCAGCTTCAACATCAGGGGCCACATTTTTCTATCTATCGATTGCAGTAACTAGAAGTTAAAAACCCACAACAATCTTCAGGGAAGTAAACTAATCAGAACGAAGCCCTCCAAGACACATTTACCACTTTTCTTGGTCTCACAGGTTCGTCCAACGACTTAGATTCTTAAAATATGAACTGATAGCAAAGAGTGTGGTAGTCCCTTCGAAGTTTCGAACATATTTATGTTATTTCATTATCAGTCTCTTTCTCTGCCACATTTTTTGTTTGACGGGATGTGGCAAATAATTACAATTTTAAAGGGGTGTATTGGGTAAGGTTGCCTCATGAAAAGAGGTGTTGCAAGCCAAAAGACCTAGATTCGAATCCTGTTAGCCTGAATGCCCCGAGAGTATGTGTATGCAGTCAGAGCTCAGACTCCCATAGTCTTTGATGGCTTCCTGACAACGAGCCCATCCAACCGAGTTGATCAAGCACTCCATATGAATAAAGAATGTGTAACCTTAACAACAAAGAATAATAGATCGCTAGATCGTTTAATAAATCAATTGAGATGAGATCTCTGCATAACATTCTTTACATGCCTTCGGATGATCTTACAGTTGTTTACACTGACTTCCAATATGTGGCAAGCCCTATGCACTAGACCCTCACTCACTAAACAGAGAAAACATTAGAGGCTTTCTACAGATCAGACATTTCTGATGATTTTTCTTTTAAGAATAGTTGCAAATGATGGAAAAAGAAAAGGGATACTCATTCCAATGTTACAAGCGAGGACGGGCCCACGAGAAGCCATCATGTAACACAAACAACAGCTTGATACAGGAGAGTTGGGAGCTAGTGAAACACCATATCCCTGAAATTATGCAGGTATCGAAAAAGAAAGAAATAGAGAAAGATCCACAACATAGACATTGTAGTACTCCCACTTTCACTTAGTCTAAGATTTAATAGACTCGGTGCTGCAAGCATACCCCACATAAAAGCATAATAGGGCAACAACCATAGCCTGTGGACATGAAACTACTACACTGCTCCCTTGTTGCCTGCCAGACAAATGAATACTTGAAATTTGGCATTCCAAATATTGGAAGAGATAAAAGCATTAGGCAATAACAAAAATGAGGAAAGCAATAAATATATACACGTTAGGCCCAAAATCAAGGAGAAGGGGGAAAACTTTTAAGTAATTTCTAGATGTTTTCAGACTCTTAAAAGTAATATTTCGTAAATACCTTATTTCTTTTTTCTAGGTTTTGTTCTAGGTACTCAAAACCTAGAAAACCAGATTAATTGTCTATAAATTGCGAGAGTTGGCTCTTTTTAACAAATAACACACCACGGAAAATATGTTAACCCTTAAAAGGAAAAGATGTTCATATTAGATACATCATCAGAGTTTCCAAATCATACAGAGCCAGAAAAGCAGTATTTTTGGCCAAAATGCCAAAAACTCGAGAGAACATAGAAAGAGGTTCTACCTACAACAAGTAACGAGAATCTTAACAAACCAGCACCAAGTTCCACATCTCTTCTGTTTTCTATTTCTGGCATGGTGTGAATGTGAACATTCTTGGAAAGAGTAGTTTCACCTATAGTTTCACCTATGCCAAAGCCCTAATGCCCAGACCAGATGGTTACACCTTCTAAAACATTTTTTCTGCTCACAACACCAGGTGTTCAAGCCCTTGCTGCTACTTAAACTAAAAAGTGGCGACGTATGGTATGATTCAAGTAATACGTTGTACTATACATCTCCACCCTCTTGATCCCTGTCCCATTCCATTGCTATTTTCCTATTCGAATATAGATCCCTAAATTTTGGGGTAATTCTAAGCGTCATCTTTGAAATTCTTGTGTTTCCTTGTTCCACAAAAGGGAATTTGGAACTTAGGTAACGAATTTCTAGCCAAAGTCTAACGAAGCTGCCATATATCAGGTCATGGAACCTGATTCCAACGAAACAGTAAGAGAAATACCCACAAGGCACCATTGAAGAACTTGTTTCAAATAGAAGGGAGGTAATCATTAAAGATCTAAACAATTCAACATATGGTGCATTCCCAATACAATAGATAAGAGCAAACACAAACTTACAAAAATTTACAGCTGACTGAGAACAAAGGGAACATTTCTAGTTTACAGTTCCACAAGCTGCAAGGAAACATATAACAGAGGAACCAATAGCCATACAATTCAGAAAAATGTTAACATGGTAACTAGCAAATGCAAAATTATTGAAGTAATGTAGTAATACTAGTCTAGAGCATAACATTAATAAAAGCAATGAAGACAAAGTGCTCAAACAACCTAAAACAAAGTGCAAAATATACAACGCAAACAATATGTTTTTTGTTTGCAAAACAAGAACTTATATTACCAATTATCTGCAAAACACAGCGGTCACGACACCCTGCACACAACCAATGGGCACAAAACAGAGGCTTTCACAGGATAAACACCAAATCTACAACCAGATACAAAAAACAAGGTCCCTTTCCACAAAACACCTTATAAACTATGGGATTCTACAAAACCCTGCACAATTAATGGTTTAGGGGTCATATCCATTGACAGAAACAAGGTGACTATAATTGACAATCCTACCTATTTGCCTTAACATGCAATCTTACTCGGTACTCTGCAACTTTTGAAATTCTCGAGCCATATGCCCTACATGAACAACCATATGCCCAACCATGATATCCCAGAAAACCATACGTCTGCTGTCCACACCCAGTAAATATCCCTGCAACAAACACCCAAACATCATCAAATATCTTCAAAATTCAACACAAAAAGCAAGCCTTTGTCATTTGTCCTTGTTTTCCTGCAACACGCTTTGCCTGCAAGGTTTGAATGTTTCGGCTTGCCTTGCCTGCACATGAACAGGGACGACAGACTGTTACATTAAGGCAGATGAAAAATCTACTGTGCAAGTTAAAAATGACCGTATGTACACACATCATTTCAAAACCTGCCTCCATTTCTACACGGTTCGCTTCAAAACCCGACTTTAATGTACACAAATCGCTTTAAAATTAGGGTTTATGCGCCTGTTACGGTTTTCCCCACTCTCCACAGCTTAGATTGATCTGTGCGTTGACGTCCTCTGCCCCTCCCTCCCCTCCGCCCATTCATCTGACTGCTGTCAGCCACCCACCCTGCCTACCCATATGCGAAAACGCCATTTGGCGTAAACATACTAAAAAACGAAATGGAAATTCTGATATTAATAATTTATTACGATTTCATATTCTAAATAAAAAATGATTTTTTTTGGTTATGTAGAATTGCATTTTCTCTGTTGGGTTCAAGAGATAAGGGTGCAAGGGGCCAAAATCACTGAAGAAATAAATATTCTGGTGTGGGGAACATCATGGTTTCTATACTAGCTCAGGTGACCATTTTATCGCATTTTTTTCAAAGTAATTGGATTCATTCGTATCACTGATACAGTGTTTTTAAATTTTTTTTTGAGCAACTTATATGTATGCATTGCAGGAACGCATCCTAGGAGTCACCTTGGGAGCTGGATTAGCAGCAGCCATGGTTCTGTATGAACATAGACTCATTTACAGGTCAACTGCTCATTCAATTGAATCAATCTTGGGATGCCCAGTAGCTGCCCCTGCTCCCAAGGTAACACAATCTATTTTTCAGAAAAGAAGAAATAAAATATTTCAAGTCAGATGATATCTGATTTTAGGAAGAAAAAATTGAAACGGACTCTGTAAAATGTGTGATCGAGATACGGATTTGTGGTTATTTATGACGCTTCTTCTTTCTTTTGCATGTGGATTGCGGTTTTGAAATTTGCATTATACCCATTTAAGATTATACAGATAAATATTAAATGTATGATATTTGCCTATAATATGGACTTGTGGGTATTCATGACGGGCACCTTCCTTCTAGCATGCGAATTGAGATTTTGAAATTTACATCATACCCATTTAAGATTAGGGGCAAATATTGTCTGTACGATATCTTCCCAAAATATGGACTTGTAGGTATTTATAATGAGCCTTCTTTTTCTGCATATGAATCGTGATTTTGAAATTTGCATTATACCCATTCAAAATTAGGCGCAACTACACTCTGTATGACATCTGATATTTTGATTTTTTCTAGAGGGGTGGTATATTTTCTTTCTAGTTGATGAAATATTATGTAGACCTAGGCGGGAATTTGTTATTTTGCTGCATTTACAGAGAAATAAAAGCTTCATCAATCCTGAATGCAAATTCAAATGTTCTTCAAGGAGAGTTTTTGTGCAGTGGTGTGAACTAGTACTGAAATGGGACTTTAGTGATGGAACCCTTATGTTTAGTGTCATTGTAATAGGCAAGGCATTAATGGTCAGTTTCTAGAAACTCCCAGGTCCTTTTTGTTTTGGTAGAAAGATATAAGTCTATGTGACATCTGATAAAAATATGGACTTGTGGGTATTCATTAGAGGGCTTCTTTTTGCACATGAATTGAGATTTCTAAAATTGCATGACGACCTTTTGAGATTAAGAGTAAATACGGGTTGTTCTATTTTATGTTTATTTTTTCTCAGTTGTTGGAAATATTATCTATATTGACCTAGGAGAGTATTAGTAATTCGGATGCAGTTGCATAGATGATATAATTCAAAATCTTCATCAATCCTGAATTATTTGGATGTGCTTGGAGGAGGTTTTATGGGTAGTGGTGTGAACCTGTAATGAAATTGGACTTTAGTAATGAATCCCATAGGGTTAGTGCCATTGGAATGTGGATGGCATCAAAGGTCCGGTTTTAGTAAACTCGTAGGTCTTTTTCGTTTTGGTAGGAAAGTATAATCCGTATGATATCTAATAATAAGACTATGAACTTGTGGGCTGTGTCACAGGGTTCGCCGAATTTCTTCTTTGAAATTCAAAATTCACCGAACTTAATAAAAACCAGAAAAATTCGTCTAAATTCGCCAGAAAATTCGTATAGTATGATTTCAGACGAGTTTATTTAAAATAAAAAATACAAAATCCTTTAGAAATGATTTCAGACGAGTTTATTTAAAAGAAAAACCTAAAATCATTTAGATATGATAGGTGAAAGTTTATTTAAAAGAAAAACTTAAATCCGTTTAGAAATGACAGGCGAAACTACATTAGGGTTTTTGCATTAATTTCTTTTCTATTCATTTCCATTGTAAGCTTCTTTTGTGAGTGTTCGTGGTTTGCCATGACTTGTTGATAGAGCTCTTTCGATTCCTTAATCGCCAATCGATATTCTGTATTCACGATTGAAAAAAAATAAAAAATAAATTTGTAAAAGTTTTTAACTAATATTTTCTTTTCACGATTTGACTTTAGAATAGGTTTTAGGTTTATTAACGATTAGGCTTTAGCATTTAAGTTATAGTTTTTTAAAAATACTTTAGTTTTTTTAATTAGTTTTTCTTTTTTCCTTTCCAACTTTCATTTTAAAATATGAACTTTAGATTTTTTAAATTAATTGTTATTTTGTTAATTTTAATTTAAAAAATATTAATATTTTACAAATATTTATAAATATATATATATATGTGTGTGTGTGTGTGTGTGTGTGTGTGTGTGTGTGTGTGTGTGTGTGTGTTATAATTAAATTTACATATTATAATGTATTTAAATTTGCAATAATATTCTTCTATTTATTAATTATATTTAAATATTTAATTATATTAAAAAATTTGCAAATTATAGTAGTCGAATTTAATCACGAATTTTTTTGCCGAATTTTATCATTGTCGATCTTAATCCAAATTTAATCCTCGCCGAACACAAACACGAACATGACCCTGGTGACTTAGCTTGTGGGTATTCAAGATTGGCCTTTTCTTTTGCACTTGAATTGAGACTTTATAAATTGCATCTTGCTCTTTTAAGATTAGGAACAACTGTTGCTTTTTGTCTTTGTTTAGGGTATACTATCCTCTTAGTTAATAAAGTATTGTACAAACCCAGATGGGCAGTCATCATATGACTACATTTGGATAGAAATCAAAATCTTCTCAATCCTGAATGTATTAGGGTGTGCTTGGAAGGGATATATCGTGCAGTTGTGTGAATTAGTTCTGAAATGGAGCTTTAGTGATGAAGTCCTTAGGGTTAATGTCATTGGAAAGCATAAAGGTTAAAGGTCAGGTTTTAGGTAACCCCTAGTACTTAATTGGAGCGTAGTGATGAATATTGAAGCCCTTAGGGATCAGATGTTTGGAATGTGCAAGCCATTAAAGATCATATTTAGGTAATTCCTAGTTTTCTGTTGGTTAAGGTGAAGAAGTCGTCTAGCCCGGTAGGGGCTACACGAATAATGATTCTTTTTTTTGGCAGAGATGTACTCCTAGTGTAGGTGGATTGACAACGCTTGGTTCACTCCCAAGCTTGGTTATGAAGTTCAAACCCAAGGTGTATAAGACTTGAATAAGACATATATAAAGGTATAGAAATGTTTCCTTGTTCCCAAATGAGGGCTTTATATGCCAAGCTGGCTAGACTGGAACCTAAAAAATCACCTTTGCTATTTAACCCTTTTTAAAAGTTTTGAGGGGTAGCTAAATTTATGCCAAGGTCCGCTTGGTCGTTAAATTGAAATCCCAGTGGGTTGTATAGCAGTGAAGTCAACTCACCATTGGACCATTGACCATTTGACTATTACCTATGCTCACCAATTTGTCCTTCCTTCGATAGACACTCTTCGTACACAATCAAGGCTTTGCAAGGCATTTTAATGTCAATGGCTTGTTGGTGCAGTCTTTAGCCTTGAGCTTCCTCCCTCCCAGGCTCCACTATACAGTCCTCACACTTCGAACTTGATTTTGCAGCTGCATCATCTCAGACAATTTCTCTCTTGCTGTCTACACCTCTTTGTTCTAGTCACTCAGTGACCCCCCAATGCGTTGCGATATTTATATCAACAGTTCAATACCCACTTTGTTAATTCTCCATCCCTTTAATCCGGGCACGCTTGAGGAGTGACCGACGGTAATCATTAACCCCACATATTTATGCATCAATGATTGGGATTCTTAAGGTTTCAATCACTTTCTCAATTTTTTTCCACATGTCCCGAGAGGATGAGTTGGCATGCAAGTCAAGCTTATAACGGTAGAGGTTCTCTCAAGAGGATATATTGTTTGTTCTTTTATTGTAGATTGCCTAACACAATGTTATAATTATATCGAGGACATTAAAAGTCACTATGGAATTAATAGAAAAAATAATAATGAATTTAATCAATGTGGTATGTGGAAAATCTAAAATGAGATTGAATTTACTGTCACTACAATGACATGACAGTTACTCCCCCCTCTATCACCCCTCTTCCTCTTGCAATATTTAACCTTTACTCTTTCAATTTTAATTTCTTCCACGCCTCCCTATTAGCATCTCCATTGCACCACTCGCATGCGATTGCTAGTCTATATCCCTTATGATAGATTTTGTTTTATATTTAGTTTGGATATCTCTCACAAGAATTCCTTGAGGTCATACACATGCTGTATTTAGCAGTTCCTTTTATTGTTTTTTAATCTCCTAAATAGTTCTTTCTTGCCTAATTTGAAGAGGCTTTTATGGCCTTAACGTACATAATGTGCTGATATTTCATCCTCTAAACAAAGTTTTCTAGGTTTTAGGGTTTTTATTAATGTATCAATTTTTAGCCTTCTACTACAAAACATCTCATAAACCCTAAAGACCCACACAAAAAGAACATGGATAGTGTCTGCTATATGGAAATTGAAAACCATAGTTATGTGTTCTTACAAATATGGTGAAAATTCAGTTCAAACCGTACTTTCGGCCTGACCAAACAAGTTTGGTCCGATATTTACTTTTTATTTTTTAATTAAAAAATTAAAATTAAAAGAACTTCAAAAACCCTAAAAAAAGGAACACTAATATTTCATTGTGTGAAGTAAAAACTTTGCAGATAATATATTTATTTATTTTTGTGTTGTGTAATTGATTTTTCTTTACAAATAATATTTCATATTTGTAAATTTTCTGAACCAGACCTAACCTTTTGCAAATTTTTGAACTTTCGAACTACCCAAACTTTTCAAACATGGTAACTATGCTTAAAAGAAGTTACCCTAAAGAATACTATTATTTTTTGGACAACTTCTATTTAGTAGTGCACCATAAATTCTCCTAATGCTTATTTAAGAATGTCATTTGACAAAAAATACCAAAAAGAATTCTTTTCCAAACGAAAAGACACTGATGTCATTCCATGCCTAAGTTCTTGATGGATGCTTTCTTCCCCGATGTCTGTAGCTAATACTTATTTTGCACTTTTTTTTTTGTGTTATTCATAAATAATTGGATTAGTAATTAACTAAAAACTTAAAAAGCATGATTGGATTTGGATTTGTCTTATTCAAGATTAGGGTTATAAGTGGAGGAATATTAGGATTCTAATAACTAGGATTGGAACTTTTTAATATTTCTCATGTAGTATGAAGCATGTAATCCAATTAGAATTCAAATTAAGACTCATCAATGTTCAACCAAATATTATGTACACCATTATAAACAAAAGTAGAACCCAGTATGAGAAATATTTGGATGTGGCAATACGAAAGACCATGCGACAATTGAAATAACTCAATAGATTGTACTATATATTAGCGAGAGAGGTGTTTATACAAGACTTTGGTCCTACTAAATAAGAGTCTTCACTTATCTTATCTCCTACGAACACTCTCTCATCCTAAACTATAGGTGAGTTGTTACAACAACTCACGTACACACACATAATGACTAATATTAGACTATGACTAACATAACTATTACATTACACACTATGTTGGACTAACTAATTTAAGAAAATCTCTAACATCCCCCCATTTATCATAGAAATTGTTAAAAGGGAAATGAACAATAATGCATGAGCAATGGGCCATACTCCAGTTTGAAATGAACAACATTGGAAGGGAACATATTGTCTATTCAACAAGGTTAGTGGGAACGACCTCACATCAACTCTAATCAGGGATAGGGACACATAGGCTATCCAAAATTCTGAACGATCATACACCACTCACAACAAGAAGTGATGGACAACCTTCTTGATCTTTTCTATGTAATGACCCCAAATGGACATTTTTGACCCCAAATGGATTTTAGGCAAACCCCAACCTCAAAATACATGTTATAGAAAATATATAAAAATGTTATCACGCAGATCTGATTCACAGGCTGGGAGGAAAAACTAGCTTTGATACCACTGTAATGTCCTTAAATGGACATTTTTTTTTGCCCTAAATGGATTTTAGGCAAACCCCAACCATTAATTGCAGCTTATAGACAAAATACCAAACAAATATCATGCATATCTGAATTAAATAAGGGAAGTGCGACTAGGGTTAAGTGGAAAACCCACACGAGCCAGCCCTTATATTTAAATATTTCCACTCAGATCTGGTACCACAAATTTATAAAGCCCAAATATGAAGAAAAAGTGCAGAATTCATATGTAAATAAGGCTGAAATTAATTAATAAAACTCTGCAGACAAGCTGCCCTTGCACAGATCTGAAAATGGCACTTATAGTCACCCAAAAAGATTGAAAATTGGTTGCTTGGATTCATAAAAATCAGAGAAAGATATAACAATACAGTTCAGATCTGTGATACCTCCAAAACAACTCAGAATGGCCAAAACGTGGGTTGCTCAACTTTAGATAAATAAGAAACTAACTGCTGCAAGCTTGTTCCACAAACCCTCAACAAGGCTTCTTTATTATCAGCTGAAATAAACTGAAATATCGCTGCAAGTACAATGGAATACCTTGTGCAGAGATCTCTCACATACTCTTGGGGTTTTCATCTGCAAAAGAATAATCCTAAGGGTTTCTGTCCTTAGAAATAATTCAGACAAAGCTACAAGCTTCCATTAAAATTCAGAATTTAGAATTTATTAAGTCTATAATATTTTATTATAAGTGCTTTTATAATATTTTATTTATTTTTACACTTTATAACAAAATAATAGAACTTAAGTCACCCTTGTGTTCACCCCTTTCGCCATCGGGTAGACAAAATAGGCTAAGGGTCTTCGATTGGGAAGGGGATATAACATTTCTATATACGAGTAGGGACATACACTCTACTCATTGCAAGTGTGGCATGGGCCTCCATTTCTCTTATGTTTTGCAACTTTGGTTGGCTGGGCCTCACCAAGAAGATACAAATGAAATTAGTTGGATTGAGTCCCCTTTATATCTTCAATGGGTCTTGGCCACCTCACTGAACCTCATGTTTGCAGTTGCTGCACTTGATCAATGCCACTAGATCACAACAAAACTATCATGAACATTGCATTGGATACAATCCATGGTTTTATAATCGGTTGGTACAAGTTTTTGAATCATCTATAATTGGAGTACATCGTCATTGCCATTAATGACTAACAACTCTTCAACTATTTTATCTTCTAGGCACATTGGTTTTGCCACCATAGTAGATTGGAACCTTTGAGTTAGCAATGAACTTGAGATTGGTAAGTGGCCTCCTTCCTCTATTTCTTCCATCCTTTGTGGACTTGTCTCACTTAACCGGATTGAACCCGATGGTCCTATGGACCACAAATCTCTCCATGATGTGCTATTACAGTTTTGGCAAGATATGCATGAGTGCTAGGTTTTGCATTTATGGAAAACGTCTCCCCTTTGTACAAATAGGCTTATGTGAATGTCGGGTTTGCCCGAAAATGCACCCTGTTTTACAACAAGACATCTTAACAATATGTGACAAACTGACTTAATAAAAAAAGCATATCTTTACTCGTTTATTTTAAAAAAACTTCTCATGCTTTTAACTTTTATAAAGACCACGATTTACACTACACTATCATATGGCTCATTTAATTTGTGCATAAAAAAACTATTTGATGTTCTAATATAAGTTAAAGGACTCTATGATACTTTCTTGACATAACACTTTCAAAACAAAAGAAGGCATGATTCGAACTACACTTGTCTTTTTAATGACACAACATTACTTCTATTCACTTCTAGACAAGTCTGACAAGACTTAAAAGATTTATGACAGAGAAAACAATATATTAAAACTTTACCACTATAAAAAATCAGCTTTTTATTCGGCACTCATCTTATGCATTGATGCCTTCCTTGAAAAGGTTGGGCTTTTAATACTATGCGCATGCCTCATGTGCTTGCTGTGCTTTGAAGCTTCTTCATCCAATGGTGTTTCTGAAGACTTTTACTGATTTTTTAGCCTTCTCATGCCAACTTGTTGACCTCTCACCTGACGCCTTCATTGTAGGCACTTCGCTGCTGCAGCAAGAAAATTGTCACGCCTCCTTTGTATCCTGCAACTCACACTTCCATACTCGTTAGAATGTCACAACAACATTAATAAACTGTCTGTGCTTTCAAAATTTTTTGGGTCTTTTTTATGAAAAGAAATGCTTTTATTATGAGCTTCTTTATAAATTCAAAAAGCTGCGCCTCTTTTTGTTAGAGCTATCACCTTAGCTTTTTTGTTATTTCATGTTTGATTGCCTTTTTAAAATGCCTCTTTTCTGCCTCAAACGATTCTCATTATTCATAATATCTAAAGGAGAAGAGAACTCTTCTCATCCACAGGATCTCTTCAGCATACCAAACCACAGTTAACTAAGCCATGCACACACAACAAGGTCATGCACAAAATTAAGTCTCTTTCTATTCATTTGTGTTGTAAAATACAACAGGTAGTCCAATATAATTAATAGGAAAAGGTTGTTTCATAACAACAAACTAGTTGTTGCGAACGAACTAATAGTTGGAGTGACTAAATATGCACTATCAAAATGATTCATGCATATCTCAATCAAAACAGCTATCCCCCTAATTTAAGCTTAATCCTTATGTTAGTGTGAACCAAGATAAAACCAAGCTGGCTAGCAAAATACTACAACTAGCCTAGTGTGGACACGAACACACTAACACCCTCCCTTAAGTGCAAAATTAGGGAGAGAGAAAAGAGAAGAGAAAAGCAAAGAGACAAATGTGTCCGGTCAAATATATTCATTTGTTGGCTAAAGTCCCACATTGGGCAACCATTTTTATTCTTTATTCTTTCCTATTATTTGGAGTGCGCACATATGGTGGGAGAAGAATGCAAAAGTTGCGCGAAGGTTTCAAAATAAACAAGGGAAAATCCATGCCCCATTATAAGGCATGAAGACAAATTTAGATGTGTGTTGATATAGTGGAAAAAAGGGACACATGCAGATAGTTGGATCCACAGGGAAGTTACATGGGCAAGGAAGTTCGGTGCACCGAAGGAATAATTGGGCTAAATATAGAAAAATAACTGCAGTTCTAAACGTGTGCATGCCAAGAAAGGAAAAATGGTGTGCAAAGTGGCAGTTGAAGGCGGCCAAGTGATAAAAATAGAGTTTCCAGAATTAGCCAGAGAAACATGCATAATGGAGAAGCAGTAATCAATGCCAGCGAAACTTCAAGACGATAAAATGAGGACTAACTTGCTTAGTGTTAAGTTGTAAAACAAGTGACATGTGGCATATCCGGTGCCTGAATGTAATAGATAGTTGTTTTTAGACAGAAGTCAAGGCCTAAATATAATTCTTGTTCAGCTAGTGAAGGGCAAGTCCCCACTAGTATAAATACCCCTTGAGGGTTCATTGTAATAGACACACAAAAGAGAGAACAAAACAACATAGATGCACCAAGGAAGCAAGGGTTATTGTACTGCTAAACATTTAGTTACGATTATCTTAAGGGATTTGCATGGAGGTACTATGTTCGGAAAAGCTTTCTGATTCATTAATGTATGTTCTTTTCCTTAGTAATACAATTTATGCGCATGAATGTCTTTTCCACCTTTGCTAAACATGACAGGAGTTTGCAATCTCTCATGCTTTGGGTGACCGCACTTGGATCTTTCTTAGCGCGATAGGCCAACACGGTGATGGATCTCTATTGACGCGTGCTTGGGTGTGGGGGGTTTGTGCATGCGTAAGTAGGAGTAATGTGGTAAACTAGACGCGCAACAAGTTACCCATGTACACATATATAGTGTAACATTAAGTGTCCCCATGGTTTCCAATCCATCTTATTGGAATACATGGATGTTGAGCTGTTGTAACCTTGAAGTCAAGTAGGAATTGGTACTTTTTTAGGAGGCTCACTCAGAAAGAACACTAATCAAAAAAATTGGGAGGGAAAAATGCGTTACCACAAGGTTTCTAAAAAATCTAGTAAAAGCAATGAAAGTGGAGAGAGCTAACATATGTTGTAGGGCATCCCAAGAAGCAAACAAATCAATACTCAAACGCAATGCTGAAGAAGGTGTTTGGTGGATGGAAAGTCACTTAAAGAACTCAAATTTGTGGTAGTGGTTTGAATCCACTACTCGATCACTAAAGAAACAAACTGACAATGTATTCACCAGAATAGATTCATTTAAGGAGACTGTCAACGGTGTTGAAAGTGCAAGAGTTCACCAAACCGAAATGTGATCAATTGCCAAAAGTAGATGCTTCTTAAGGTCCCAAGGGGTTAGTAAGGAACACAACACTTGAAAGAAGCGGGAATCTGCACATCTCCCCATATTGCTGACTAGATAGAGAGATTGCAAAAAATATGTATGAGTGGACGAAGCCCACTACTCGAACACAGACAAGGTGACATTGTAGGCAACACAATAGCTCTTTATGAAAAGAAGACTTTCAATCTATTGAAGAAACTGCCAAGATATAGATTAAAAACTTCAAGAAAGAAGATGGCCTTGGTGGTGATGAGAGAGTCAATCAACTGAGATAGAATAAAAAGTGCTCAAACATGAGCACACATGCATGAAGATAGACTAGGTTGAAACAACAAACACTCATGGCTCTGTAGATCCAGTGCAACTGCAAAATGATCCCATAAAAAACAAACCCACCAAATGACAAAGAAATTGCAAAATGTTGTCAATCTGTTAGAAGAAGCCATCAATGAATATGAGAGTTTCTCCTAAGACAACTACTAAAAAAGAGCTCAACCAATAAAAGGAGCATTAATAGGAGAGCAACGTGTGAACTAAGAAGCTAATAGTGGAGGAGCCATGCTTGTAGAGGCCTCTTGAAGAATGCTTATGATGCCACCACAATTGATCTAAAATCCATCCCAAATGAATATAGATGCCAGAAGAAGATGTCTACATATGATTGGGTACCATGTGCACAACAAAAACATTCGAGGAAACATCTGAAGATGTGTCAAGCTGATCATGCTTGCAATTGTAATCAGAGGGTTATCACAATTGAGTTCTCAGGTACAACATGACAGTATGTCGTTTCTCATTATCCTCACGACGAGTAAGAGCAAACAAAAATTGGAGCTTTGCCTTCAAGTAGTCTTGAAGTGAATACCTGCTTCGAAACAATGCCATAACGAGTATACAAGTGAACAGGCTGGATGGGAGCAATAATGCCTTGTGAATGTATATTAAGACCTCCACCAAGGTGGCCTAGGGAACAAAGTATCCAGGAATTGAATGCAGGAGTATGCTTCTCTAAAGAACTAGGTAGTTAAATAGGTGGATGCGTGTTAGAAATTGTGGAGAGAGAGAATAAAGAAAGAGTAGAATGTACAAAGAACAAATGAAGAGTAATCAAAATGCACATGTTATTGATAGTGTGTATGAAGGGTAATTAGAATGCACACGTTATTGATTGTGTGTTCATCCTTTTATTATGTGGGAGATGCTTACAAAATGGTTGATGTGGTTACAACCATTCATTAGTTGACACTTAACCAATATCAACATAATGGTAATTTATAAGCCTTATATTCTAATACCCCCTCTTAAGGCTTACACTATAGAACATACCGACAAAAGATTAAGGTAATAAAACCAAATAAGATCATGTATTCTTCATAACTTTCCTCTTTGAATGCAATGCTTTGACCTAGTAGAACTCCTTCAAACTACCTCCCTGAACCTCGTAAAGTTGTAGTTCCCGAGTTTGCGGATTCCACCTTCTTGAACTCCAGAATTACAAAATATCCCAAATTGTTGGACAACCATCCATATTGAGCTACTCCCACAGTGCTCCATCAAACTCTCTTGACCCTCGTAAGGGTGAATTCTTGAGATCCACAGACTCCCGAACTATTTGGGCAGCCATCCATGCCGAGTTTTACCTACACTAGATCCCTTACTGTCTTCAAAGTGTGAGGCTTCTTTTAAAATATGTATTCTCTATCATATAGCTCAAGGATGAAAACGTATAAGGGTCGGGCACGCGGGAACAAGATGCGCAGAAAGGCGCGGAAGTATAGCAGAATAGGGCACGCCCAGGAAACAGGTTAAAATAAGACTTAGCCACTTTTACAGAAACTTTAGAAGATCTATTATTAGCACTTGCATGCTTTTGTATTCTCTTGTAAAGGCACATGGCTATTATTAGCATGTAGCCTATTTTTGGAAGGTGCATGGGTGGTGAAGGGAAAGTCCCCACCCCTATATATATGTATTGATTTGCATGGTTTAGAGAGACCATTGATTTGTATTGTAGAGTTATGTTGTTGGTTTGTTAGCACGCATGACTCATGGTGACATTATTATGATGTATGAAGCTTCTGTGTTTTACAGTATTAATATAATGGATCATATTGGCTGGATATTGGTGTTAGATGTGACTGAATATGGTTCTTGCATGGTAAATCTCATTATAGTCATTGTTTAGTCAATCTTTCATATGGTTTTAGATCTAGATCTGGTTTATGCACTTGTGGTTTAATTATTATCTGTTATGGATCTGAATATATACATACTGCAATCATGCTAACATTCTTGAACAAGCAACTCTAAAGAGGGACCTGGTACCCTTGCGTGCTTTGGGTGAGTGCTCAGTTCAGGCTGAGTGATGTGTCAGCGTGCCTTGGGCTATTTGCAGTGAATTCTAGGCTACATCATTGGTTCCATTGTCGGGACCTCTTTCTCAGTTGTTTTTCAGGATGTTGCATGATGAAGACATACCGGTTGACCTTGGCCAGTATTGAGGAGTGGTTAGAAGATCTGGAATAAGAGTATGCTCACAAATTCATCACTGGATCTGATTTTAATGCACACACATGGGTTGAGCAGAATTTGTATCATGAGTTTGTATGAGACATTCTTTGTTATCTTTCCCTATAGAGTTGTACGAGTGGCTGGTTGCTTATGCATCTAAGAGGAATTAGAGGTTTCACATGCTTGTTTGGATGCAGGAAGAATTCCAGGCCTTGTATGATGCAGATCTGATTTGGACATGCTCTGTGGATGTTTGGTTCCATGGTGTTTTGAATAGCTATATTCTTGAGTACGTAGTTTCAACTTACTCTTTCCCAGAGGTTGTTGAGTTTCAGTTTTTGTGTGAACCCAAAGGATCATATTTGCATGGTATTCCACTAGCATCAAGATCTTGATTGTAATCCTAGATTTAGAAGAGAAGCCAATGGCTAACTAAACCCCACCACATGCAGGGGAAGGAGAAAGTTGGTAAGGATGGTGGACCTAGTGGTAGAAAGAAAAGAGAAGAAAGGTGGCTTAAGTTCAATGAGGCACATGAGAGGGATTTAGAGAAGCAACGTGAAGTTGCAGAATGAATGGTGTTGTGGAGAGAGATGGCTCGTGAAGGATTTGGAGCTCACGTAGAAGACATGGAGCCAGAGCATCTGGAACTCCCCCATTTGGGAAAGCATGGTAGGGAACCCTCTTCAGCCTCAGATGAGAGCACACGGTAGAGATGACATGGGCCATGGGCGCACATCTGAATCTACCTAGTGACCTAGCCCTTGCACTTGGTTTTCTAGTTTCTACGATAGTCAGTAAACAACAAGCTAGTGTGAGCAGTAGAGTTGCAGTAGATAGAGTTAATTTGCAGTCAAGTTCAGGAGTTAATCAGGGAGCTTATTCATCTATGGTGCAATCATCATCTACTTTATTTGGAGGACCAGTTGGAGGTATCTTTTCTGGCACATCATCGACATATAACATAGGCACACAGAACCTTGGCATAACATCTGGAAGTAGTGCAACTTCACAGACTGTGGGCGTTTATTTTAGCACAACAGTTAGAACACAAGGTAGTGCCTCCTCTGGTCCATTACCTACCAGAGGGGGTGGATCAGGAGGATCAAGTGGCTCAGGTGCTGGTGGATTTGGTGGAGGCGGTGGAAACACAGGCGGAAATACAGGTTTTGGATCTGGTGGGCAAGGTCCACACCAACTTCAAAAAATTTATATGGAGATGTCTCTCCATCTTCCAGAGTATAGAGGAATTGAAGATGCAGCCAAACACATGCATATGTGTGAGATACTATGGCACACAAAGGGGATTACAGCTCCAGAGTGCAAGGCAAGTCAGTTTATAACTACATTGTAGGGATGTGTGAACAACTGGTACAGAAAGTTTGATCCTGATCAGACTTGTGTGGATTATACAGTGTTGTGAGATGCTTTCTTAAAGGAATTTTATATCCCTGAGTTTGAGCAGAAAATCATAAGCACGCTCAAAGATATTAAGCAGGGCGCTACTGAAATTGTTTGGGAATATGATGCTCAGTTCAAGACTCTTCTGTCTAAGTTATCTTATGACATCCACGCAAGCCAACATGCACAGTGGTTCATTGGAGGACTGATCACACCTTTTAGAAGAGTGCTTTCACATAAGACTTATACAGATCCACATGAGGCACTTGAAGCAGCTCTACACACTGAGGTGGTAGGAAGTGTAGACACAGGAGTGAGCCCATTCTTGGAAGCTCAAATTGCAGCAATGGAAAAATAGTTGGAGAAATTATCTGCTAATTCAGCACATGAGACACACAGTGGAATTTGGTGTACAGATTGTGAAGTAGAGGGGCATACTAAGGATAGTTTCCCTCATAAATCAGTGTGCTCCTTGTTGCTGGATTGTGAGATATGTCACTTGGACCACAGTTCAAGTCGGTGCCCATTGTTGCAGCATGTGATAAGAAAGAATGTGTCCAGTTACTGTAAGATTTGTAGGTCTTCCACTCATGATACTGAAGATTGTAGGTTGATTGATCAGATCCATGATGCCATTGATATTGGCATATGACAGACTGGTGTTGCAAATAATTCTAAGGAAAAAGGTGAGCATCATGACTATGATCATCTTGAAGGGTGATCTGATGGAGACCATGGTAGAGGTCAAGGTTACAAAGGTGGATTCAGAGGTCAGGTCATGGGGGTGGAAGGAGTGATTTCCCTCATGGAACTTGTTATACATGTGGATCTCCTGATCACTACAGGCATGAATGTCCACAAAATATTGTGTGTTCTTTTTGTGGAAAGAATCATAGTTATGAAGAATGCCCAGACTTGTATGAACACTTAAGCAAGAAACATAAACAGGAAAATAAGGGCACATGAATGGTTAGAGTACAACACACATGGAAGACCAATGGATGCCAAAGTTAGCACCAGATCCTGAGTTGGTACCTATGAATATTAATACATGTGTTGAGGTTGCACGTGCCATGGAAGTCCTGCAATAGAAGCCTTCCATTACTAAGGAGGAAGTCCTACATGCAAAGTATCCAGACCCTATGCATCAAAAGGAGGTTTATCAAGAAACCATGGAGGTAATTCAGGAATTTACGTGGTGAGATACAATGTTTGAAGGAACAGTCATAGAAGTTAGAACAACAGTTGAGCTCCATCAGACAGATGTTGATGATTTGAAGGAGGTTTGCAAGATGTTGCACCAAGAGAACATTATTCCATTGTTAGGGAACTGGTTGAAGGGAAACACTCCACACACTGGGACTGAGCATGAGAGACAAATTTTGCATGCTAATCTTCCTCCAGATAGTTTGGATTATGACAAGGAGATTACTCTAAATGTTGTTGTTGATGGTTGGATTTTGAGTAACATCTTGATTGACACAGGTGCGGAAGTGAATGTACTCACTTTGGATGCATGGGTTCAGATGGGTAGACCTCCATTACAACCATCTTCTAATGTGTTGTTCATGGAAAACCAAACTAAGGCCATGCCCATTGGAGTTTTAAAAGATGCATCCATTACTATACAGGGGGCCAAGTTTACTGGGGACTTTGAGGTCTTAGCACTTGCAGAAGCAGACAATTTTTTGACATTACTTGGGCACCCTTGGTGTTATGCAAAAAAATTTGACTTGTGCTTCAATAAGGGGTATATCAGTTTTGAGAATAAGGAAGAATGTGTCATTATCCCTTTGACAGATGGGAAATCTACACCTTATGTAGAGCCCTTAAGTGAAGAAGACTTGAACAGAATTTATGTGCACACCATTCGAGATCCAGAAGTTCTTGAGCCATCAAAGGAAGGAGTTCTCCAATGGGATGATGCACAGTCCATGAGTGATACTACAAGTGTTGCATGTGACAATTGGGCACATGACACTTATGAAATGGTTGGGCATGAAGTAAGAAGTGCAGTTGCGCATGTCAGTAAGCCACACAGTATCAGGCATTTGGGCAACAACCAGGTACCAAAGTACACAGGTGAAGAGAATCCAGAAGTATTCCTGCTTGCTATGGAAGTTCAATGGGAATGTCAGGTGGAAAGAAGGAACATGTTAGTGTATACTCTATGCAGGATGACAACGCACTGGTGGATGGTTCATAGGGATAATATTTTGGAGTGGAGAGAAGTGATGATTGCTTTATCTACTAGATTTTTTAGGAGTAATGTTCCTACTCAGATCTATGCATTTCATGGTAATGATCCTGTTCAGCACCATGTTCAACACTAGTGTGAGAGACTCTAGACAGAGGGGCAGGAAGCTTTACCACCTTCGTTGTGGGTGCACAAGTTTTATTTCACCTTGTGAGGTTGCGCGTGCACATGGTATATCTATGCAGAGTTGAATAGAGAGACTGGAAATTGGCAAGAACTTACTGAAGGTATGATTCAGACCTTTGACTAATTTTCTTCTAAACCTCTGGTGAATGAGGCATTACAGGTTATGAAGCACTTAACTATGGGAGAAAGTGCAAAGGCTGAAGAGTTACTTCAGGGGTTGTTAGGTGAGTTGGACTTGGTGGCACTTTGAAGAGGAAGAAACAGATGTTGAACAACTTGGGCACCCTGCCTAGAAAGAGAAAAGGGTAAGATGATCTACATGTTTGATGACAAAGATGTAGAGAACCTAGATATTAAGCACATAGAGGATACACGTGAAGTATTGGATAGTGTAGATGAGAAGGCACACATCTACCATGAGCCTATGAAGACCAAGCAAGTGAACATTAGAACAAATGCTGAACCTAAGGAAGCCATTATCAGAGATTATTGGTCTGACTCTGAAGTTTCTAAAATCATTGAGTTGCTGCACGACTTTAAGGATTTGTTCCCTAGAGGCTATTATGAATTGAAAGGATACATGAATCATTGGGAGAGATGAAATAAAGCTAAAGGAAGGTGCACACCCAGTTTGGAAGAGGCCTTACAGGATGAATCCAAACTTGCGCATCAAGGTAAAAGAAGAAATTGACAAAATGTTAATTTCTGGGATCATTGTGCCCATCGAGGAGTCAGAATGGGTGAGCCCTATGGTGATCAACATCAAGAAAGATGGTAGAATCAGAATTTGTGTGGATTATAGGGAGTTAAATGTTGCATGTGTGATTGATCCCTTTCCCACACCATTTACTGAAGAAATCTTGGAGGGCATTGCAAGGCACAAAATATACTCCTTCACTGATGGATTCTCTGGATATCATCAGGTAAGGATAGCTAAAGAGGATCAAGAGAAGACAACTTTCACCACTGAGTGGGGAAGTTTTGCATACATGGTTATGCCCTTTGGATTAAAGAATGCACCTGCAGTATTTTCACGCATAGTGGTACAAGCATTCCAGGATTTTATTCACAAGTTCTTGCAGGTGTATCTGGATGATTGGACAGTCTATGGGCTTGTGAAAGATCACTGTGATAATTTGAGGCTGATGTTTGAGAGATGTAGGTAGTTGAGCATCTCTTTGAACATTAAGAAGTGTATATTTTCCACACCCTTTGGAATTTTTTGGGACACATCATCTGTAAAGAAGGCTTGCTAGTGGATCCTGCTAAGGTAGCTATGATTTTGGGCTTGGAGGAATCTACTAGCTAGAGTGAGGTGCGTGGATTCTTGGGGCACATGGGTTATTACAGAAAATTTATTAAGGGATATGCCAAGATCACCACACCCTTAGAAGAATTACTTAAAGGGAAAAGGAAAGTTCTATTGGGGTGAGGCACAACAACGCACATTTGAAACACTGAAGGAAAGGCTTACTACAACACCTATTTTGTGCTTTCCTTCATGGTCCAAACCCTTTCACGTTCATGTAGATGCCTCTGGCATGGCCATTGGTGTGGTACTAGCTCATCCTGGAGAAGGGATTGTTGATCATCCTATTTTCTTTGCTAGCAGGAAGTTGACTCCAGCAGAAAAAAATTATACAACGATAAAGCGTGAGGCCTTGTCTATGATCTACGCACTCCATAAGTTTTGACAGTATTTGTGGCTACACCTTTCATCTTTTATACAGACCACATGGCATTGAAGTACTTGGTGAACAAGCCCATTTTACAGGGGCACATATGTCATTGGGTACTGTTATTTCAGGAGTTCAATTTTACGGTGGTGGTTAAGCCAGGTAAGAGAAATTCTGGTCCAGACCATTTTTCAAGGATTCAATCAGGAGAGAGGATGCACAGAGCATTGAGGACACAATGCCAGATGCACAACTGTTTAGGTTGAACCACATGCCCTCAGACTTGGAGGATATTGTTATCATTTTACGCACAGGTGTGGCACCCAAGGGAATGAAGGCCTTAGAAAAGAAACAACTTGCTATTCACGTCACACCTTACATGTTGATCAGTGGAGACTTATACAAGTTAGGTCATGATGAAGTTTTGCACCGGTGTGTACTTGAGCATGAGCATGAAGCAATTATGGAAGAGGCTCATGGTGGTATTGCAGGTGGACACTATGCAGGGGATGCCACCACGCGTAAGATTCTACTAGCTGGTCTATGGTGGGAAACATTATACAAGGATTGCAAAGCATATTGTAAGGCATGTGACCATTGTCAATGCCTTGGAAAGCCTGGGCATAGAGATGAAATGCCTTTGAGGCCTATTACTAGTGCAGAACCTTTTGAGAAGTGGGAAATTGACTTTGTGGGCCCTATCTCCCCAGCCGCACACAGGACAAGATCACACTATATTATAACTTGTACAAATTATCTTACAAGGTGGGTGGAAGCGGTGCCTATAAAGGACTGCACAAGCTACAACAAACAAGGTTTCTATGGGAAAATATTATTAGCAGGTATGGATGCCCTTTAAGTTTAACAAGTGATAGGGGTACTCATTTCCTTAATGAGACTATCAGGATATTATTGGATGAATTTATGGTTGCACACCATAGGACAACCCCTTATCACCCTCAGGAAAATGGAACTGTTGAGGCCTTCAACAAAATATTGAGCCATACCTTGACAAAAATTTGTGATGTTGGAAGGAGAGATTGGGATGATAAAGTCTCTGTTGTACTTTGGGCATACAGGACAACCTACAAGAGGTTGAATAAAGCAACACCCTTTCAGTTGGTGTTTGGCAGAGGTAGTTCTACCCATGGAATTCATGTTACCTTCTTTGTGTATTGTGCACGCAGGAGGTCTGGCTGATGAGAAGCATTGGAAGAACATATTGACAAACTGATGCAGCTGGATGAGAGGCGCGCCATAGCAAGATGGAGTCAGAAGCAAGAAAAATCCAGGCAAAAAGGCATGGCATGATAGGCACATCAAGGATAAGAAGCTTGAGGTTGGGAAAATGGTACTTCTGTATGATTCAAAGTTTTTGCGCCACCCTGGAAAGCTTAAGGTGCATTGGTTGGGACCGTATGTTATCACTTATATACTTGATTCAGGTGCTTTCCAGTTAGAGGCGCTGGATGGAACATGGTTTCCCAGTTACTTCAATGGGAGTAGGTTGAAGCCCTACTATAAATAAGTCTTCTTGGTGTTTGTAATAAGGTAGTATTGCCACTTAGATTAGGTTTCCTTAATGCATTTCCTTTATATGTGTTTCCTTCATCGTTGTTATGCTTTGTCAATTTAGTTCAGTGTTTTGTGTAATAAGCATGCTTGCGCACCAGAAGATGATTACTATTTAAGTGTTTTCATGCACAGAGGACCACACATACCCTTAGTGTGGGGTGGTTTATATACAGGGTTCATTTCCAAGTTATAGTCTAATTGTCATCTGAAGATGGGTATGCATAAAGAAACTTTTGTGCAGTGCTTTTTGGAAAGGTGCAGATAGAAAAATATTGCTCATGATTAAAAACCACTTATAGATGGATGCACAGTGTAACGTGAGGTAGGTTGCAGCAGTGGAAACTACTTAGAAGAAGGCACAGTGGAGAAGTACTTTGGTGCATGAGGGCACACGAAAGGAGGTCTGTGGCCAAGAAGTAGAAGGCACACCAGAAGGTTATGACTGTGGCGCGGAGATAAGCAAGCAGGAAAAATTGAAGAAATGATGAATTAATGTTGGGAATGGTGGTAGGTGGAGAGTAATAAATGTGATAAATTTTTAAAAATCTATATAAGGAAGGGTTGTGAGGTCATTTTTTAACTTTGCGATTATGAATTCTTGAGTGAGTTGTTTACGAGTGAGCTAGCAAGATGGTGTTGAAGTGCGAAGAGCTACAAACCTGGTGTTTATATCAGATTTATGCATGGGATTGACTTGTGCTCCCTTTGGAGAAGTTTTGAGTGAAGTAGAGGCATGTGGGGAGGAAATTTGATAGCTAGGGTTTGGATTGAAGCTAGGGCATGTGAAGTTGAGTTGGGCAGAGCTTGAAAGTTAGGTAAAAAGGTAAAAAAGAACACACCTTTTTAGTTGATATGGCACCCAAAAGAGCACCTGGAGCTGGTACAAGGGGAAAGAAGAAAAAGGAAGTTGAGATTGAAGTGGAAGATGCCCCCGAGAGTAGATTTTTTGAAATGCAGTACCCAGAAGGGGTTCTCATGGGTTGTGATTGGGATTCACACATTCGTCGCTGCAAGGTCAGTGATTACAACCACAGGAACAAGGATACCAAGGAAGAGCTGGAGAAATTACTTGTGGTGAAGACCTCTAAGAGAACAACAGATGACATTGCAGTCTACGATGATGCAGGTGAGAAATTATTGACCAAGGTTGGATTGTTACAATTGTATGAGCTCTCATATTTTGGAAAACCCAAGAAGTTATTCCAGTTGCTTATGAGTAGAGTCCATGAGGACATATTCTATTTTTTTGGGCATCGAATGAGGATCACCACACCTTTGATTGGGAGTTTGACAGGGCTGAGGAGTTCGGGTGTTGAGCTAAGTAGCGACCTCACTGATAAGGAGGCCATAGAAAAGATGAAGAAGGAGCTTGGATACACCAAAGGAGGGCATGAGATGGACATCCCTAAATTACAGAAGTATCCAGTCATTCAGGCAACAACCCATCTCCTGACAAAGCTAAACAATCAAGAGCGTTGGTCTCAGGTAAACAAGGCTTGGCTTCATGTTGCAAAGAAGATGACAGAAGGTGTTGTATACAACTTGTCAAATTTCATTGCTGAGACAATTATTGAGGAAGCACAGGAAGGTGGGAAAATCAGTTTTGGCGCTATACTTTTGTCATTGGTCTTTGTTGAAATTGGTGTGCCCGATGGGCCAAAAGACAATGTGGTAATTTTCTGTAGAAAAGAAGTCCTTGGCGGAAAGATTTTCCAATTATACTTGTGATGGATCAATGAGCGGACTGTTTAAGCAAAGGGCATAAATGTGGTATGAGCACTTGCACACCATTTGAAGAAGAGTGGAGAATACCCAAGGATCCTTTGGTATTGGGTAAACAAGCATAGATTGTAGTGTACCAACACTTTTCCATTGGGCGCTTTGGGATGAAGGATGGAAAATGGAGCCCTTGGTGTAAGCTTCCATATGCCTTCACAACGCGCTATTTTCAAGCATCTGTACATAGGTTTTCAGACACGTGTCGTCTATTATTCAACGCTGATAAGGTAGATTGTGACTACCACACACTAAGAAAGTCTTATGTTTATCCAGGTAAGACTGCTTACATTGAAAGATTGATATCAGATTATATTAACATGAAGGCTGTAAGTTTGGCCATTGGAAAGTTGGGTGTGACCCTTGTATATATATATACTTGAAGCCTAAATTACAAAATGGAAAGTATTTGGAGAATGAATTCAAGCTCCCTGGGCACCCAAGGGAAAGCATATTGTGGGTACTTTAGATGAGAAGATGATTTCCCATTGAAGAAGAAGAAGAAGAAGAAGAACTACATGAAGATAGTGGTGGCTTGAGCATAGGGGTCAGAAGAGACCCAACCCATTGTTGAGAGAAAGAGAAAGTGAGCGCGAGGTGACCCCTCCATTACAGAAAAAAAGAGGATGAGGTATTAGAGATAGGGACCGTGGAGATAGATGTAGAACAAACCACTGAGGAGCCACATTTTAAAAGGGTGTTCAGAAGAAGAAGGGCTCAGGGCATGGGATCATCACAACCCCTTAAGGAGGTCACCTAGGACTTCACCTCAGAAAGTAGAGCCTGAGAAGAAGAAAAGGCGCAAGCTAAAACTTAAGAAGGAAGAGGAGGATGAATCCGGGGAAAGCATGCCCAGGAACTCTAGTGCAGCCTGAGAATACAGAGGAGCCTCATGATGAAGAAATGAAGAATGATGAAGAGGAGCTGAAGGAGATAGGGACAAAAATAGATAAGGGCAAGCCTTCTAGTGCCCATACTACACAAAAGGTGAAGGCCCAATTCTGGATTCAGGCACCCAGATTCCAAAGGGAAAGAGAACAAAGAAGGAGAAGGGGGGCGAAGACTATGAGACTCCTGCAGTTGGATATGTGGATGACACAAGTAAGATCATACACGTGCATGTTCCAAAGCACTATGGAACCTAAGGATTTATATGGTTGGGAGTTGATGGATGCAGGAATGGAAAACATGCACACAAAAGCAATTATCATGGTATATGCATACTCATATGAATGACCTTGATTTTGACATGTGTGAAGAGTCATGCATTTTACACAGGATGAAGAAAGCACCCCACATATGACATGTGAATGTTAAGCCTACTGTCATGTTGGATGAGAAAGTAACTAATGCCTTGGTGAAGGTATCTGTAGTGATAATAAGGATAAGGACAGCGTAATTTAGATGGGGTGGGTTGGAACGGGTGGGTTGGAAAGGGACGAGGCAATTTGGATGGTTTAGCCTTGTAGGGGTTCATAATGGCTTGGGGTTGGGTGGGTGTGTCTAGCTCAGGGTGGGGGTATAGACAGCCTAGAGGAGATTACCACTGGGTGGGATGGACGGAAAAGTGTTGGGTGAATAATGGTTGGCTGGGGTAGACCTGTTTGATGGCTAGATGAGGCTTAGGCGGGTGGGTTAGTATGCCCTTAAGGGTTATCAGGTGGGTTGGGTGGCTAAGGGTTGGGACTGGTAATGATTGGGTGGTTCCATACTCAATGATATACCAATTCAGATACCCATTATTCTGAATCTTCACTCCAACATGGGTTACAACTTGATCTGGAGCGGCCAATCAATATGCCAGCCAATAGTTTTCTCACCACTGCTCTGTCTCCATTAGAACAATACTAGACTTACATATAAATACCCCTGTCAAGGATTCATTTCTTCGGGACAATTATTCTGTTGATCAAATTCTCTAAAAATGCTTTAGATGACTCTCCAATATTCAGAGGATTCTACCCAAATTTTTAGCAATTTCCACCAGTTCGTTTGCAAGAAAAATGAATTTTACCTCCACAAACCCTAGTTTCAGGGTTTTAAGCTTTGAGATTGCCCGAGAAGACAAATTTCAAGGTTTCTTAGTTATTCTTCCACCTTAATCAATCCCGCAACCTCCGGGAGGTCTGTGTCAACCTTTAGAAACTATTAAAATGCAAATTATTCCATAAATAACTCACACTCTCTGAAATCTCGTTTTCAATAGTGAACTATAACTCTTGATACTCTGTTTTCATGCTTGGGAGATGGCTATAAGCTTCTTTGATGGTTTCCTTCAATTTGAATTGACTATGGGGATTGATTCATGCTTAAACTAATAACACAACCTTTGCAAACCAAATTTTCTCCTAGATGGTCGAAATCTTTCGAAATCTTTCCTTTATATAGAGTGTGTCCTCTGACTATGAATATCAAAACTACTACAGGATTTCCTAAATAGTATCAACAATGACCAAGCAAGTTTCTTGCAAAGAAACAATAAGACAAAAAATCACCACTATTCCATCAATAAATTCAGATCACAGGTAACTAAAACAATGTTCCTACTTAGAGTTCATTCACGCAATGCTCAGAATTCACTCATACAAATGGAATCTGCTGTAACACAACAGTTTGACACCTTCATCAGTCGCGGAGCCTTCTTGTGTATTTCCTTCGAATAGAATGAATGAGTTACTTTTTTCATTATATCTCCAAGATTCAGTTCTTCCTCGAGCTATGTCTATCAAGACCTTTAAAACACACATTTTAAACTAAATTACATCAATTAGATGAGCCTCTCAAGGCTAGAGCCCAAGGTATGGAATCCTAAACCAAGATTATGACTTCAAGTCCTTAATAGGACCCTTTACCAACTCAATACATGTTTTTCATGATCCAAGGACCACATCAAGGCACAAGAACAAGCCAAAATGCCTCATACACATTTAAATTGCTTTTTGGAGGGAAAAAACAAAATTCAATTTTTGTAAGGGCTAGCACCAAGTGATGAACTAAGACCTACAAAAGACTACTAAACCCTTCTAACACACATCCAAGCCAAAATTGAGAAGAAATACCAAAATTGCAAATTGGAAAGAGATGCACCTGCATCATACTCCCCATGAAAGAAGAAAAGGCTCAGGGTTTGCTGTTCAGAAGCTCCTCCAAGGTCTTTCCATGTTGTTTGATGTCATTTTCAGACATCCATGTAGCTTCCTCAAACGGTTTATTCTTCCACTTGATCAGGTACTGATAGTACTGTTTGCCTCTGGTCTTCTTGAGCTCCTTGTCTAGAGTGCACTCAATCTCCTCTGTTTTGACCTTAGGCAACTGCTCCACCCACTCTTTCTGTTGTAGATGCTTCCTCTACTATGTCTTAACTCTTTTCACCTTCTTTGAAAGGATACATATATGATAACATTGAAGATTGGAGATATGCCCACTCCACCAGGAAATTCCAACTCCACGAGGAAATTCCAATTCATAAGCATTACTAGCAAATTTCTTCAACACCCTGCAAGGCCCTATTTTCTTCATCTTCAGTTTGTTGTATTCACCTTTGGGAAACCTCTTTTTCCTAAGATGAGCCATGACTAAATCACCAACCTCAAAATTCACTTCCCTTCTCTTCAAATCTACCTGTTTCTTGTATTTGTCTACACTAGCTTGTAGATGTTTCTTACTTGCTGATGTACCTCTTGCATGGATGTTGCAAACTCTTCTCCCTTAGCACTTCTTTTCTCCATCTTACCAATATTTATTATCTAAAACAAACCCCTTGGTTGCATTCCATACATTACCTGAAAGTGACTCATGCATATGCTTATGTTTAATGATTCATTGTAGGAAAAATATACTCATGGTAGCACAAGATCCCATTGCTTTGGATGATCCTTAGATAAACACCTTAGGAGGTTTCCTAAACTCCTATTAACCACCTCAATTTGGCCATCAGTCTGAGGATGGTATGCTGAACTGAAACTAAGATTAGTTCCCAATTTCCTCCACAAGGTTCTCCAGAAATGTCCCAAAAACTTAGTGTCTCTGTCTGAAACTATGCTCACTAGAAGTCCATGAAGTCTAACCACCTCTTTGAAGAAAAAATCAGCTATATGAGTGGCATCACTTGTTGTTTTGCAAGGAATGAAGTGTGCCATCTTTGAAAATCTGTCCACAACTACATAAATTGAATCATAACCCCTCTGTGTTCTTGGTAATCCCATGACAAAGTCCATACTGATGGAATCCCAAGGCCTATTTGGTATTGGAAGGGGCTCATACAGTCCTGCATTTATGCTTTTACCTTTTGCTCTCTGATAAGTTGTACATCTGTCAACAAACCTTCTCACATCAGTTTGCATCCTAGGCCAAAAATAATGTCTAGTGAGCTGTTCCAATGTTTTGTCAAGCCCAAAATGGTCTGCCATGCTCCCACTATGCTTCTCTTTGATGAGATTCTCTCTCATATAACTCTTAGGCACACAAAGTTGCACCCCTTTGAAGAGTAAGTCATCCTAAATAAGATAATCCAACCAAAACTCTCTATTCATCCTTGTTGGCTGCTTGCAAGCTTCATATGCTTCCTTGAAATCTTCATCCTCTTCATACAACTCCTTAAGTGAATCAATTCCAACACTCTCAAGCTGAATTTCATGCACCAATAAAACTCTCCTACTCAAGGCATCAACTACCTTGTTACTTTGTCCCTTCTTGTGCTTGATGGTGAAGGTAAAATTTTGTAAGTATTCCACCCATTTCACATGCCTCTAATTGAGCTTTGGCTGATTGGTAATGAATTAAAGAGCATGATTATCTGTATAAATGATGAACTCCTTGGGCAATAGGTAGTGTCTCCACTTTTTCAAAGCCTGAACCATGGTATAAAACTTCAAATCATATGAGGAATACTTTTTTTTTGGCATCATTTAGTTTCTCACTGAAGTAAGCTATTGGTTTGTTATCTTGACTCTATAAAACACCTATGGCAACCCCACTTGCATCACACTCCACCTGAAAGACTTTGTTGAAGTCTGGGAATGCTAAGATAGGCTACTCTGTCACTCTTTGCTTCAAGTACTGAAAATTTCTTTCATCTTTTTGTGTCCAAACAAACTTTTTCTTATCCCCTATAATAGTATCAACAATTGGTGCACAAATCTCACTAAAATTTGTGATAAATTTCCTATAAAAGCTTGCAAGACCATGGAAACTTCTTACCTCTCCTGTTGTCCTAGGTGTTGGCCATTCCAAGATTGATTTGACTTTGTTTTTATCCATCTTTAACATGCCTTTGGTGATCACAAAACCCAAGTACAACAGCTATGTCTTCATGAATTCACACTTCTTGAGATTGATTAGCAATCTCTCTTCCTGTAGATTCTTTAAAACTAAATGCAAATGACACATATGATATTCCTTTGATATGAATGAAAATTAGTATTTCATCTAGATAAAAAAAAAAAACTTACCTATAAAAGGCTTGAGAGCTTCATTCATGAGTCTCATAAAGGTGCTAGGTGCATTTGAGAGTCCAAATGACATAACAAGCCATTCATATAACCATTCATTTGTCTTGAATGTTGTTTTCCATTCATCCCCTTGTCTAATCCTAATCTGATAATACCCACTTTTGAGATCTATTTTTGAAAAATAACTTGCACCACACAACCAATCCATCAAGTCTTTCATCCTAGGTAGTGGGAATCTATACCTGATTGTGATCTTATTGATAGCTTTGGAGTCAGTAGACATCCTCCTGTCAGCCTCCTTCTTAGGCACCAACACTGTAGGCACTGCACATGGGCTGAGACTCTCTCTAATCAATCCTTTGTCCAACAAATCTTGCACCTGCTTCTTGATTTCTTCATTTTCTTTTGGTGTCATTTTATCGGCTGCTTTGTTAGGCAAACTTGCCCCTGACACAAAGTAGGGTCTGTAGATGCAAAATCACAAATGAGCTTGGACGAAGACCTTTGGCCCTTTTTGTCTACCCGACGGCCAAAGGAGGTTTCTAGGGTGACTAAGTTTTTATTATTTTATTATATTGTGCTAATGTTTTTAAAATAACATTATAAGTTGCACATATAATAAATAATAAAGCTTATTAATAAATTAAAAATGTCAATATCAAAATACAATTAAAATTAATTGTATTAGAGGAGGAAAAGTGCGACTTGCCTATGGGAGTCATAAATAGGGAAATGTGTCATTAAGCCCATAGGGAAAAATGCGACCAGCATAGAGAAAAGAAAGAATGTGATTGGCTGGTTTGGAGGTGGTTGTTGGGCTGTTTTCCCTTTATATGGGCAAGTCGACTTGCTTAAAGATATCCAGATTTTTATTATCAGATTTTGCATTGTTAAGAGCTCTTGCTTTTATCAGAAATTCCAAGGATGAAAACCCTTGTGGATTTCATCTCTTGTGGACGAAAACCCCAAGGGATTGAGAGGGGATTTCACTCAGAAATTTCCAGCGTTCTTAATCAGATTTCCAGGTTAATTTCAGCAGTGTTTGTGAAGGTGTTTTTCAGTGGTTTATGACAGCAGTTGGGTCGACTTATTGTGGATGGTTTTGGCAGCATTTCAAGAGGTATTTCCTTCAAAAATATTTGTCAAATATTCTCCATATATTGTAAACCAAATCGCTGTAATTTTACATTTTCTGAAGTGTTATTTTGAGGGTTTTAGGCAGATTAATAATCAGATTTTAGATCCGATTTTTGGGTTGTTTTGGCTGCAATAAATTCTGATTTTTGCATGATTTGATGTCTAAAAATACAAGTAATCATTTGGGATTGATAGTATAAATTTTGAGTGTTATTTGCATTGAGATCCAACTCAAACCCTAGTCACATTTTCTTAATTAAATTCAGATCTGCATTAGGGTAATTGCCATAACATCCATAAATCTGTATTTGCTGTTTTTATTTGATTTAAAATTCATTGGAGTGTAAGGGAGACCCATTGGGGATCTTTCAGTGGTATCAGAGCAACGATCCTCCCACCTGGAGGGTTTCGTTTGATGCAGCCCAGAAAAGTTGGGCCACACAGGTATCATACAAGGAGACAAGCTCGCATTCTAGCTGATTTGGATACAGAGAATAGTACTGAAATCATGGCCAGGAGAGAGGGATCACACACTCCTCCACGGCAAGAGCGAGTTGACCCAGATCTTCTTTTCAGAGGTATGATCGACTCCCATCAGGAAATGATACAGACCATGAGACAGATGATGGAGAGTATGACTATGGATAGGACAAGAAATAGGCATGACAGAAGGGAAAGATCTGCATCCGTAGCCAGCAGCCACAGAAGGCACAACAGGGCACCTACAGAGGTGGGTAGCGTGAGAGGTTCCCCTCCACGTGATAGGAGACATACAGAGGAGAGGAGATCCACGAGGACTGCGGATAGACCTATGCAACCTAGATTCCTACAGAGGGAGGAGCCACCATTAGTTGAGGACCCACTTGAGGACACAGTCTTTCAGGATAATGTGATGGTAGCTCATGATGAGTGGAGAGCATTACCGGAGGAGGTACGGAATGCCTTTCCCCTTCACCAGTATTGTATTCAAAAGAGAGAAAGCTTGAGAGCTAGACAAGCGCAGAGACCTAGGGCCCAACAGAACAGAGAATTGAAGCAGGTTACCAGCAAGGTGACCCTTTCCACTTTTGATGGCAGTGGAAAGATTAGTGCCAGGGCATGGATTCACAAGCTTGATACATACCTCACTCTCAAACCTATGCAGGAACAGGAGGCTATTCAGTTTGCTACTCTACACCTGGAGGGAGTGGCATACGATTGGTGGCACCATGGGCTTATCACACAGAGACATGACCTACTGCGGTCATATAGGGAGTTTAGTGAGAAGTTGATTGCCAGATTTGATCGCAAAGATGTGGAACTTTATTACAGGGATTTGGCACAACTACGACAGAGTGGGCACGTTGATTCTTACATCAACGAATTTCAGCGGATTGCAGTGATGGTGCCAGAGATGCCCGAGAGACGTGTGGTGATGCTTTTCATTGAGGGTCTGCATGATAGGTTAAGAGGATTGGTCAAGGCCCTTAGGCCTAGGACATTACACGATGCTATTCAGACAACATTAGATTTGGAGACATCTCCCACTTCTTACCAGCCTAGTAAGAAGCCCTTCACGAGCTCCAAACCGTTTCAACGTTCCACTAATCAGCAGAAGAGTGTTCCCCCTCCTAGAATGGATCAGGAGACTCGGAATGAGTTGAGGAGGAAGAAACTTTGTTTTCATTGCAAGGACCACTGGGAGCCTGGACACAACTGCCTTGGGAAAGGCAAGGTGCATCTTATTGAGGTCATTTCAGATGTAGAGGCAGAGTCTTCAACCAGATACAGATACAGAGGACAGCGATGATGATCACGGTGCACATGAGGAGCAGCCCCAGGTAGAGCTTGGAGAGGGAGAGACATCAGGCTCAGGTACTATTGCTTCACTTTCTGGAGTCCCTAGGTACCACCCCTTTCGTTTGAAAGGAGTACTTAAGGGCCAACGAGTTGTTTGCTTGATTGATAGTGGCGCTACACACAATTTCCTTGATGAGGGGTTTGTGATGAAGCGGGGACTGCAGGTTGAAGAATTTGAGGGGTTCAGTGTACGAGTGGCAGATGGCTTTGCTCTGAGCTGCACTAGACGGGTTTCACAGCTTAGTATCCAGCTAGGAGACTACACATTGACAGATGACTTCTACATAGTTGGACTTGGGGAGATAGATGCAGTTTTAGGTATTCAGTGGCTTCAGTCTCTTGGGAGATATGTGCAGGATTTCAGACGGATGGAGTTGGAATTTATGGCAGATGGAAAGAAGATTGTGCTACGAGCCCTTTCAGATGGTGGTCCTAGAGTTGTTTCAGCACATCGGATGGAGTCTATCATCAGACATGGAGAGGTTGCATGGGCAGCCCAATGTTTCATTTCATCCAAATCTTCTTCAGATGATGGACAGCAGTGGCATACAGATATTCAGACCATAGTGGATAAACATGGGCAGGTTTTTGGTGACATTCCTCCAGGAAGACCGCCAGACAAAGGGTTTGAGCATGTTATAGAGTTGGAGGAGGGTGCCAAGCCAGTGATCACTACACCCTATCGTCATCCTAAGAAATTTAAGGATGAGATAGAGAGGACCATCAGGGAGCTTCTTGATATGGGGCATATCCGTCCTAGTTCTAGCCCATTTGCTTCTTCGGTGGTGTTGGTGAAGAAGGACGGGACGATGAGGATGTGTATTGACTACCGGGCCCTCAACAAGAAGACAATCAAGAACAGGTATCCCATCCCTCGTATTGATGAGCTTTTGGATGAATTGCATGGGGCCATTTACTTTTCGAAGATTGATCTTCGATCAGGGTACCATCAGATTCGTGTTCGAGAGGAGGACATCCTCAAGACAACATTCAGATGTCACTACGGGCATTATGAGTTCTTAGTGATGCCATTTGGTCTCACTAATGCACCTGCCACTTTCCAGTCATGCATGAACCATCTCTTCAACAAGCAGTTGAGGAAGTTCGTGCTAGTTTTCTTTGATGATATCTTGATCTATAGCAGGACATGGGAGGATCACTTGAGGCATTTAGATGAGGTACTTGGCATTATGGAGGTTCAGTCTCTATTTGCTAAGATGTCCAAATGCGAGTTTGGACTTACTGAGATACTGTATCTTGGGCATGTCATTGGGGCCAATGGGGTCAAGGTCCATCAGGAAAAGATACAGGCTATGCAGGATTGGCCTTCACCTAGGAACATATCAGAGTTGCGGGGATTCCTAGGGCTATGCGGATATTACCGGAGATTTGTGAGAGGTTATTCAGATATTGCTGCACCATTGACAAATCTCACACGGAAGGGGGCATTCAGATGGACAGATGAGGCACAGATGATATTTGATAAGCTCAAGGTGGTGATGAGCACATGTCCAGTCCTTGCTCTTCCGGATTTCTTTAAGCCGTTCATTTTAGAGTGTGATGCTTCGGGCTCAGGTATTGGTGCAGTTTTGATGCAGGACCGTCATCCCATTGCCTACGAGAGTAGGAAGTTGAGGGAGAACGAGAGGTTGTATTCCACCTATGACAAAGAGATGCTCGCCATCATGCATGCATTGGCGAAGTTCAGGCAGTATTTGGTGGGAGGGAAGTTCGTAGTGAGAACCGACCATAACAGCTTGAGGTACTTCTTGGAACAGAAGGAACTCAATGAGAGGCAGCAGAAGTGGGTCAGCAGGATCCAGGCCTATGATTTTGACATCGAGTATGTCAAAGGGAAGAAGAATGTTGTGGCTGATGCACTTTCGAGGAGGCCCCATATTGCTGTCCTATATTCCGTGAGTGAGATTTCTGCAGATTGGAAGTCTCAATTGGTGGTCGAGTATTCGAAGAACACCTTGGCATGTGAGATCATGGATGGCAAAATTCAGGATGAGCGCTACCAGGTAATTTCTGATTTGATTTATTATAAGGGTAGAATTTATTTGGTACCTGAATCTAAGCTTAAGGGAAAGATTCTACATGCACTCCATGATGCACCATTAGCAGGACATCCAGGTTATTTCAAGACATACAGGCAGGTTAGAGAGAGATTCTCTTGGAAGGGTCTCAAGGAGGATGTTCTACAGTATATTCGAGAGTGTGTGACTTGTCAGCAAAACAAGTCCGAGCATACTTTCCCTGCAGGTTTATTACAGCCCTTACCTATTCCAGAGCAGAGGTGGGAGAGTATATCTATGGATTTCATTACAGGACTACCAGTTGTGCAGGGCTATGATCGCATTTATGCGATAGTTGACAGGTTGACTAAGTATGGGCATTTCTTTGCCATTCCCACGAGTTTTAAGGCACCGCAGGTGGCTGATTTATTTTTTAGGGAGATATTCAGGTTGCATGGGCTCCCGAAGAATATTGTCAGCGATCGGGACAGCAGGTTTATGAGCACATTTTGGCAGGAACTCTTTAGATTGGCAGGCACTGAGTTGACTCCGAGCACTAGCTATCATCCGCAGACTGATGGGCAGACGGAGATTGTGAATAAGTGGATTGAGGGGTACCTACGCAACTATGTTTCAGGACAGCAGAGGGCATGGGTTAAGCAGCTTTATTTGTGCGAGTATTGTTACAATACTACGTACCATATGTCCATCGGTATGACCCCTTTCCGAGCTTTGTATGGTTATGACGCGAGATCCTTTGTGGATATGGCGTTTGGAGATAGTAGAGCTCCTAAGGCTCGAGAGTGCTTACAGGACAGCCAGGATATCCTTAAAACCCTTAAGGATAATATGCAACATGCCCATAATCAGCAGAAGGTGTATGCAGACAGGCACAGGACTGAGCGATCATTTGAGGTGGGCGATATGGTCTTTTTACGACTCCAGCCTTACAGACAGAGTACTCTTAAGAAGAGTGGAGCAGAAAAGCTTAAGCCTCGTTTTTATGGTCCATACAGGGTAGTGAGGAGAGTTGGACAGGTGGCCTATGAGTTGGAGTTACCTTCTGAAAGTAAGATACACAATGTTTTTCATGTGTCTTGCTTAAAGAAGGCATTGGGGCAGCATGTGACTTCTTCAGTAGAGTTACCACCCTTGGATGATGAGGGAAGATTGGATTTGGTTCCTGAGGAGCTTCTGGATTGGAGGGAGAGAAGGTTGCGGAACAAGGTGATTCGAGAGTATCTGGTTCGTTGGAAAGACTTACCTTTGGAGGATGCCACTTGGGAGGGTGAGTCTATTCTTCAGCACCCAACATTACTGCAGTTGCTTGTGGGCAAGCAACTCCGGGGAGGGAGGACTGTAATGTCCCCTCTTTCCGAATGAGCTTGGACGAAGACCTTTGGCCCTTTTTGTCTACCCGACGGCCAAAGGAGGTTTCTAGGGTGACTAAGTTTTTATTATTTTATTATATTGTGCTAATGTTTTTAAAATAACATTATAAGTTGCACATATAATAAATAATAAAGCTTATTAATAAATTAAAAATGTCAATATCAAAATACAATTAAAATTAATTGTATTAGAGGAGGAAAAGTGTGACTTGCCTATGGGAGTCATAAATAGGGAAATGTGTCATTAAGCCCATAGGGAAAAATGTGACCAGCATAGGGAAAAGAAAGAATGTGATTGGCTGGTTTAGAGGTGGTGGTTGGGCTGTTTTCCTTTATATGGGCAAGTCAACTTGCTTAGAGATATCCAGATTTTTATTATCAGATTTTGCATTGTTAAGAGCTCTTGCTTTTATCAGAAATTCCAAGGACGAAAACCCTTGTGGATTTCATCTCTTGTGGACGAAAACCCCAAGGGATTGAGAGGGGATTTCACTCAGAAATTTCCAGCGTTCTTAATCAGATTTCCAGGTTAATTTCAGCAGTGTTTGTGAAGGTGTTTTTTTCAGTGGTTTATGACAGCAGTTGGGTCGACTTATTGTGGATGGTTTTGGCAACATTTCAAGAGGTATTTCCTTCAAAAATATTTGTCAAATATTCTCCATATTATTGTAAACCAAATCGCTATAATTTATTATTTTCTGAAGTGTTATTTTGAGGGTTTCAGGCAGATTAATAATCAGATTTCAGATCTGATTTCTGGGTTGTTTTGGCTGCAATAAATTCTGATTTTTGCATGATTTGATGTCTAAAAATACCAGTAATCATTTGGGATTGACAGTATAATTTTTGAGTGTTATTTGCATTGAGATCCAGCTCAAACCCTAGTCGCATTTTCTTAATTAAATTCAGATCTGCATTAGGGTAATTGCCATAACATCCATAAATCTGTAGTTGCTGTTTTTATTTGGTTTAAAATTCATCGGAGTGTCAGGGAGACCCATTGGGGATCATCTAGTTTACTTGCTCACTATCAAGTGTGACACGCACAAGAGCCACCTAGGGCACAATTCCGCACACACACACAAAACTACATTAGGTCTGAGATGTAGTGCAACGCTTAGTCGTAAGATCACCATTTTGACTGCTGAGGACAGTCTGACCCCTCATTCTGCATCTTTCATTTTTAGGATTTGATGTCTGTTTGAGGGTTTTGCAGGTCTATACTTCATTACAGGTTTCCAGCGAATTTGGCGATCTTGGTGCGACCTCATATCGACCAAAAGCGAAGAACAACGAATACCTCGCAACCACTCAGAGGAGGTTTTCTTAGCATTTTCACAGACACAAGTGCACAGAAACAGGCCTAGGGCGGCCACAGGCGCCTCTGTCTCTCTCTAGGTGCCCCAGTCCAACATATTCCTCCATCTAAGTTAAAGGTCCCTCAATCTAAAAATAAACCTCCTACAATCATCAAATCCTCAACCACCTATAACACTTCTCAACCTAATGAACATTATGGATCTTATCAAAAATAACAGTGGAATTTGCTTGAAGAACTTAACTCCATGCCTTGTAAAATTTCCCTTATGGAACTTATGCGTAAATCTCATTATCATTGTAGATTCCTTAACCAATAACCTTAATCAAGCCTTAAATGTTTCCTCGACAACTACAAAGAAAGAACCCCCTAATCAGCCTCCTACTTCCGGGATTCACACTAGAAACAGTGACTACTCAAACTACCAAGGCACTCTCCTTAGAGTTTCCTGAGGATGACATGGTACATGATGAAATTTTCTTTCATGCCAGTGATCCTCCCCCCCTTATCAGTGTTCTCGTTCAGGATGTCCAAATAAAGAAGGTCTTGTGGACAAAGGCTTGGGAATTAATTTTGCATCCCTTTGGCTAATTAAAAACCTAGGATTTTCTAAACAAGACCTCAAGCGCACATGACTCATCTTTTGCGACTTTTGATAAAAACCATCAAAAGCCCCTTTGTTGCATCTGTCTCTCCATCACTATGGGACCCAAAACTGTGTGCACCAAGGTCATGGTCTTAGACCATCCTCTTTCCTATAATCTCCTTGACTCACATCTTTTTTGCTTCAAATTTTGCAATTGTATATACAGCCATGGATGCATAGCATGAGAGTGATGCATCTTTTGGAAGTCAATGCCTCAAATACATCCATGACAACAAAAACAAGCACGAGGCTTATCTCAACTCATGGGACATCCCCATTCCTCATCCTAACAAGGCATTCCAAATTCCTACTGCACCAACTATACATAGTGTACCCTTTCTAGACTTCTAAGACCATCAACGTATTAACGTTGATTTGGATGATGACAAGTCTTGTGAACTCCAAAATACATGTAACAAAAACAGCTTACCACAAAGTATTATGGATTGGCTCCCTCCATCTCTCTTACCAAGAAATCATTTTCCTCCAGTCCTTGAAGCTAAGATTGAGATAGACCATCCTTGTAATCCTAACGGATGTCTCTTACAAACAAGATCTCTTCAGGGTATTTATGAATGCAACGAATTTGAAATAAACAAAATGTTCCAAAAGTATCTAAATCTCTCTCCCATATCCTTCAGAACTCTTTACATCACTACCAAAGAACCTTCAACCACTTGTAATACACAAGTATGCACTATTCACCCTCTTACAATGATGATTACATTGTGTCTCATGCAAAAGCTAGACAACTTGATGTTCTTCACTATCAAATAGAGCTTGGCTAGAATGCATGCCTTCAACCGTGAAGCCAACATTAGAGTCTCCACTTATGACTTGATCCTCATTTTGAAATACTAGCAATGACGTGGAAGAAGAAACTCTATGTTTTGTCCTCTTAGCAAATCCACCCTTGGAAAACACTGATTGGGTTATTGAATAAGATATCAGGGTTTGTTGTGATGCATAAACCTGAAAAATCAGACAAATCTGATTGCATTGAGCTCTGTGACTAAAAAGCATAGATACAGTTTTGTCTGTGCAAGGCTTCTCAATCAACTATTTGGGGTCCAGTACCATTCTTTTAACCTAAGTCACAAGGTAATCGGCGAATTTCAATGGCTAAAAATTTTGAAATTCGTCGATTACTTATCACGTATCCAGAAACTCAAGTACGTTATGTTCTTGGAATTCGCACAGCTCGCTTTTGAAAAAATGCCAAAAAAAGCGAGACATAAGAGCAAGAATAGAATAAGTACAGGGAAGATCCCGAACTTTCATATCCAAGGTCTTTTTAAACTTGCTATTTTTGCTCTATAAACACATCAAATTTTTTTCTTCTCTTAGGCAAATAGTCATATTTGTGAGTGTTTTGGAGTATGTGTTGATTTGAGATTTACATGGATTTTATTTTGGATATATCATGGATAATTATCGTAATTTCCGCATATATCATTTGATGGATGGATGATTGGAGTAACTAATTAGATTAACGTGTAGCAGTGTCGCGCCATTTGGGGATCGTTTTACATATACCATTATTGCCCAAAGTTTTTTGATATCAGAGTAGGTATGATGTGTGATTTAAGTGTGCAAGCTACAGGTTATGCCAAAGAGAATGTGGGATTCTGGGTATGCACCTCCAAGTTGCACAATAGGTCATTAGGTTATTTCTACCACTTTGTTTGTTTTGGCCTTTGTTTTATTATTTCATATTGTATGGTTGGAAATGTGACCCATCCTCTTGGCATGTGTTATTAATTTATTGGGACACTTTTAGTCACTTTTTGTTCCACTTAAAATAATTTGGTTTTAATCTATATTTAATTGGTTGTTTTACAGTTTTTTTTTGAGTTAATTGTTTCCTGACTTGTTTGGGATGCTTGATTTGGTTTATTCTTGATTAAATGGGATTTATAGGATCACCTAATCATGGATTAGGTGGACCAAAAACCCCTCTTAAATTAACGCGTTTCCCAAAATGTCGAATTTGGCACGAAACGTGACATTTTGGATGAATGAAAACAAGTTGGGGATTACATATATTTGTGTGCCTTGAAAAGAGTGCACCAAGGGTCCTCTACCTATGGATGGGTATTTCTTTTCAAGGCTCATAAAGCCTATTTTCCCTCCTTTTGACCCCCTTCTTGTCAACCATTTTATTTATGATTTCTTGATTTGGGGTTGTGATTTGGGTTTTGATTCTCCATGTTTGATTGATTTGTTGTTTTTTTAAAAATTATTTTTTTTATTTTATTTGTTTTGCAAACTTCTTTATGGGTTTTGATGACATGGATTTGCGAGTGGATGGGTGACACATGTCACCATCCCATTGGTTTGTTGTTTTGGAGACTTTTTCTATTTAACCCTCCATTTTGGAGTGTTGAATGGTTCTTTTGGTCATTTTTGGTTTGCTAATTTTTGGAGAGGAGCTTTTGGAGTTGAAGAGCTTATTTTGGAATTGAAAGCTTGTAAGATTTTTTAACTCTCTTAACTTTATTGAGGTAGGCATCACATCTTCAAACTGGTTTATTGCTTTAATAATTTAAATTTGCTTGCTTTAATTGCTTGTTAATTTGGTGTTGAAAAGATTTAACATGTTGGTTATAATTATGTTTCATTTACTTTTTATTTTTCTTTGATAACTTTGGGAATCAATTTTTGGGTGTTGGGGAATGAATCCCTCTTGCTTCCCCGAGTTGATGGATCCAAGCCTTGTTGGGCATTTTTACAAACTCCCTTCATTTGGTTTGAAGTTGGAGATGGATTTCCATAGGTTGAAACCATTCACATCCTTGCTAAGTTGAAACCTTAAGGTTTGAACAACCCAAGGAGGCAAGGAGAAATAATTTTTTATTGGAGGGATATGGAGCATTTGAAGTTAATTTTGTGGATACTTGGAAATAATTATAACTCATTTGGATACTTGTTAAATTTAGATAAAATGGGACCTCTTACCTCTCTTCCCCACTATTTGAAGATATGGAAGTTCTTTTTTTTATGTTGGATTTCAACTCATTTTGGTTTTGTTTGAATGTTGTGTTATTTGATAATCATTCCCTTATCCCTCATTATGCTTGCTTGGAGGCATTTATTCTCCTCTCTTCCATGGGATTGGAGGGAGGCTAGCATGCTCTCCTTTATTCTAAGAGGCATGTGATGATGCCATTTGGTTGCAGGTGGACAACCAAATCATTCATTCTTGTGGTTTGGGGATGCATATTATTTGAAGATGGAGCTTGATTTTTAAGCTTCAGATGTTTCTTATGGAAAAATGTTTTCAATTAAAATTTGGCCATGTTGTTCCCACTTAGTGGCAGATTATCATTCTTGCATTTTAGAGCGGATTAGTTTCTTGTTAAAGCTTGTAAGTCACACTAGAAATCATGAAATTGTGTTGCCATTGGATGAAAAATCATTGTTGGAAAACACTTAGCAAATCTTGTGTTGGAAAGAATTAAAAGTTATTTTGTTAATCATCGAAGGGCTTTTCCACAATCATGGTTCATCATGGAATTGTTTGGGCTCAAACTCTAGCTTGCATGGATACAGATACGAGTAACCGTTTGAAATAGGGATTGCGATACGCGGATACATCAATTTTAAAAAACCCTTGGTTACGATTGTTTTATACGTTGAAAGTACATAAAATATGGATATCAATATTATATATATGATATATATATATTATGTACATCTACTCATTTTACTCATTTTTTAGTCCATAAAAAACTGAAATAGTAATACAAAACTTGAATCAATGTTCAAAACATTCAATATACTTAAGACTTTGCATTTTTATTGATCATGTGGCTGCCATACATATGATATACGAATATCATGTTAACATGAATACGAACAAAACTTGAAATTTGAAAAATATACTAGTAACTAGATCCATGTTCAAATTTTCAAAACAAACAATATACTTAAGATTTTACATTTCATTGTTCATGTGGCTGCCATACATATGATATAGGAATACAAACAAATCTAGAATATATCATCTAGATTTTCCTCAAAATCAAGTTCATGTGTGCCACTTGCGCTAGCTCCACTCTCATTAACTCCACTCTCCGCTCCTTGCGAACTCCCTTGAGCGTCATCTTCAATGCCATCAAATAATGAAAGTTGGGCAAGCGTGGCTATTCACGAGGCATCCAAGTCTGTGGTCTCTGAATAAGTATCCCAAAGTTTGTGAGGCCCTCTAGCATACTCCTCAGACTTGTAGGGACAAGAGGCGCAAATTGGAGTGCACATATACCAAATCCTCATTTTTTAGATGCCAACTTGTTTCTTTTAGTAGTGGATAAAGCTATAAGTACTCCAATTCCGTATATTATTACTAGCCACCTATTACAGACCATTAGAAAATTGAAATTCAAAGACAAATTAGTATCCTAAGTTCCGGAAAAATTTGCTCCATTTGTAACATGATTCTAAATTTAAAATTTATAAATGTTATACCTGTGAAAGAACTTTTATAGCAAGGGGTAAGTACTTGGCATCATGGCCATGTACACGCCACCATGTGGTTGGAGTCCAAGCTATGTTGTCTAAAAGAGCCTCAATCGATCCCATGAGCCTTCTGAACCAGTAAACATGAATTTCAAGGGACCACACTGGCTATAGATGGATCAGGAAAAACTCTTCTGAATGTTGCCCTGGTTCCATTTCCAAACTTCGGAGTCAGAAAATGGTGCTTGCCTGTTTGGTAGCCCAAGTACATCAGAGCTATAGTACTTTGGGGTCAGTTTCCCCGATAAGCAAGGAGATAGTAATGGGTAATTTTATTCCACCTCTTCATGACCACACTCTTGACCTCAAGCGTAGAAGGTCTCTTCTAGGATCTATACCTTTTTTTTGTATTATATCTCTGATACGATCAAGCATGGAATCTATGCCATCATATATTGCTCTCCGAACACATGCTTCATCAGTGTCTACATATCGGATCATGGAGAGAATGGGTTCTGTAAAACTAACAAGTACTCAACCTTGGCCCACCAATCATTCATCAAGGACCCATGATTTTACCCTTGTAGCTTTCTTTGTATTTGACTGCCTCACACTGACCAAACATTGTTGATCACCATACTGCTTAAAGCCTCTCTCACCTTCACAAGCCGTCTCAAAACATAGCGTGTGAGAGGCAAATCTAGTTTCTGCAACCTTCAATAACTCTAACCTTGAGAATTTCCTAAAAATGGCTTGTGACATATGATGGTTTGTGATAAACATTTGAATGTCATTTGCCTCAAAATAAATTTGCTCAATCCAAAGGATTTTCCCAATCTTTTAGCATTAAGTTAAGGGAGTTAGACAACACAAGGGGTCCAAAAAATGTGCTCATATCTACCCTCTATGATCATTCTTGCTGCTTTACAAATTTTAACAATTGTTAGTGATGACTTGGAAACATTATATAGATGCCCACTGACTCAAATTGCCTCTATTAAAATGTTAGCAATAAATTGTGCATCCTTGACTTTAAAATTTCACAGTCAATGGCTTTAAGGAACATTGCCCCTTTAGGGCATACTGCAACAACATTTATGAGGGGTCTATTTCTAGCATCTTTCCATCCATCTAGAAATGATGGAAACCCCTGATTTCCTTCCATGAGTCTCTAATTGGCTGCAAAGTCATGTGAATGTGTTCCACTTCCTTTCCCAAGAGTGTGGTTCAGCACATAACCTGGGGATTTCGTACCCTTGTGGAGCTTCATTGATACCCTTCACCATTTGATGCCAATATGGAGATCTCAATACATTAAAGGGCAGCCCACATGCATAAATGCATCGAGCAACAACCTCATCAGCAACCTCCCTCTTTTCAATATTAAATGCTTTCTCCAATGCTCCTTTTGGCCTTTTTCGTGAGCTCTCTGGACTCTCTTCATCAAATGGTTCACTTTGAGTTTGAATGAAAGGATGAGAAGGATAGGTCTTTCATGGTGTGGGTGGTATAGGATGAAGGCCTTCTTTGCAAAGGAATTGTTCTAGAGATCATTTCTTTCAGCTTGTTTATCAGCCTCCTCTTGCTCTCTTAGGTACTCTGCCATTTTTTCATTTGATATTTTTGGGCACCTCAAATCCCCACACCTCCAACACCAGTCAAATGGATTTTCACTCGACTATATGAGTATTTGTATTGATTTGCAACCATGACATATCCAAACCCGACACCCACCACCAACAATGTTGTCTACCACTATCACATGTCTCCAAAGAGGGGAATTAGGATCATGTTTTAAAAGGAACTGATGTGTTTTCAGCTTTGCTTGCACTCCACCCGAAGCAGAACTTGATGCCATCCTAATTGACCTTTGATCAAACAAGATCACCATAAAGCGAGGTGAGAGCAACACAAAGTTAGGATGTTTAAAAAATTAAAAACATTTTGCCTTAACATAAATAAATTAGTTATGCATCCTAATCTGTTTTTGATCACCAAGATCACCATAATGGCGACGAGTGAGAGCATACACAGGTTTATTATGTTTAAAAAAGCCACAAAAACAATTTGCAAATTAACATAAATAAATTACAATTAGTTATGTCATCCATAATGTTTTTTCACCAAGATCACCATAAAGGCGCGAGGTGAGAGCATACACAGAGGCCCCTTTAAAAAAATTAAAAACAAACAAGATACATTCAGTTTTACATTGATACAATGCAATAAGTCTAGCAAATTAAAAAATGATTTGCAACAACTTAATAAATGTCAATTCCCTAAAATGCCTATCCTAATTTGAAATAGCATGACAAATTTTTGATCACCAAGATCGCCATAAAGGCGCGAGGTGAGAGCATACACAGATTTAGGAATGCTATAAAAATAAAAAACAAATATGTTAACTTGAACAATGCATTTAAAATTAAAAAATGGATTTTTTAGCCAATTAATAAATTAAATAGGTTTTCAAACTTGGATCCTGAATCTGTTTTTGATTCACCAAGTTACTATCCATAAAGGCCTGGTGAGAGCATACACAATTTAGGATGTGTTTAAATTATAAAACTTTAAAAAAAATGAACATAATAAATAAATTAATAAATCCCAAAAAACAAAGGATGAATTAAAAATAAAATTAAAATTGCAAATACGGTATACCTGTAGTGAGAATGTAGATCTTTGCTCTAAAATTTTAAAACAATCTCTTCCTCTCAAGTCTCACAATGGCTTTTCAAGTCCTCCTTGCAATTTGGACTCCAAACAATTCCCGGGCAATCGCTGCCCCTCCTTAAATCTTTGCCTCCTCAAAATCTTTGCAAAACCTCCTTGGAAATTTCAGTTTGCCTCCACTAAGCTCTTCACAACTCTTATTTGGCTCTTTGCTCATTCACTTGCAAAAAGACAATGAAATTGTTTGTGTGATTTCAAATGAGAGGGGTGGGTGCTGTTTTTGGATAACTTTTTGTGGGGGAGAGGGTGTATTATTTTATTCATTTAGTGTTTAGGGTGTATTTTAGGGAGTCTTGAAAGTCAAACTATCATATATTGAAGCCATTGAAATAGAACTTTTGCAAGTCGAGCACATGTATACTAGTCTGGATACGTACCATTATATCAAGTATTTTGATACGTTTTACGTCTATTTACGGTATCACGATGAGTTCCTAAAGGCATACCCCGTATAATGGTTCAATAAGTTCGTATAAAATCAGTTTTTCCATACGTTTCCTAAGGGGATTTGTTTAATATGTATGTACTATTACGGATGTTTCCCCTGGGGTCCCCGTACCGAAAATCTGGAAACGTACCAGGTACTGGTAACGGGGTACGGTATGTGTGGGTACGGCTGGAAACGTACCCAACAGGGACAGGGTACGGTTCGGGTACGGTTTTTGCCGTACCCGGACCGTACCCTGTCCCTGTGGGTACGTTTCCAGCCACACCCAGCCAAAAAAAACTTGCCAAAGATTTCTTTCCTTTTTTGGATTTTTGGTGAAAAAATCACAAGCATAGAAAAAAATTTGCCATTTTTGGAAAGGGTCCGGGAAGATGTAGCAGCAAAAACTTGCATGTGCCATAACTTTCATTCTGTGACTCCGTTTCAGGTGCCGTTTTCTCTAAAAGTGTATATTTTCTCGAGCTCTACGCATTGATGGCAATATTTTTCTTATTTTCATAAAATCCATTTTTGCACCTTTTTGGACCAAGCAACTTCTTGCAATCTTCTGAAAGAATCATGAGCTTTGATCGCCTGTAGACAGATTAGTAATTAAAAATACTGGATAGCTTTCCAAAACTCGGCGAGTATTCTCCCGTGCTCGGACTAATCGTCCCACCTGCCAGCTTGGATCCATATTTTTCCTTACTTAGTTATGATGTTTCGGGAAATATGTCAGACAATATTATCGTGCTGAGTGGATCAAGGAAGGTCACCATGAACAATCAAAACTCTTTGAATCTTATCACAGTCACTAAGATAAATAACTGTGATAGAGAAATAATAAATTTCAATAAGTATGCAATGTATCTATTAAATTTCAATAAGTATGCAAATGCTTCCTTATGAATTATATAATATTATATATATATATAAAACGTACCCAAAAGCGACCGTACCCAAGATTTTTAAAAATTTGCCGTATCGGCGTACTGTACCCGTACTCGTATCTGTGTATTCTAGGGTGTCGGTCCATGCAACGTTCTAAATAAAGTGGCTTGCTCATTAAAGGCAAGTGAGCTGATTGGATGTTGAGGGAGGTTAGTTGAGGCCATTTTCTTATAAACAAGTGGGACTTGCTTAGGAGAGGATCACTTTGTTTATTATCAAATTTCAGATTTGTGTGTTAAGCATTTGGCTTGCATTTTTACTCTTGAGAACGAAAACCCTCCAAGAGCCGAGAAGGACGAAAACCCTTCCTCTAGTTTGTGAGGATTCTCTACACAAAAGGGTTTCCATTGATGACTGTTCAGTGGATTAGCAACCACCCATTTTTAGTTTATTTCCAGCAGTTGAATAAAGGGGAAGTCTTTTTTTTGGCAAGGGTTTGGGAGAGAAAGTTATTATTTTCATGCCCTTCATCCATGTGGAGCTACCCACTTTTATGGCATATCTGATGTATTTGAAGTGTATTTCAGATTTGATTTGAGTGCAACATTTTATTCTGATATTTATAAATCAAATTGGTGCTTGTTTTCAAAATGTTTTGGGAATTCAGAGATGGGGTACAATGATTTAATCTATTTTTATGGGCAGCCGGTCAATGCACATTTTATAAATTAATTTCGGCCTTCTTGTGCATCAAAATATGTCTATATTCTTTCATATTTTGGCTTTATAAAATTGGTAGATCGGATTGGATTGGAGAAGTTATATTTTATTGGCTGATTTGTTGGGTTTCCCACTTTACCCTAGTTGCACTAAAAGAGTTCAGGTTAAATTCAGATCTGCATTAAATAAATTTCCATATTTTACCTCTAATCTGCAATTTTGAGTTTGGGATTTGCCTAAAATCCAACTGGGGGCAAAAATAGTCCCATTGGGAACAGTAAAAAAGCGTCATGTTTTTGGTATTCCTGTCATGTTTATTGGTATTTTATCTTGCAAAGCAAAATATTTTTGTAGATGATTTTGACATTGAACAAATTCAGACATTAAAAATTCCTGCATTAATTTCCAAGATAAAATCAGAACTATATTTCTTTCTGTTGACTTTATTTCCATACCTGAAGTATAGATTATCACTTTCATTTTGCTGCATTAATATGCAGTTTGGAAATCAAATTTGGAGTGAAAAATGGATGACGAAGTCACTATGTCTAATTGTCTCTCATTAGACAACCAACAAAAGTCATCATTTATGTAGATGACGAAGATGCCAAAGCTATTTTATTAAACAATCTGCCTTTTACATACAAGAAGGGAAAGTTCAAAAACAAACCGAATGGATGAAAAATTCATTGATGAAGACTACATATTTTAAAGAAGCCCAACACTTTGAAGACATAGAGTACAATGTAGGTAAAACTTGACATGGATGGTTGCCTAGATAGTTTAGGAGTCTGTGTATCTTAGGAATTTACCCTTATGAGAGTCGTGAGACAACTTGATGGAGCACTGTGGGAGTACCTCAGTATAGAGAGTTGTCCAACTATTTGGGAGTTTGGGGAGGCAAAATCTAGGAACTCAGGAATTCAGCTAGGGAACCACATCTTTACGAGGGTCCGGGAGGCACCTTGATGGAGTTCTACCTGGTCAAAGCATTGTGTTGAAAGAGGAAGTTTATGAGAAATGCGTGACTCTGTTTAGCTCTATTATATTATTCTTTTGTCAATATGTTTGTTCTTGCTTTCTGTGGTGTAAACCCTAAGAGGGGGTGTAGGAATATAAGGCCTGTAATCAGCGTCAAATCAATATTAGTTAAGTGTTTACTAATATACAGTTGTAACTTGTAACCACTTCAACCATTTTGTAACCATCTCTCACATATTAAAATGATAGACACACAACGAACAATGTTTGCATTATGTTCCTTTATCTCTCTATTCACATCTTGTAACAGAAATCCCTTTTATCATATATCATCTTTTCCATTATTTTGAATTGCAAATGTAAATATTACAATTATGGAACTTCATTCTAAAAAGGGGGAGACTTGCCATGTGCTAAAATCCAGGTTAATTCTGTACATCAGATTTACCAGTCAAAATTCACTTGATCCTATTCTGCATTATGAATTATTGCCACCCCAAAGAATCCACTCAATTTATATATTCACCCAAGGGCTAAAATAGAGAATTTAATTTTGAGTCATGGGTAAAAATTTGTGACCTTCTGAATGATGCAGTGTGAGAATTAGTGACCTGCATAATTACCAAGCTGCTATTGCACTGTACCAAAAAATGGAGCCACACTAATTCTAGCAAAGGAGAGGTTTGGGCCTTAAGAATCCATTTATTAGGCTCAAAATGAGCAAGTTTCTAAAGTACTAAGCTACTGTGTACCATCATGTAATATTGAGTGTCTAAAGCCCTAAAGTGAGTTACTCTTGGATGGGACATCAATTATATCAAGTGACACTAACCACAGGTTATTATTCTATAGGATGTTTGATGGTGATGATAACATCTGGAAAAGCCTGTGCTAAAAAAAATTTAATTGACATTTTGGATCACACTACGTGATCTGTCATCTGGACTAAAGATGTCATAACATCTCCCTAATGGTGTGGTTTTAGGGGACCTCATTGTACCATGTGACTCGTTACCTATTTCATCCATTTTTACTTAATAAATATTTCCTTGCACTTATTTGTTGATATTTTGGTACATTGTTGAAATTCAAAAGTAACCTTTGGGACATGTTGGTTATATCTGCAAAGAGTAACAATTCTACCTCAGGAAATTCAAAGTAATTTCAACTTTAGGGTATAAAGAGATTACTTCAGAAGAACAAATTGAATCTGACTAAGCAAAAATTGAAGCAATCACAAAATTCTCTGAGTAGTAAGTAGGGCTTCGATTGGCTATTAATAACAACTATAAAACATTATCCAACCCATTGACAAAAGATCTTTCTAATGGAATGATGCCACTAATTCTACCTTCAAAAGGTTAAAACCGGGGTTCTAGAATTATGGCCCATCCCTTCCATGTCATAGTTTTCTGAGTTGAGTTCTAGATTATAATAGTTGTGAGTAATGGCCAGCTATGACACTTGCGAGTAATCAGTGAGATACCCTCTTGTTAATTAATTTAATTTACTCTTGCTTGTCATGATTAACTTCATGGATTCAGAAAACATCATTGGCACTTTGATTCAAGACTTTTGATATCTGAGCTATTATCTTTCTTGGCCCTAAGCAAATCATTAGCCTGCGAAAGCATAGATGATGTCTATGAAGAAGAAGATCTCACGCCCAAAATTTTCACACACAGATGCAACAACAAAAATACTGGCTCAATGGCAATTGATAGTGAACCAGTTAGTATATACTTATTATAAGATATTCGCGATGTGTAATAGAGTTATGAAGTTTTGAGAAGAGGGGATTCATACCTTACATGTTAATGCCCTTTAAACCCATAAGGCTAATCATTAAGAACTTAATTGTAATAAAGATTTAAACCACGGAAATGACCGTGCTATGGAACATGCCTATGTTGAATTCTTATGGCGATCGGTTCATAGTTTTGTACTTGTTTGTTTATAGAAGTGTGGCATTGATGTGCATCTTGTGTCATCTTATTGTTTGCATGTTCTTCATGATGGTGTAGTCGTCCCATGGGATGTGGAGTTTTCTTGTGAACCTTAGTGATGTCGCTCAGTTGTATCTTGTAAGTTAAGAGTCAAAAAAAAAAAAATCCTGGTTTATTTGATCTTGTGTTTGGGTCCCACCTGGGTGGGCGCTACAGAAGATTGTTGAACGAACACATGAGGAATTGAGTAATTATGTCAACCATCCTAGAAATGTTATAATTTTTTGGATAAAATAAATCAGTGTGGTTATGTGGATGACATCTATCTATGAAGCGCACATAGTGACCTCTTGAGAACATGTATCAGTTGGGCGTAGAAATCAAATCAACCTAGAATAAGTGCACAAAAGAAGTTGAAGACCCATAGACATTGAATGGACGGTGAATGTCTGTCTGGCTGTTCGGAATTATGCCCAAGATAGTTGTAAACCCGGAAAATGAAGTGTAGTTCCCCATATTAAAATAATAATTATATACATCCATAGGATGATGGTCGAAGGAGTCCAAAGAACAATTCATGAGAACTGAAAATTATCATGTTAATGTACACCAAAAGCTTGGTTGAACTCATGCTCTTTTAGATGGCTCTCAAAGAGAAAGTTCGCTGGAAAAGTGGCCAAGTTAAGATATTTTTTCCAAAAACTTTTGAAATCTAAGGTTGAATGACTAATAAGTGTGAATTTAGAAAGTATTTTGGAGTCTGACTGTTTTATATACAAGCATAAGGCGATGGTCAAAGTAGTCCAAAAAACAATTCCTGAGAACCACAAATCATGATGATGATGCACAAGAAAAGTCTGGTTGGACTCATGCTCGTTTAGATGGTTCTCAAAGAGCAAGTTCACTGACAAAGTGACCAAGTTCAAATATTTTTTTCCAAACCTATAAAATTCTAAGGTTGAATGGCTAATAAGTGTGAATCTATAAATCATTTGGAGTTTTGTTTAATTTTGGAGGTGTTGTCACAGGTACTTTAAGGGAAAAGAAAGCTAAAAATTATTTTAGAGGGTTGAACAGTGAATAAAAATATGACTCGGTGGGAGATATTTAAACATAAAATGGGCTGGCGAAATGTCAGAATGGGTAGTGTATTATTCAGTGTTTGTTGAATCTGTTTTACTGAGAGTTGTGTATCCTTAGTGATTTTTTGAACTGGACTGCAGACAAAGGACAGGCTTTAAAAATAGGTCAAGCCAAGATTAGGGAAACTGAACCATAAGTAACAAGGGGTTCAACCTTAGTGCCAACTTGTTAGAATAACAGGATTATATGGTGTTTTGTTCTCAATTACATACAAGTCAAATGAGAAAAAAATACCATGCAAATACTTGCCTCCATGTCGCTATGACATGCATGATTGCAAGCACTTCTTTGTGATTTTTTATATTTGTGTTGCACTTCAACTATGAATTTTGATTCTCAAAAAACTGTGAGGATTGATTTGTGCAACAACTGCTCCAGTGCTTGTGTGCAAAGCAGTACATTCCCAAATGAAATATATGGCAAAGTCTGCATGGTCAAGAGTGGGTTCAGTGACAACAACTTTTAGGGCCAGAACCCATTTTGACTGGATCGAGGACAACATATACAAAGTAGCAAACAGAATGGTGGAAGATATTCAGATTAAAATTGTTTCCATAGCCTACAATCGCAGCAAAAACTTCCAAATTGAAAATAACCATGTTTTCTTGCTTTTGTTTTTCTGGCCATGCAGATTAGAACTCCGCTCTATCTCTAACCTTAATTAATGTATATTTTCATTACTTGTATTGTCCTAAATCAAATTGGTAAGCTTATTTCTATATGATGCAGAAATCAAATCGGTATGATTATTTCTATATGACACAAGTTATTTATAGAGTACATTTGATTCTCACCAAGCCTAAGAGGTTGTGTAGAGGACAATGCTGCAACTAGTTAAGCAAGGCGGACCCGCTCAAGAAGTGTTGCAAATTGTAGACCATGCAATGGAAACTAGTAAATAGACGTGGAAACAACCATCACACATTCAACACATGAGATTGGTATAATAGTGCTACTTCTATTCAAATGAAAGAATAGGGTAGAGTACATATGCGTACAATGCGTGGTAAGGTTAGGAAAGTAGGCTCCTGTGATTCGAAGGGGATTGCATCCTTGCTGGTTTGCCTAGAATGGAAAGAAGAGGTGAGCAAGCTCCTATGATAAGGAAGGGGAACACATCCTAAACTGATTTGTAGTGTCGTGTGAGAAATACAAGATACAAAGTAGTGTGAGAAATTCAGAGTAGTGTGAGAAATACAAGATATGTGGAACATACAAGTATTCCTACTATCTGGTTCGAATCCAAGGGCAACCGAGAGATGACTGACCATTACACAGAAGTGCATGTTTCATATTTATACAATTTAGCTAGGAGGTACGCGATAAAGGAGAGTTGTTGTAAGGTGTTCTAACCTCCATGCATGACAGTTGAACTTCTTGTAGATGTGTGTGGCAATTATGCTTCTGGCTCTGATGGTTATGTAGTGAGATTCTTTGACATGCCGCAGGATTGGGAAGGTGCCACACAGAAATCGAGTCTCCATGTGTATGTTGAAGGATGCCGTTGTGCATGATGTTGGGAACTTTGCAAAAGTGTGCTGCAAAGGTGGCACAAGATAGAGTGGGACAAGCTTGGTTCAAGGGCGCAAGATGTAATGTCCCCTTTTTCGAAATTATGCCAAATGGAGACTTCTTGCCACTCTCTTCTTGTGGCCAAGAAGAATAAGTGAACAAGGGAAGTAATTGAACTTCTTTTCAGTTTTCTTTTATTATTTTTAATGTTTTATTTGGTGTTTCACTCCTTGAGGCAGGTCGGTTGGGGTTATAAGACCCCAACAAGATAAAGTGAAGCTTAAAGAGGTCGGTTCTCACCCAAGGGGTCTTGGCGCCAACCAAGGGTTATAAAAGAAGGTCACTTGACCTCATTTGCATATCATCTTTGGCACATATACACTTATACTTGGTTTTTTGGGCTGATTGCTCAATACCTTTCCACTTGAGGACGACAACCCTCTTGTGTGGCATCCAAGGAGGATGAAACCCTTCCTTGTGGGCTGGTGGAGAACGGAAACTCTCCATAGTGTTGAATTGAAGACATCTATTGAAGATTCTTTTGCTGATTGGGATTTAGGGCTTCAAGAAGAAGACCTACAAGATCTTTGATATATTTTTGGAGCCCCTCTCCTAGGGAGCGACTAGGGTTTAGTTGTGATTTGGTGCCTTCTAGGGCACATAATCTCATATATTCTTTGATATTCTGACTTATCATAATTTATAAGGCTGAAATCCATAATTTGGTTATTTTTGGAGGAGTTTATCTATCTTTTTCAGCCCTTGTTTGTGGCTGCCCTGCTGCTGTCATAAATTTAATTTCAACAGGGTATCATCTCAGGTTTTCTCCATTTCTTTGATGCAAATTGAATGGATATTTTTTGCCATACTTGAAATAACTATTTAGAAGTATTTTTCAGCTGTTGCGCATGGTTATATGGTGAATTTAATGTCCCTATACAGTCGCTGCTAGGGTTTCAAGGAATATTATAGTTGCTGTTATTAAAAAATCAGAATCTACTTGACTTGGGGTTTGTGTGATTTCCTTGATTTATAGTTTCAGCTCTAGAAAGGGACATTGCACAAGATATCAATGATGCTGCGTGGCTTTGGGGGCTCAGCGCAGGCATAAACATGAGCGAGGTATTGCAAGTAGGTGCAAGATTGTGAGGCACATTGCAAACAGATGCAATTCAGACATGAGACTTGCACATTAGCGCATTGTGAGGTCCATGCAAAAGTGAAAGATCTGTGCAGGGATGTGGGCAAGCACAAGTCCAACACAAGAGTCAACTTTGAAACAAGATGTGCACAAGTTGCACTGTGCTACCTCAGTACTTTGCCTCGACTCAAGGTGGCCCAATCAAGCTGAGTGATGCTGAGGAAGCCCTAGGTGTCGTGTGCTACCTTAGGATGTGCCAATCGAGTGGAGTGTCAAATAAGGAAAGCTGACTGTGATGCTGTTGATCCGGGATGAGCCAATTAGATGGTGTAAGCCAACTTGTAGTGCGCTTAACTTTTATGGTATAGCTCCGATAGTGGAAGATATTTTGGAAAGCTCAGCTAGCAATCTAGAGGTCCACAGTCTAAAGGGCTTGTATCGAGATGCTCTGAAAACACTTTAAAAGCTTCCAAAAATGTCATTCAAGCTGTGAAGTCATGCAGGAGATGCGCAAAAGAGAAGTTCACACAGCTCTCCATGGCTGTGCATGATCAACATTGCTTGAAAATAGCTCTTAAGTGCAGTTTTTTCCTGATTTTTTTGCCTATGCATATTTTATGTCTCTTAAATTTTGGAACCTCTGATATCCCATTTTTTAACAAACCTAGCTACTATGACTACATTAATGAGCTCTAAATGTTGAAAATTTTGAAGAACTCTAAATGTTCTTTTTAACTCCGTTTTTTCTGTTTGTTTTTTTGTGTATTTTATGTCTTTTAAATTTGTGGACCTCTCAGCATTCAGCATGATGTGTTTAAAGTTATCTCAGATCTTTTTGGAGGTTCGCATTGATCTTCTCCTATAGAGTATCTTGGCGACGCGATTATTCCAATGGACTGCAGGAATGGTGCTCAAAGATCTTCTTATCGTGAATTGCATTTAGTTGCAATTCAAAATGAAAAGCAATTAACCGAAGAAAGAATAACATCATCCTAAAAGAATAGTTCTGTCTGAAATAAATAACTTGTTTTGTTTTCAACAAAGAGAGAAGCCAGCACTGTGCCTTCTGTCCATTAGCAAGTTTGTTGTTTTCAAAAGAAAGCCATTTTCTTTTTACTGCTTATCAAATAAAAAATGGAAAGCAGTTGATCTCTCCCAATCGATTAATATTTAGAAAAAATGTATCTTATCTTTTGTTTCATTAAAAATAATACATATCGGGTATACCTCTTCACTCTGTAAACTCACCACAAAACACAGAAATCAGGGTTAAAAGCAACTATTTGTTACTACCCACACAGATTACTTGATCAGCAACGGCAGATTTTGGAAGAAATAAATCTAAATCTGAAATGAGTAAAAACAACTTGATGTTTGTTACTGAGTTTGTCCCTAATCCTGTTTGCTTCTGCTTTTACCATGTTTAGATTTTGTCTTATGTGTATACTTAGTTATGCCACTGGTATGTTGAATAAGATTAGTTTCATAATTGTGGACTTACTGTTGCTGTGACAGGCTTTGGGCCATTTTCAATATCTAAATTTGTGTAATAATTTTCTGAGGGCTTTGACTTGTATTATGAAACATAATATTTACTTATGATGAAAATGTCTTTAATAAGATTATAACGCCAAGTACATGAACATTAAATTATCCAATTACGGACATAATTGCCTTCATAGAAAATCACATAGAAAAGAATTAGATCTATTTTTTGGGCCACTGTTTTTTGTGCATGGAGTTATCCATATAAGAACATCCTGGTTGTAATATTACCGAGGATGATGAGTAAGGATTCAATCAGGAGCTCCTTGAATAGATAATTCCATGTTCAATGAAGAGTGGCCGAAAATGTTGATCCAATTCGTAAATCCACAATTTTCTCAAAAAGCAATTTTGGAGTTAATATGGATTGCAGAGCTTGAAGTCTCTAATTAATAATTTTCAATATTTCCAGTTACTGTTAAATTACAAGGTTATCATTATTGTGATAGGTATTTTCATTTTGTGATTTCAGCTACCTAAACCAATTTCTAGGCTCTGTACATGCTTGTATGTACTGCTATAACACTCTACCTTGGGAGTATTACATGTTTGTGCCTCAGCAAGGACCCTGGTCTGGCCTTTTGGTGTGGATTTACATTTAGACGTAAAATGAGCTGTGATATCTGTATTCCTAGTAATCTTATGCCTCTTATTTGGAAATATAAAGGTCAGATTCTCAAACCGTGTCAAACATTTGCAACCCACCGTACTTGCTACAATGTTCATAGAAGCAATCAGTTTTCAATAACAAAAAAGATTTACCTCTGTCCTAGTTTCCAAGATTCTGATATTATATTCATAGTAATCTTATTCCTCATCTTTTCAGAAGTATGGTGTTGACATCTTAAACCATGCCATCTATATGCAACTCACTGTACTTTAATATTTTTGTAGAGGCAAGTTTTTTTTGTTTACAGAGAGGATTTATCTGTGTCCTCGTTTTGAAGATATTCAATTTACTTGAGCTATCAATAATTCATCAAGATCATCTAATTTGCCAAAATTTCCATTTTTTATAATCTAGCCAATATCCATACGAGGAACAAAGGATGAACATAATTCAGTCAGTTCCTCTAGCTTCTCAGTTGGATGTAGATAGCCACCAATTTTTCATCTGAGCAACTTCCTCTAGATTAAAGTTTTAGAAGAATACGGCATAGCACTCTAATTAAACATCTTCTTTTGACATGGGCCTTTTGAATTTGTATCCAGACCTTGCAATAGATATTAAATGTGTGTGTGTGTGTGTGTGTGCGAGCGTGTGTGCGTGAGTTTGGTTGCTTGGATTTAAACAAACACCATGAAACTCAAGTGTGATAGCTGCATTTCAGGAGAAATTGTGTTTGCAATAAGCTTTTGTTCAGTTTGCTCTGTCTCGGAAACATAATAAGATTCTGATTTTTACAAACTGCCTGCTGTGTAGATTCCAGAGCCATTATTTAGTAAGAAGACTCGAGCAGAACTTGCACATGCTTGGAACATTGGCATTGACAAAAACTTGGGTTCTTTGATTGCATTTTTAAGCTCTCGCGGATGGTAGCGACTGATGCTTTAAAATGAGGATATTTCAGAGCGTGCATTTTCATGGCCTTTTGATATAAATATGATAAAGAAATAGCAACCATCTTTGAAGCCAACAGTTTCACATGGTCTCCTGATCGCTTGATTTACTTTGCATATACAGATTTTACATTGACATAGCTTAAACTTATCTTCAGCTTGTATAAAGTTGAATACCTGTCACTTTAAATGGCATCGTTAAAAGAAAGATCAATGCCTTGTGGCTGCTATGCACTAGCCAATTGATTACATTAATATTAATTAAATTGCCTATCTTGTCCTGTTATTACAAAGGATTCAAAAGATTTATTTTAGAGGTGGTCGTGAACTAGTCTGAAATTGGTGAGACTTGGGTAACAAAAACCTGAAATACAAAGGTATTAGGATAAAATGTTTATTCATAGCACAAGGTCGTAATGATGTGTTAGGGACAGTGTAATTTTAAGTCATTTAATGGAGTTACTAATTAAATGCTAGGTGCATAATGAACTGAACTTACACATGTATAAAGTGATGTACACAACCTTGATGGAATAATATATTACACTATTTTTTTCCAGTGCTCTCATATTTTTTTTGTGCATATTGAGTTTACACGGCATGAGAGAAACTACCATAAATCTATCAGAGTTTCCAAAGATTAAGTATAGGTATAAAATTAGGTTTTCTTCTTAGGTTTCCAGTTACAATTTTAGTGATTTCATATAGAGACGCCTTTGCAAGACAATGAACTATAGTTTGGCTTAAAATGTTAAATGCTCTTAAATTGTTTTTTGAGTTCTTCAAGATTTGGTATTTATTGTTGAGCTTTGCACCTCGACGAATCCCAACACCGTACTAATGATAGACTCTCTTGTAATGGGACCAAAAGGACTCTTCAACTATATCTTTGTACTTAATCTTTAGAGGAAAGAAGTGCAAAACAGACCTAAATCTCTGAAATTTAGTTAGAATAATAAACATGCAAGTAACCTACAGTAACATGAAATCAGATACAAGCATAGGACACTGCATATACACTGGGAAAACCCTTTTTGTAAAAAACCCAACAACCAAGAAACATTAAATTGTATCATTCAACAATCTGTGGTTACAATACAATGATAGAGTATCCACTCCTACAGTCTCAATCAGCACAGCTGGAAATTATACAGGCCCCTTATCCTTTTTTTGCAAATACCAAGAATGATGTCTCGTCAATTGTATATTTATCTCTACCCTCAAGCAGCTGATTTTATGGATTTTTCCAGCACTTGGAATAGAAGAGAATTAACAACACTTATATATCTAAATAAACAGTCCATGAATAAACTTCTTCAGCGCCTTAATTGCATGATGAATTAATAACACTGAACCACCAAAATCAGCTGCCTGTGTGCATGCTGATTTGTCCTATACGCTTATGCTCCAGAATTAGCACTTCATTTTTCCTAGTTCACCTTTTATTCTCCCTCTATGCATGATCTTAGTACATAATACATGTGACAAAAATAGCCATATCAAATGAAAAACATGTGCACCGATGACTAATATAGAATAATCTATTAGACTTGAGCGTTAGGATTTCTAAGGTTTATGACACCTAAACCCAACATTCTCCGACCATATACCTTGCAAAAGTGAAAGGGAACATCAACAAAAAGTGAACTAACTGTAAGGGCAGAAATGCCCATAGCCTTGCTGCACCATCTGAACTTCCCTCTGCTCACAGGATTCGTCAAAGCATCTGCAACATTTATCTAAGTATCCACCTTCTCAAGTATAACCTTTTCATCTCCTCCATGTCACAAACAAAATGGTACTGCACATCAATGTCCTTTGTCCATGCATGAAATGTAGGGTTCTTTGGCACTCTGGCAACTCAACTAATTTTTACTGTTCATTGACTCAGCCCATAATCCAAACACAATCTCTTTAGTGTTGCCTCCTTACAAATGAGTGGCTGCCATATACTCTACCTTTGTAGTGGATAATGCGATTTCAACTTGCCACTTACTCATCCAACTAATGGCACCACCAAACAAGCTAAACACATAGCCACAAATAGACCTCCAACTGTCAACATCCCCTACCCAATCGAGTCTATGAATTCCTTTCCAGCCACTAGCATATTACAGAACTTGCTAGCTGCCAAGTATCCATGTTGGCAGATAGAGTGATCTGAGGTACCACGAAGATATTTGAAAATTCTCTTCATTGTCACTCCACGATCCTTTACAAGTTTCGCCATAAACCAGGTCAAGAATCCCACTGCCAGGGAAATGTATGGTCTGGTGCAGACCATAGCATACATGAAGTTCCCAACCACACTAGCATAAGGTACATGACTCATGTCCTCCATCTCAACAGGTGTAGAAGGACACTATTCAACTGAAAGCTTTGTTCCCACAGAAATAGGAAGACTCATTGGTTTGCAATCCTTCATGTTAAACCATTGCAACACAGAGTTAACACACTCCTTTTAATTTAGCCAATATTTTCTGTTAGCTACATCTCTTGTAATCTCCATCCCTAAGATAAAATTAGCAGCTCCTAAAGCTTTCACTTCAAACTGTAGTGAAAGCTGAGATTTTATAACCCTCATCACATCCTTACTGCTACCAATCAACAAAATGTCATCCACATACAAATTGATAACAATAAAGTGATCACCATCCCGATTATAATAATTATAGTGATCTGATTTGGATCTAACAAGTCCTAATCGCGAAACATAAGAATCAAATTTCTTGTACCACATTCTAGATGACTGTTTGAGAACATAAAGAGTTTTCTTTAACTTGCAAACCAATTTTTCTTCACTCTTTACCATATAGTGCTTCCTTTGTGTCATGTATATCTCCTCCTCCAAGTCTCCATGCAAGAAGGTTGTCATCAAATCTATTTGCTCAACCTCGAGGTCAAAAGAAACAACAATAGATAAAAGAAATCTAAAGGATGTAAGCTTTGCAATTGGAGAAAATATCTCTCACCAAAATCTATTCTATCCACTTGGGAATGAGCCTTAGCAACTAGCCTTGCTTTGTACTTTTCTATCTTGCCCTCAAAACTGAATTTCTTCTTGAAAAAAACCCACTTGCAGCCAACAAGTTTCCTTCCCTTAGGCAATTGAACTAGGTCCCATATGTTTCTTTCTTTAAGGATGTGATCTTCTCATCCATGGCCATCTTCGAGGACTCACCGTCATTCATCTCCATTGCCTTCTTCATAGTTCTAGGTTCATCAACATTAGTAGACAAAACAAAACGCAACTAAAATTAGTTGGGATATACCTTTTTGGTTGCTTTGTTTTCCGAGTGGACCTACTCACCCAATGAGGTTGAGGTTGTTCCTCTCATGAACCGTCCAAGCTCTCTGGAAAATGCTCCACATTTGCTCCATTTTGAACTTATATTCAAGGTCGGGAGAAACCTTCTTGGTCTTTGTCTCAAGTTGCATTGTTGTCTTTGCATTATCACTTGATTGCTTAGCTTTAGAAAAAGACTTGATCTCTTTCAAGGTCACATTTCAACTACATTGTCTTTTGTGTTACAAGATTCCAAAGTTCATAACCCTTGATAACATCACCATATTTGATGTAGATACATTTTTTTGCTTTGAAATCCAACTTGGATCTCGTCTTCTTGGGCACATGCACATATGCTTCACAACCAAAAGCTTTGATATGTTGTACTGAGGGCTTCTTGCCTGTCCAAACCTCTTACAAGGTTTTGTCAACAAGAACTCATTTAGGAGACCTGTTTATCAAACAACATGTACTAATCACTGTTGCTTAGAATTTTTGATCCAAACTGGGTTCACCGAGCATACTTCTGTAGACACTCAAAATTTGACAATTTACCCTTTTGACACTATTGGTTGACAATACACTCTTGCTAAGACAAACACTCTTTCTATCCCCACTCTGTACATCTTGAGGTCTCTTGTCTAACTTGTTTATTTATACACACTAATATGTAATCTCCCTAACTAGTCGGTTAGCTCAAATTCACCAAATTTTAACAATCAACTCAAACCCGAACTCTTTCTGATCACCAAGATCCTGGTGTGGGCAAAGGTGAGAGGATATGAAAATTGGGATGTGAAAATAATTTACAGTTAGTGCCAAAATGGCGGGTAATGGAAAGCAATTCTTGTTGGCTTTGTTATCCAATCGTTATTACAATGTAAGTGCAAGAAAATAAATATTTTTCCGGCAGTGAACGACATAGAAAGTAACAAGCATAAAAAAATATTAATGCAAACCAATAACATCAATGATTACAAACATGAAACCAAATGTTGATCACAATCTCAAGTTGCTAAAACAAACCCTCATATATTGATATAAACCCTCAAATGCATCACACAATAGATCTAACATGTAGATGATCAATTCCAACCAATGTGCTTGTTGATTTGTGCATGAATAACAATATCAAACCTCATAAAAACAATAGATATGAACTACGCTAGCACTATTAATTATTTCAAACTTCTTATTGACAATGGTAGCACTAATAATTTAGTGTCCACTGAAATGGTAGAAAAGTTAAATTTGAAGAAGTTTAAACATCTTTATCCTTACAAGGTTTTATGGGTACAAAAAGAGCATCAAGCACTTGTGAATTAACAATGTATAGTTGATTTTAAGGTGGGTAGATATCATGATCAGGTCTTACGTGACATATTACTCATGGATGTATTCCATCTTTTGGTAGGAAGACCATGGAAATTTGACAGGAGAGCCATCCATGATGGGTGGACAAATACATACACATTTGTAAAAGATGGAGAGAAGTATACTTTGAATCCACCAAAGGATAGAAGTGCATGGCCTGAGCAGCAATCAAGGGTGATGTTTATGAAATGGAAATCATTCTTTCAGCAGAGGCAAGAAGGTGAGGTAAGTGGGGACAAAGGTAGTACAGTGAAGACAATGTGGCAATGGCTCAGTGGAGAGCATGAATACCAAATATTTTACAAAAGAAAGAGAATGTGGAAGTTGAGAATGGAAAACTAAGTCATGATGAACACAAAGATAATGACGCACTAGAAGAGACATAATAAGTTGTGTGACCCAACATATGAGGTAGAACCAGACCTTGAAATGAAGTAACTCAGTCTTAAAGAAAGTGACCAACCAGTCTTAGAAATCATGAAGTTACAAAAGCAAGGAAGAGACAAACACAATGAGGAAAATATGGCAATCAAGTATAACCAAGAAACTCAGTTTTTAACCTCTAATATTTGTTTAAGTGTTGTTGGTGCAGGTTTGATAGATAAAATAAAAGAGGAGCAGCTATATGGATAGGAATATACCATACCAACATCAAATTTCCTCAATTTTAAGAATGGAAACAAGAAACAAGAGGCAAAAGGTCAAGTTAGGACCTGTATCATAGGTCAAGAACATCAAGGAACCTTTTTTAAGAGCATAAATCAGGGGTTGAGACTCAGTCCACTGCTGAAGAAGACAAGGTACAATCCTCCAACAATTAAAGAGTTTGAAATGACGATCCATACAAGAAATATTGCTAAAAACATGGTAGAACTTCAAGGTATCTCTCAAGCAATATATGCAGACCTAGAGCAATTTCAAGAAGTCAAACGAAATTGGAAACAAAGGAAAAAAGACAAGAACCAGTCGGCAAGCATACATCTCCATGGAAGTTTCTCTTTTGCCCTTGGTAGTATGATGGAGGGACATCATTACTCCAGGGCTAGTTAGGCTTCTAGTAGGTCAAATTTTGGTTTACTTAGACCTATTGTGGTGTATTTGAGTCAACTTTGGTGTCTTTTAGGCTTTAGAGATTGAAATATTTGAGTTGGAGTTTTTCCCTCCATTTTTGGCTTATTCAAAATTTGAATATTTCTAAAGCCATTTTTGGCTTGTTCATAGTATGTAGGGGTCTATCTAGTGGTCGTAGCATGTAAGTAAGTCATTTATTGTCATTAAGTGTCTTTGAGAGTTCACTAAGATGCAATATTGATCATTTTGGTCTCAAGTTGTCACCTAGGCCTTCTTCTTGTTATGAAATCTTCATATGTGACTTGGTCATATAATCTAAAAAAACACTTATGGCCAAGCAATTTGAGTTGAGAAGGCATAAAAGATATTTGGAACTATTATTGCATCATTGATCAATCGAAGGAGAAAAGAACTTGGAGCTACAAGAAGGTTTCTAGGGTTTTGTGTGCAAAATAAGCTTGTAACAGTCAACTTGGGTGTGTTAGCACTATAGAACAAGAAAGGCATGCACTTAATACTGGTAGAGTGTTTGAAGTTGTTCTTTGCTTATGGTGACTTGTGTGGTGGTCAACAAATAGAGAACTCTATGTTTTTCATATATGTATATTTTGAATAATTGTGTTTGTGCTTGAGATAGCAAGTTACAGTGCTTAAAAACTTCATAAATGATTCAAAGCAGGCATGAGGTTTGTAAATGATTCATTTTGATGATTTTGTATGTATAAGTAATGAGTTGTATATGTGTGAAGAGTTGAAATACTTGTGGTAATCTTGTAACAACACATTTTGAGTATGTATTTAGACTAAACCTGTTTAGAGGTAACAAAACGCTTAGAAGTTGATACTGGGTTAAATTTGATGGATCCTAATTTTTCCTAAGAATGTGCAAGAAGTGTTAGAGGGGTTAAAGACCACCTTATTGCAAATATCACAGAATAGATAATTCCAAGATGCTATACTTTGTTTTCAAGATAGGAAACTTTAATTAATTGACCTAACACATGTTAAAAGAGAGGAGAGGCCCTATTGGTCAAATTTTCTGACTCTAAACATTTGCATAAATCTATTTGAAGTGATCAGAAGCATTGACAATCTTTCAAAAACAATTGATGCTAGAATATGCATTCTTGGGTTCACTGTGAACAATGATCTAGGGTTTGAGATTATAGGCACAATACAATGAATTGAAGGCTGAAACTTGAAATAAATAATGTTTATATGGTCCCTTAGGGTTTTTGAAAATAATTTTATAATTTCATAGGTTTAATTTCCAGTTATTCTTACCACTCTCCTCCTAAACTTGTGCATGCATAGGAGAGGCCTAATTTGAGGTCAAAAATTGTAATTTGAAGCTTAATTTCCAAAGAAGGTGACTATGAGATTTTGTATACAATTAATTAGTCCTAAAGGGTGTCTACCAAAGTGATTGGGTTGACAAGTGACTCTTGGAAACAAAAGATAAATTGAAACTTACCTAGGGAAAGGTCTAGTAGCATATTTGTAGGCTTAAGGAGATAACAAGGAGAGAAGGGCATTGCATGAAGAGTTGGATCAAAGACTTTGAACCACATTTGTATCTTAATCAAGGAAGTTAAAAACTACTTTCCTTTTCATTAGGACCCTGTGGAACAGTCCACCTTACACTATTCTATGAACGAACTTCTCAAAGCCATTGAAGCAATTTTTGATAAAAGTGAGCAAGGTAATCTATTCTTGAGTTTCTAAGAGCTTCAAAGGCCATGGTAGGGTATATGAAGAACAACAAACATGCTTTTGGCATTTAATGCATTGCATTAAGCCTATAGGTCAGTTTTGTAATATTTCGTTGTTTCTTAGTATTGATAACAAGTACAAATACAAGTTTTGGGTTATGTTGAAGTTGATTGACTAACTTTTCTAATTGAGAGTGTCAAGATACCTGATGTGACTACATCAAGAGAGGTGAAGATGAGATAACATCCAATAGGAAGAAAATAACTGTGTAAGCAATATCAAGATTATGAAATCAAAGACACAAAGTTTAATTGATTTATTCCTCAAAGTTACAAAGTTCTTTCTTGGTTATTCAAGATTACAATGCTTGTAAAGTTAAGAGAAGGAAGTAGAGGAACATAGACAAGAAAATAAAAGAAATAACTTATTTCTTGTAGTGAGAGAACAATAGCTATCAACCCCTTGGAATGGAGAAGCCATCCCAATATATAGTTTTACAATATGTCTCTTCATCTCCCCCACATGAATTTTCACATCCCTATCACTTGTGACCTTTCATATTCCTATAGGAATAAAAATAATCCCCTTTCTTATCAATGAAAGAGAACTTTTACAATGTCAAATTAAAAGGTCACTTAAGTGAATAAGACAAAAAGTCGAAAAGTACATTCCCAATAAAGAATTAGAACATAGAGATAGAGGGAGAAGAAGAGAGTGATCAATATGAGGATGAAGAAGCTTTGATGATGAAGATCCATCTCTTGGAGAAATATGAGGAAATGCTCCTAGAATGAACTCCTCACCTTTCACTTCCTTACTGAAATGAGCTCCTGCGAGTGCTACCTTTTCTTCCTGTGGAATGCAAACACAACCCAAAGCACTGATCCAAGTCTTAGAACACCACCAAGGGTCTTGCATTGATTGAACCAAACTTGATGATATTTTTTAGTATTAGAGATTGAGCCTCTAATTTCCATGAGGGATTCCAAAGTATCTTCATTGAAAGAGAAAGGATCCCCTGCCACTTTTTGAACCAAATCTTTGAAATACTTGAGGAGCTCTTCCAAGGATGATTGTTCACTGAGCAAAGGTGATCCAAGATTCTGCACACTATTGCTGACATTTTCCAAGATCTTAGATGCATGTTCTCCACAAGACTCAAGTTTTGAGATAACATCATTTATCATATCATATCTAGCACTCATTGTGTGAGACCACACAAGAGACAAATTATCTGAGATAGAAGTGAATACATTCTTTCTCACTAAGGAGTGAGAATCAAGACAACTCATCTCAGACACCAATGGGAACACACTATCCCAGTGGGCCTTTTCTTTCTCAATCTCCTCCTTGGTCATTTTCACCTTAGAAATAGTGGAAAGGGAAAATTTGAATAAAGAGAGAACCTCAGGTAATAGTACCTTTCCCTTTTCCAGAATCTTCTCCACCCATTTTTCATTAGCTCTCCCTTACATGGTGTACCCTTGAGCTCTCTTGATCACTTGAGGATAAAAATTATTAATGGGAGAGATAGCCTCTTCTGAAGGAAGTGGTACCACATTGGGTTCCATGAAGGATTGTACATAGGCTAGTGAGGGTTCTCACATGCTCTTCTAGTTTCTCCATAGTTTGGTTGTTCTCTTCATTTTTGGAAAACAAGTGGGTTGCAGACTCTTTGAATAGGTGCACATCTCCCTCATGTGTATCTTGTCCCAAAGAAATTTTAGTCATCTCATAGTCAATTTGTATCATTTCTCCCATGGGTTTTACAAGTTTTTGTAGTGCAATTTCCACATACTAAGATCCAGAAGCCCCATTGAAGAAATGAATGTTATTTATGCTTTCTTAGTTCACTTGGTCTTGATGTATTTTGAGATGGCCTCAAAATTAGGTGTTGTGGCTTGTTGCACCATTCTTGATTCACTTCCATGTAACTATTGTACCCATAGGAAGGTTTCAGCCGATGTGGAAACAAACTTGAACATAGGATAATTTTTAGGTGCTTGATAAGGAATCACATCCTACCCCAGATGAGGTGATTCAACTGTCAATGAGGACACACTTGGATTGTGGGGATGGAAACAAGACTATGGCGGATCAATTTCTCCTAATTCAAGGGGCTCAATAAGATTTTCAATGATATTTTCCCTTTTGAATCCTCATTAGGGGAGAAACTTCAATGTACTCTTTTCTACAAGTTTTCCTCTTGGAAGATTCCTCTGAATGAGTGGATCCCCTGGATTTCTCAGATGCCTTGAGAGAAGAAGTGTGAGATACTTTCCTAGACAGAGACAGAAGGCCACTAACTCAATGAAAGAAGCCCTCTTTCATTTGAACCAATCCTTTTACCTTTGAATTACTGTCATGGTTCTTTCTTTGATGTCATTTGACTCTCGAATGTTCCATGGAGTGGGAGGAAGAGGGGAAGATTACACCACTTGATATTTAGAATCAAATAGTTATGACCCATCATCTTTTATTCCATCCACAAACCAGTCAAACTTGAAGTCTCTCATCTAATCCATTTTCATTCACATAATCGCATTTCCTGACCTCAAATTCATCTATGCAATTAACCCAATAATCCTCAATTTATGGAACATGATGCAATCCTGGCAAGATGAAAGTCTTTGGATTCTTCCTAATATCAAATTCAGAATGAGATATGTAGGAATACAAACTAAGATCAATGAAGGATGTTTCAATGTTCGTTGCATCCGCGATACTCTTGCATGAGTAGATTCCTAGGAGATAGGAAAGGACACACATTTCTTCTTTGCACTCTTGCACCTGGTATGGACATGGGAAAATTGTCTACATAATTCAAACATGATGATCTTATCACTCAAGTACCTAGGTAACCTGCGAGGGGCAAGATCAAATCCTCTGACCCTTAGGTAAGTGAAGGTGTGAAATTGATAAAGTGAATTCCATACTTCTCAATCAATGTAACTATCTTGGGATGAAATTATCTGCTCAGGAATTCCTTCGAGTAACCTTATGATGTACATGGTGAATGCATCATTCACCCTAGAATAGTGAGAGTTACTATCCTGATGTGTGAGTTGTGGATATTTCTCATAGGTCGGTGACTTCTGTGGCACATTAGGAGATATGTATAGACCTCGAAAATATCTTTTGAAAGTGAGGGTGTACACCAGATAAGAATTCATTGTGAACTTCTTAGAGGTGGGAAACTACAATAGTTTTTTATGAAGTTTGTTACCTATGATTTTCCCCCAGTCAACCATTTGGTATCATTTTGTAACCACCAGAATGAATTGAGCCATCCAATCTTAGAATTTCATTTTTTTTTCTTCTCCCATCACTCTATTCAGTAGGACAATAGCATCAGAGTATGCTTAATGAAACTCACTCCGAGACAAATTTTTAGGGATCCGAGAGGACTTCCTTCCCTGTTTAAGACTTGAACCAACTGTCAGGCCCTTAAAGTATGAGTCTATCCTTGCCCATTCATGTGAAGCAAACTCCCAAGTGATGATAACCATGTTATTACAGGTGGGAATTTACTGGCATTGAGAAATACCTTTTTGGTGTGAGGACTGTGAGGATTGAGTTATCATCTGCTTGGATTGTTTTGGAATCAGGATCATAGTGTTGTGCACAAGATAGGACTAGCTCAGTGTTTTGAATAGATAGAGGGTGACCACCTACTCTAAATAGTACACTCAAGAAGATATTATCCCCAATAGTTCATGTGGTTCATTCAACATTCTTTCCTTTAAATATTCTAGGTCCATGTGGCTTATGTCACTATCCACCACATTGGGATACTTAGTGTTTAATGTGGAAATTGGTTCCAGACTTGAATATTTGACCTTCATGATGTGGGAAGTAGTGAGAAAAATGGGAAATGAATAGATATGGAATTTGACCTAATCCCCAACACTTTCATTTTTTAGTAGGTCCTATTCTAGATGGTTATTTTTAGTAAGTTTCCAAAATTGTCACTTTTTAGTGTTTTTGACTTGCAAGGAGTGAAAAGGATACTAAAGGTTTCTCATTTTTGAAACTTACTATTTTTAGACTAAGAGGACTTGTCACAACTTACTATTATTATAAGGTGGACCTCTGGGTGTCAGAATGGAATGAAACCAGTCTCAAAAGTTTAGGTTTTTTCTTGGGATCTTCTGCTCCAATTTTTAGAGGTTTTTAATTGCCAGAACTCCATAGATATGAAAAAGGAATTTGTAGGGGATAAAATTTCTTTTGAATTGCTGAAAAATTATATCAAATCATCAATGGTGTTGAGCTTATAGTCAATGTAAATGTGTTTTCAAAAGGAATGCACTGGTGAAGTTTTACGGAGATCGGGTGCACATTTTGGAGTTATGAGCAAAAAAAAATTTTCAAGCTTGGGGTTTCAGGAAAAATTCAGCATATTATGTAAAATGGAATTGGTGGGAAAAATAAGAGTAATCAAAAACATGAAATTATTCTAAGTGTTTCAATTTTACAACTCTTTCATTATATTTGCAAGTTCTATCTCACTTTTAACTCACCAATATCAACTAGGGTCATATGGAGGGTTGAAGTGGAGTTGTACCCTAAAAATAGGGGATAAATGAAGCAAGGGGAAAATAGGGGCACCAAAGTGCACTTTTTCACTAGATCTTGACATGTGGCAATATGTGGTGGCATGAGGATGAGATGAGAGGGGTTAAAAAACAAGCTCCGAGAGCTGCAACTTGGATCCTGCATGTGACCAGGGGCTGACTGAGAGAGGGGGAGTCAATTTTTAGTCCCTTCTTTTCCCCTTGGCTATTGGAAAAAGGAAAGGGAAAAAAAATAACTCAAAAATGTCCATGGGTGCATGCATCATGAGGAGGGGACAAGGTTGATTTATAACAAGTTGTAGGTAGGACTTCCCTAAGTGACTCAAACATGTTTGCAAGTGTTTAAGTGACAAAAAAGAGACACAAATGCTAGGGGGAGGAAGGGGCACTTTTTGATCCCTTGTATGTCCCCTTTGTCACTTAAGGAAAATGAATAGGAAAATAGACAAGGGCCACACAACCTTCAAAAATGTACCAAGGGGGTCCACATCATGAGGAGGGGGGCTGATTTCAAGTTGTGCTTTGACTAATAGGTCTAAGTCACAAGTTTTAAGTGATGAAACATGATGGATTGATAGGGGTGCACTTTATTGTCCCTCTTATCCCCTTGTACCAAGGAATAAAGTGAAAAGGGATAGATGAGGGTGAAAATTGTTCTCAATCTTATTTTCTTTGTTGATGTCATCCCCCAACTTGAAATTAGAACACGGAAGTGTTTTTTCTTCCTCGGGAAATGACATGGAGTTTAGGGGCCAAACCTTATATGATAAACTAATGAAAAAAAAAAAATCTTTTGACGGTGTGACACCAATCTTTGAAGAACCATAAAAATGGATTGGTAAAAAGAAACCAAATCTTGAAGGTTTTATCTTTATCAATATCATTTGGAACTCAAATTTTGTTTGGAAATGTCTTTTTCACTACATAAAATTAGGGAATGAATTGTGAAGGAGGTGTCCAAATGGAGGGTACATGTGCCAAAATATGTCATGTTTTCCATCTCAAAATTTGATCTTCCTTATTATTTTCTTATATGGTTGAAGAAACATTTGATTTATTAAAGTGAATCCCAAATCGCAATCATTTAATGTGAAAATACTAATATTTTAAATTGTATTTGGTTATGATAGAAACCTTAACAAACAAGGATATCTAAGATCTCCAACTAAAAATGAACTAAAATATGAATGCGAATTAATTTTAAACTCTACAAATAAAGAATGCGTTAATACACATTAAAAAACTAAAATAGATGTAAAGAAACAATAAAAAAAATTAATTCTCGTTAACTTTGTTTTTATGTCATACAATTGTATTACCTATTATAGTAACTATTGAGGCTTTATACAAATATTCATTTCATATGTTTTTTAAAATACATGTATTGAAACCTAATTCCAAAGAGTAAGGGAAGTACAATTTTTTTCATTTTATGAGCAACATGGCTGAGACTAAGTACCGTGAGAAAAGATAAATCATCTGCTTCCTAGTTTGCATTGGAAACTGAAGGAAGAGAATTTCACCATGATCGTGAACACATGCTCTAACATGCTTATATAATTTGAAAAAAAAACGTTCTTTGGATCAAAAGCTTTACAAAGTGCAAAATATCACATCTCACTATAGGGATTGGCTTCTGCATTTAACTCAACATATGCCACAAGTACTCATTTGGGGTCTTTTTGGATTACCATGGAAAAAAATCCTCCCGCTGAAATGAAGGCTTTCATGGTGATCAGTGCTTGCTCATTCGACTATTTGTTGAAATCTCTTCGATAGAGGCGTTGCAAATATTTTACAAATCTCATGTATTGCTTTAATTCTGTCTAGTAATTCCGAAAAATTTGTGGAGTTCACGACCATCCTCCTGTCTTGGTATGCGTTTTGATTCCAGTTCCACCTCTCTTTCTGATTCCTTGTGCTTTGAAGATCACGAAAGTTCCTGAGTTGTGTTTTTGATCCCTTGAAACTTAATGTCTCCTATTAAAAGTAGAGGTGGAGATGTAACTGGCTCAATGTTACATAGAAGCACATTAATAATTAGGTAAGACAAGGATTTATATAAGAATTGGGATATGTTTGACCTGTTGTTAACGAGGTACCTCTTCATGGTCACCAGATACGGCGTTTGCATTCTATCTAATGCAAAATTTAGATAGGTAAGTGTAACCTAGACTTAAAAAATGTTTTAAAATATGAGGAATAAAATCTTAAGACGACCATGATGAATGAGAAGGCAGTCACCGAGGAACATGACTTTAAAAAAAGCCTATCGGCCAAATATATCCCTAAGGTACTTTTTACAACAAAATGAATATTTTAATTGGCCTAAATTCTTGGCACAAAAAATAAACATAAATGTGCTAAAGATTGTCGAAAACTCCGAGAAAAATAGCCATCCATGTACTAGTGGCTAGTGATCCTATAATGCTTTATGCATTGTAGAGCACCAAAGGGTATAATTGAAGTTGATAATGCATATTACCTACATGAGAAATTTGTGTAATATTTCCCAGCAAAGACATATACAACATTTGATAATAATCGAAATATGGGACTGGGTAGCGAAAGTCAAGGAAACACTTAGAACAAACCCAAGGATTCTAAGGGAAGTGCACACTTATACAACGTCATGGCGAAAGATGACAACTACATGATGGGACCACTCATGCCTCACTCTCGGATGATCAAGGTCAAAAGAGAATGTAATGCAAGATAAGTTGACGATCAACATTGCGAAGGGCCTAAATAAAGCAGGGGTGGATATCAATGTAGAGCCACACTTGGAAACAATAAACCTCGCCCATATTAAGGAAGACACCATTCTTCTGCATAAGCGAAGATCAGATGTAGCCGAAATCTCAGAGAAAGAAGCACATTCATTACAACTAGTGCATAGAGCAAGATTGGAAGAAGATTTGAAGCTCTTAAGTTGGGGAGTCAACACAAGAAGAATGGCATCCTTAATAGAAGAAACCATAGTTCATGAATACGAAATGACCCCAATAGAAAAGAAGGTCGCGCAAGAAAGAGAGGATCATGCACAAAAGAGAGAGAGGCTCAAATTCTACATGAGAGTGAAGACAATGCTACCCAAGACTCGTTACAACAAATTTTGAGTACACCTCCTCCCCCATCACCACGAGTACAATCAAGCCTTGTAGAAACTGTAGAAGCTGAAGAAACTTGTGTGGTGTTGAAGCATGCGGAACTAGAGGTTGTTATGCCTATTGCACAAAAAACTTCCAGTATAACAAACTCAAATCGTGCAATTTGCGGAAGAAGAAGATAAGCAGAAGAAAGAGGAAGAGGTAAAAATGAGGGGAATGTGCAAAAAGAGGAACAAGAAAATTATAAATAGATGGAAGTGGCAAAAGAAGCTATCAAGAAGGCAGAGGAAGATGCATGCATTGCAAAGGGACAAAAAAGATGAATGGAAGCGTAAAGGAGAAATAGAGGAAGTCAACAAGAAAGATGAAAGTAGAAGCTCAAAGACTCTATGAAGAAAGTCGTAGGAGAGAACAATAAAAGAAAGAAGAGGAAGAAAAGAACAAGAAGAAAGAAGCATAAAAGCAAAAAGAGGCACAGGGAAGGAGAAAGGGGCAAGAAGACAAGATAAAGAAGAAAAAAGAGAGAGGAACAAGACAAGAAAGTCACAAAGGAGAAAAGGACTAGTGAAGCTAAGGCACCAGTAGAAGAGCTAGCTCGTATCCTAAAATAACAAGCAATTGTGTAGGCAAAGGCCGAGACAAAACAAAAAGAGCAATGAAGCACAAATTACCCATGTAAAAGATAGTGTGCAAACAATAGTCACCTCTCGAGTAGATATGGTCAATTCGTGAAGTGAGCAAAAACCAAATGCTAGCGTCGTGGAGGTAGGAAGCTCTAGCTCAGAGTCGATTACCATAAAAGAAGTTGCAACAGGGGATACCCAAACATTTTGGTGAGGAATGTAGAGAACTGCAAAACAAAAAAAATAAGTTTGTCCTTTCCTCCTTTCATGTGTGTACGATAGTTTTGTAGATTGCTCAGACATGTGCATAAGTGACCACCTCGTAAGCCATTGTTAGCACTAGTGAAGTAGATATTAAAAAGTTATCATTGCAAACACAAATTGAGGAAGCACACATGTTGCAAGCAAACATTGGTGTAACAACAATACAACTAACCTAGCAGAAAGCAACATTGAAGCAAACATTGCACAACCTCGAGAGCTGAAGTGAATATAATTGTCACAAACTTATCAAGGAAGCTATAGGTGACCAAGTCATGATTGAGCAAATGCAATTGGCCGCTTTGGTTAATAAGCTTGAGGACAATTGACAAGCGCAGGGGACTACGATGAAGGTGTAGACGCAAGTGCTCCAAACCAAGAAAGAAGTGAAAGACGTAATTATGATATTGTGTGAATAAATCAAGCTTCTCCAATAAGTCACAACAGAAGCTAAGTAAATCACATTTGAGCCATTGAATTGGAATGCACAACTATAAGCTACAATGAATGAGAGCCAACGTGATACCGACCTTACTAAGACAATGCAGGCACAAATGGTAGTTGAGATGGATGATTAAGAGCACTGCAAGCATCTTTATAGGCTCGAGATAATGTTGGTGACAATTTGCAAGAGTGGGAACACAACACACTAGACAATACTTTTGTCGAGGTACAAACACAACACATGAGGGATCATATAGAGGGGTTGCTCTAGGAAATACAAAATGACATCTCTTCAGGATCCGATTGTAGAGACCACAAAAGCATACACTTTGTTTGAAGTCATGCAAGCATTGGCACTATTGCAAATGTACTTCAGCAGAGTAGATGAAGCTATTGCATATTGAAATGTCTACAAAGCATACCTAGAACTATTCCTACCAACTACAAAGAACATAAAGACTAACCTGAAATACATCATCCCTTGTCTCATGCTCCAGAAGATCCACACACACAAACACTACCACCTCCATGCACTCCTCCATCGGCACAAAACCAACCAACTCCGTCTGAGGGGCCAAAAAACAACAAAAATACGCTCACGTGGAACATAATTTTGTGACAAGTAAAATTTTAAACTGTTAATTACACAAATTTTGGATAAATATCTATAATCACGTTGACATAGATTGAAAATTTAGAAAGGTGATTTATGATGGAGTTTCTGCATATTGAAAACCCGAAAAAGGGTGCTCTATTGGAAAGACTACTTAATTGAAAACCCGTGAGGGTGATTATGTAGTGCACAAGGCAATGAAAACTCATTAACAATGCCCCATGTGCCAATTGCAAACAGAATATCTCAATGCGCAGTGCAATCAACATCATACAAACATTGAAACAATAGGACAAAGTAGTTTCCCGATTCTGTAAGCATATTTTGTCTCGGAACAAAACAACTATTTAAGTTCGGAAAAGTGTTGGAAGTGTATAAGGGTCAAAAAACCAACTTGGATGTATTTTGGACTTGTTGTATATTGTGCAATACCTAAGGTATGTGCATAACATAGATGGAAAAAAATAGGAGATACATAACACTCTCCAACTACAAGTAGAGAATGTGAAGAGTCTCTCTTAATAGGAAGTGGAAGAAGGGACTTCAGATTACAAACAAGGTCAAGCGCAATAAGATATAGTTGATTGGGCCCCTCAATTTTTGTTGACTCTAGATAGTCTCCCTCTATCCCTTGGGGTGGGGACTGTTTAGATCTGGGGGAGAGGGGGGCGAAGACCAACAATGCCTTGAAATGTATCAAACAATGTAAGCGCATTACATACAAGATTGATCTTGATTCTACTTTTAATTTAGATCGATGTTCTTAATCCAGTCACTTAATTTTACTGCTTGACCATCTCCGGTTATTAATCACATCAAAACTATGGTGCACAACATGCATAAACTGCCCAAATATAAAGTGATGTATGCAAAAGACGTTAATGGATTAACTGAATACATACTTAGCTGTTCATTCTGTATAAAACTTGTGAAGTAAAAAAAAAAAAAAACACTTTTCCACATAATCAAATCTTCAAATTAATTCAGAGAAACACAAAATGGATTAGTTTCATTACAACATGAGAAATATCAATTATTGATTAGTCACCATAAATGAACCTCCCAACAAAAAAATACATATTTTTAAATATAACATAACTTCAGTTTTTATTTAGAACTGAAGATATGTTTGTTCCCCAAAAGTAAGAATAAAATGTTACATTTTATATATCTTTCTTAAAGACTAAGATTTGGATTTTCTTTGATGGCTAATAACTGTTTATTTGTTTTACTAATACAAAATTGTGTATGTTATGTGAGCTACTTATTATAGATGATAAGAAGGCAAAATTTAACACAGCAGTGGCCTTCAAACTTTCCGATGTCTTAACAATTTAACAATTTGTTACATTGGCTGTGTCCTTTCAATTTGATTCCAATAAAGAAAATTTAGCATGAACCGTGCATTTGTTGCATGAACTGTGTTTCTTAACCAAATTTTGGACAAATTTGATTACAAAGAAAATTTAGCATGGACAGCAAATGAGCCATCTTTTTGGACAAAAATGGCTTTGTTAGGGCAAACACGCAAATACTGTCTTACCAACTCAAACCATCAGAATTTTTCATTGAAATCTTCCAATATGCTTTGATGACCAGATTTTTCTCATTGTTGGAAATAATTGTGATAGTTCCACCTCTTAAGGCCCCTATTGTATTATGAAATCTGTGAAATCCTTGTTAGCTTTGTTTCTATATATATTTTACATACTAATTTACTTTGTTTTTTGTCACTGAAGGACATTAATTGCAAGGCTTCCATTTCCATTTCCTGTGAGAATTTATTATATAAGTTAATCCATTTTATAAAGCATAGCATGAATAAATAGCATGTCCATGGAAACAAAGTGACCACGAATTTTCTCAAGAATTCCTTCAGTCTATTACCTTTCGGTAGCTCTTGGTAACCTTCTGAGTGGATCCGCAATGTTTGAGAATGGATTGGATGATTATTTCACCTTGACAAGACTAAAATGGACACTAGAAGAATAGCCGGGTATGATACTTCAGCTTGTGACTAACTTCCTACTCTGTTTTTTTTAATGTTAAGCATCCATCAAGACTGCTAACTTTGGTTTTGGATATTTAACTTTGCAACAATAAAACTGAATGAAATAACACCAAACATGAATCTTAACATGCAGTAATGAAAACGGGGAAAAAGACTTACTTTTAATATCAGGCATTAAATGTTCTTTGTATTTATAATCAAGTTGTCAAAAAAGCTGAGTTTTGAAAGATGTTCCTCATTAATTCAAACTGCTTATTCACTATTAAATATTGTTCAATGTGGGATTAAACTATTTTACAAAGACCTAGATCGTTCCACCCCATGAGGTACATTGATTAGGTCTTAATCATGTCTCTGAAGGGTAGTGCTGTCACTGCCTATACAACGGTCACAGTCAAACTCAAAAAGTACAGACACTAATCTAAAACATAATATCTTGAGTACTTCCTGGCCCATGGATTCAGCATCTGTTGATTACCAGAATAGATAATTTTATGAGAAATACAAGTAAAATTTCTTGGTTTTCGTTTTTCACTAACTGCTCAGCATGATGTCGATGATTAATGAAAACTCTGCAACTGCATTTTTCTGCAGATATGCTTGAAATGTGGTTAGGTTTCTTCCTAACCTGCCCTTGATTATCAGAATAGACAATTTTAATAATAGATACAAGTAAAATATCTTAGTTTTTTGTTTTTCATTAGCTTCTCAGCATGATGTCAATGATAATGAAAACTCTATAACTGCTTTTGGCCCCGGTTATCCTTGAAATGTGGTTTGGATTCTTCCTAACCTTGCCTCGTGAAAATGGTCTGGTCCCCAAAACACCAAATTACATATTGTAGCATTGCCAATACATAATTTTGGTGATAAGTTGATTCAAAGCCTCTGCATTCAGCATCATAAAGTCTTTGGAATTTAGGATACACTACTGCTTGGAGGAGTCTGAGGACAAGAACCCTCGTCAATGCCAAAGTCTGTTGAATTGAGTTGAACCACCTCATCCCATGTAGATTTAGCTTCATAAAGTAAAGGAATTCATATGAAAGGCATATATCATTTACCCAAAAGGCAGATTCAAGAAGATAAAAAGGATACAATCAGTTCTCCACATGTCTGTAATACCAACACCGGAATCAGAGAGCAGCCAATAATCAGCATCAATCTGCATTGTAGATACAGGATTACTAAATAAGTTGCAGATTTTGAATTGTTACTAAGATAGCCAAATTTGCTCCAACCAATAACTCACATTAAGATCTGATGGAACTATTCTCATAATTCCACCTCCAAAATCCTGGGGGCTATTTAATTCTGAACACATTTTCTGGTTTTCAAGACCTTGCTGCTCCATATCAACTGAAATAGCACCTCCTGGCAGGATGGTTATGGGCAATTCTTCTGCAGGGCCAGTCCTTGATAGAACAGGCCCCAATGGTATGTCAACTGGATTCATCTCTTCAACATTCTCCTCAAATTGGCTATGCATTCATTCAATATAAAAATATGTTATCAAAGTAATTAGAAATGTTAGCCAACTATGACCTACAACCTTCTTTCTGAATGAGAGAGGTGCCTGTAACAGCTTCCGCCCTTGTATGATCCAGGGCTCAATAAATAATCACATAATAGGAAACAAAATCCCTTAATCGACACACGTCTTGTATAAATGCTGTTTCAAACAGGGAGAAATCCATACATTTTCTGTCCATAAATTATAGATGCAATGGTCATTTTAAAAATTGTTATGATCTACTTCTAACAGTTACCTAAATGAATGTAAGTACCACTCTACACTGGTGTTTTTAAATATATACAAGAGTATGTTTGCTAGGTATGATGATGCTCAGCAATGTGAGGCATCAAAAAACCTATTTTAGTAATCGTTGTTTTCAGGCTCACACGTATTGCCTTCTAAAAAAACTTTCAAAGTTATATTTAAGGTCCCAACAATTATCGCATTTCATCAAAACAAATTTAAATTTTTAAAAATGCAGTCACATCTTAAGAAGCTTGTTTTGATATTTAATATCCTAGGGTTTTTATTTGCATGCACTCAAAATCACAGAATGACCTGCGAATAGGGTATTTTGTACTTTCAACAAAATGATTATTATTTCAAGCACAAGCGAATACCCACTTCCAATAGAACAACTCCAATTATACTAAGGACACTTTACATTTGGTTACTTAGTAGGAACATTTGGTTAAAGACTGTGTGCTTCAAACCAAAGTTACATGTAAGCATGCTTGCAGGAACAGATGCAGTATAATAGGCCCCACCTGCATCCCTCTCACAATTGCTATCACTCTCAGGGTGAAGTTTCAGAAAGAATTGAAAGCTTAGAATGTGTATAAGCGAGGTATAAATGAAATATACATTGTTCTGTTCTCTCTAAATGAAATTGAAGGTGTCCTAAAATAGTTCTTCAGAAAATAATGAACGTTAAGAAAAAAGACAAACTTTTAATTGTTGCATACGGAAATCAACAAGTTTCACAATCAATATTGTTTCTCGATTCTGGACTTACTAAGCACATAACAGATGAAAATGAGGTATCTCTAAACTTGCCACTTGTAACAACGAAAGCCCAGTACTTGGAGATGTGATTCAACTCACCACATTGAAGGAAAAATAGACAATTGTAAGTTTCAAGAGGAAAAGCAAACAATGTGAAATGTGCTGTATGCACTCATTCCGAAGGATACTTTACTCTCTATAAGTCAAATTTCTGAAAAAAAATGTTTGTTGTTTTCTTAATATTAATAAACATGTTTGATTAGTGGCAGGGCTAACACAATTATGGTAAAACTTCTAAAAGCAATCGTCTATACAAATTTGAGCGAGTGGCTGAAAACATCCTTTTGCCTCAACCAACTCACTCAATCAACTTTGACATGAAAGGTACAGATCATAGTTTTAAAACTTGCGGGAAATCCTTGAAAATTTGCAAGTCACAGAGCTGGGCAAGTAACTCGCGTGGCGAATTTCCTGCATGGACTTGAGAATACTCGTGAGTAAAACCTTGTGGTCCGTATGTGAAACTCATCAACCACTACATAATAACAGCCACTGGAAAAAGCCTTTTTTGAATTTTTCACTTTTACCTCCACTTTTCTGCTGTTATATATATCTCTGCCCTTCCATGCTAAAAGAAGTGATTTCACTAGCATTTGAAGGTTTTTGACAAGTGGAGTTTGATTTGAGAGGTAAGAGCTCAGTTGTTTTTGATTTTGTTTTTATTTTAGGTTTTTGAAGTTTATTCTTCCATTTTTATTATTTTAAAAATATGCTTCATATATTAACAAAAGCATTTACAACAAGAGCCTGTACAAAGAATCAGTAGGACAGGATATATACACAAGGGGTTACACAAGCCTTAAACTAAAGACAAGAGCAGCTAAATCAGAATAATCTGAGGGATGAAACAGCCTGGCTTCTTTAAGCAGAAGATGTCCTTTCACAAGCAATTGCGTTCTAAAGTCATTTTGCCAAGCTTGTTTGAAATTCTTCAATTTACCCTCTTCTTCTTTGAAATGTACTTGCATCTGATTTTTCAAAGGATGAAGAGAGTGGATATACTAACACTTTGCCATAGACTTACAAATGGTTTTCGGATCAGCGAGGTTGAGTCTCCAAGTAAAGCTACCTTCCATTGAAGAGTATGAAAAACAATTGTCAACATAGTCTGCACATCTCGCCAACAAGTTTTAGCAAAGGGGCAATCCCACTTGAGGCATTTTACAATTTCAAGCTTAGCACAAAACAAGCAGCAGCTATCAATAAAGCCACTCTTCGATGGCCGAGCTTTGGTGGGCAGCCCCTTATATATGACAAGCCATGCAAACACCTTTAGTTTGTAAGCCACTTTGATTGACCAAACACCATACAACCTACGAATCCACAATGATTCTGCATCGAAAAGAAGCCACCTGGGATTTAGGATAGGAGATAGGAGGCATTTCTGATGTAAGAACTGATATAATCTATGCGTCATACTCAAAAATGGGCTTGTCATAAATCCATCTCCAATCTCTCCATATAGGGCCTTTCAGTTTCAGGTTCCACTTGAAAATGTCCTCAGGAGAAATAAGGTTCTAGAATATCTTGAAATCACTAATCAGTCAGAAGGTGATAGTGCAAATTCTCTTGATATTTCCTTGATTTGGAAGGATTTATGGAATCCATTTTAAACTTTTTGAGGGGTTTACAAACCTTTTTTTTTTTGTTTTTTCCCATTTTCTTCTTTCTTTGCTTGGTAAAAGGGCTTTTACTCTTCATTTTTTTCTTTGTTTGATAGGTTTGCAGCTCGCAATGATGTGAGAATGGCATTCTTAGCCTTAGGTAGTGAGTAGGAAGCCAAAGTCCAATAAACCTGCTTTGAAGCATGGCACTTTGTTATGCAACTACTGGAGTTTTTTATGAGAGCACCTCAAATGCCACCTTGCACGAATCCCTAGCTGAAATGTGAGATTATGCCTGAAAATGGACCCTGAAGTTACACAAGAGATGAATGCTCTCTTTTGTCTTTGTGGATAAAAAAAAAAAAAAGAAAACAGCTGCGGCAGTTGCATCCGTGATGAATTCCCCTTGGTTCAGATGAATTAATAGGCTCTTATCTTGGCCCACGGATTTGGGGCTCATCCACTGGACACAGTTCAAGCCAAATGCCCTCGGCTTCACTAGGTTTCTCTATTCCTTGTGATGCTCTTGGTGCTGAACATTCACTCAAAGGTGCTGCCTAGCACGAGAAGAAGCATAATGAAGATTTTTATACTAGCCGATGGCGTTATACCAGGGTGGCCAATTTAGTTGAAGGATGATGATTTTTGTTCAGTGGTGGTTGGCATTAAGCCAAGACGACCTATGTAGTTTAGAAACAATTTATGTTCTTGATTTTTTGGTAATTTGAGTTATGTTTTAGATGATGATTATGGATTGAGATCTAATGGGTACTTGGTTGATATTTTGCAAGTTCCACGGAAGATCTGATTGTGGAGGTCAATGGATGTAGCATGGTTATCAGAGTAATTCCATGGTTTATCTGCACAAGTACAGGGCCTCGGTTTTGGAGGCATTATGCAGATGGTGCAGATCCCGTTGGATCCGGATTTGATACAAATGTTTTTGGGCCATTGGGAGTTCAAGTCCCAACACATTCAAGTGGTGGGTAGGTGGACAAACAATAAAGGCCTACGTGACATTACAGGATGTACACGTGATTCTTGGGCTGCCCATTCAAGGTGTGTGGATGTTTTGTAATGTACAAGCAAGCACCACAAAGAGGAGGGCCTTAGAACAGTGGCCCACAGGCAATGAGGAGTACCATCCAGGTTCATTGATGGTCCGATTGAGTGTTGTTTTTTGCTACTCAGATTTCGAATATCTAAAAGGCGATTATTGGCATGGTTGTGACATGACTCTTGTGTCACAAGGCAGATGGAGCAATACTGTTATTTGTATTAGTGGTATGTCGAGATGCATTGGGGTCCAGCAACAGTTTAGTCGGGGGATGGCCACATTGGTGTAATACGTGCACGATTTGTATTAGCTTCGTGTGCGGCAGGAGAGGGCAATGGGACCCATCTTACTTTTGACAACCTAGATCTATGAGCATTTCCCGATGTATATACCTACAGGGACACCACTACATGTAGTAGGGGATGCCCCGAGGATTCGATAGTGGGAGAGAGGGCCAGTAGGTAGGGTGACAGTTTGATATAGGCAGTTAATACAGTTCAAACAGGATTAGGTGGTATGGGAGCCTTATAGAACGACAATGGATCAGTGGCCCAGTTGGCCGACTCTAGTGCTTGTGCTTGTCGAGGGGACATTAGAGATCAGAGGGCTTTGTGTGGTGGGTGGACACACCCAATTGATAGAATTCTGTTGTAGTTTGGGTGTCCAGCTCATGTGGTAGCCCTACCTCTCCCAAAGTATCAACGACAACACACTTGAGAGAGGAGGGAGAGAGGGACCAAAGGTATTGGTGCCGCCATTACATCCATGCTGAGTTAGGTCAGCCCCACAACCAAATGCCACGAGACAGTGACAAAGGGGAGTATGAGGTACAAAGGGACCTCAGCTAATAGAGTTGGGGGACAACCCCAAGAGAGAAATTGTTAGAGTCGTAGAGGAGAAGAGAGTAGAGAGGCTCAAGGATGGCACCACGAGTGACGATTACGAAGGTTGGGAGGAGGCTATGTATCAAACATGGTTGCCCAGATAGCAGGGTACATGATGCAGTGGCCAAGGCAAAGTGCAGAAGCTCTAAGGAGACCATATATGATATTGGTGCCCCAAAATAGGTGGGCCCAATTGGTAAGTGGTCATCGATCGAGATATAAGGATGATGGGACAGTGCTAGGAGGTCGGGCAAAGGAAATGTCATAGTGGAGTGGTCCGATGAACCTGGTGAGCCTTAGAGTGATTTGAGTAGCTTTGTTTGATTAGAATGTTGTATTAATAGTGTTAATGAGTTGTATAGGTTTTATGTTTTGTAGAGCGGGCCACAACCGAGTGTCACTCGTTAACTAAGGGTGCACACCACGAGATCTTGGATGGTGCCTTGGACCTAACAAATACGTCTGTGATGGAAGATTTGGTATCAGCAAAGGCCAAAGACTCTGTGGGTGCATTTAGGCTTGTAGGAGAGGCGGATCACAAGCTTCAGAAATATAGAGATGCTCAGGCAGCAGCGAGTGCAAGAGATATAATGCCCTTGGTACATGGCTTTCTCCGGCACAGGCAACATTAGCACGAGAGTAGGCAACGAGACTGACTTATGCACAGACAATGGTTGCATGTCAGGCGACTGATGCGGACCGCATTTCAAACTTGGAGTTTTGCATAGCTAGAGTAAAGGGAGAGGCTACAAGGGCTCATTCTAGAGCCACATTACTAGCACGATCCCTACGTGCTACGAGTTGGGTACCATCATCTCAAAGCATCAGACAACATTCGTTTGAGGGAGGAGGTGCTTGAGGGATGGATGTTATATGTTTGGGATGTAGATTGTATTGATGATGTATAAAGTGATTCACTTTGAGATATTATATGTGATGCCATGTGTATGTGCTTGTGTGAGAACATTCATGGCTAGTAAAAATAAAGTAATAAAAGGTTGAAAAAGATGATGATAGGTAACATGTGGTTTATAGGATTGATTGGGACAGGGATTAATTAGAGTTCTAGCCCAAACACTGTAAGGTAAACCTAAGTGGGTGAGTGTGATCTTGCCAGGTGCTTGTTCAATTTTTGAAAACTTTTTTAGGAAAGTTACAAAAGTATGGCCGTAGAAACCCAAGCGGGAAATGATAGATATATTACCAAAGTATCCAATGTAGGAAGTAATGGCCATAGGAACCCAAGCGGGAGATGATACATAGATTACCAAGGTATCCAAGGTAGAAAGAAAAGGCCATAGGAACCCAAGCGGAAGCGGGAAATGATAAATAGATAGCCAAAGTATCTAAGGTAGGAAACAATGGTCGTAGAAACCCAAGCGGGAGATGATAACTAGATTACTAAAGTATCCAAGGTAGGAAGCAATGGTCATAGGAACCCGAGCAAGAGAGGACAAGCAAAAGCGGGAAGATATAAATAGTTATATACCAAGTAAAATCAAGTGAATTAATGACGTCGTGAAAAAGATTGACATGTATCGTTGATGATATCAATTACATCATAGAGGATTTGACACCGAATATGAATCATGAGGTCCTCAAGGTTGTCCTAAATGATGTTGATACCATGATGGACCTCTGATCATGTGGAAAAGAGAGAAGCGTCAATCCGATCAAAGATCTGTGTGAGAACTTCACAACGGATATCATCAAGGGAGGGACGAGGAGGAAAGGTGAGTCTGGCGAGAATTAGATGATGGCATAGAAGGATATGATGGAGGACATCAAACTCAACGCTTAGGCGCACGAGGAGAAGGTTCCAAAACTAGGCGCTTACAAGAGATAACCCGACAAGTATCATTTGTATGTGAACAAAAGTCGTGATGAGAACAAAAAAGTGGTGTCGTAGAGGGTTGAGTGGTTGGTTTTTGTTGGTCTTGTTTGACTTCCGCTTCAAGTTTCTTCATATGTCATCGATAGGCTCTACAATATGAAACATCATGCCCAAGAACCTCATGCCATGTGTAGTACGGTTCAGCCGCACGTGGGTTAAGAACCATAATGGCAATAAGAGTTGGCAGTGATGTCGTGGAGGGTAAAGTTGTAGCAACATGAGGAGAAGTAGAAGGGGAGGAAGGAGGAGATGTCACAACAAGTGTCATAGGAGTAGAGGGGCTATCCCAAAGAGCAAGTTGTGGCTCAGGGATCGGATCACTAATGAGAGCGGCTGTAATTTCCCCTTTTTAGAATTGATTGATTATGGATACCCAAAGCCGATTCTTTTTATTTTCTGTAGGATAAGGGGAATTAAAGAGGAAAATAAATTAATTTAAGTGGTCCACATGTATTTTTATATTTTATTTGGAAAAAGGACACTTGAATAATATTTTAATCCAAAAAGAAAAAGTGGAATAAAATAATAATAAAATAAAAAACTATTTTTGGTGATGCCAAAGATAGAATAATAATTAAATAAAGCTTTCTATTATGGGGCACCAAAGATAGAATGAGTTGCATGAGTATCAAGATCCTATTTTTAGGATGGAGAGAAGATAAAACAATTTTATATTGTTTATTCCTATTTTTAGGATGGGGTGCCAACATGGGAGAGAAGATAAAACAATTTTATATTGTTATTCCTAGTTTTAGGAGGGGGCGCCAACTTTGGAGAGGGCCTTGGAAGTTACAAAGGCAGATTTGGGGTTTATTATTCATACATCTTGGAAAATTATTAGCTAAATATTTGTCTGCAAGTAGCTTTTGCTTTCTGCATCTGTAATAGAGGACGAAAACCGTCCTTTACACAGATTTGAGGACGAAATCCCTCACATCTCAGTTGGGTAATTCCATTCAAGGATTGCGGGGACAATTCAGGGCACAAGTGTTCTGCCAATTCAACTCCAAAAGAATTGTATTCAAGATCTGGTATTTTATCGTAGTTGGTTCATAATCAATAAATAAAATATTGTTTTGACGCATTACGGTTTGCTGTTTTTATATAAAAATCAGCTTATCTCTGTTATAAAAGTTAGTTTTTTATACTACTATCGTATGGTTTGACAAAATATCCAAGTTTGCTAGAAAGTTTTTTTCCAGGGATATACAAGGGTGTAGTTCATGAGCTCGTCCTTAGAATCGAAGTCAAAGAAAGCGTCTTCATCATCCATGAGGTCATTGGTCTCGGGATCAAAAGCAATAAGTGTGTGTCTTGAGACAATGATGGTGTTGACACTATGACTAAAAGTAGATTGCAATGATGTCTAATAACACAAAAATTCCGCATTCTTAGCCTGGGCATAGCCTACTAAAAAAGGGATCATCTATCGAGTAAACATCATCATCACCAGGTGTAGTAACATCAATAATAAACGAATCAATAATAGTCTCAAGTTGTAGAAGATAATCTACAGGAGGCCACTTAGTGCAAGTAGCAATGATAGGGACTTGGTCGGCGTCATTCTTGAGCGAGCAAGGTCATAGAGTGTGAAGAAATTGTAATACAATGGCATCGGGGAGATCCAAAGTATCGATCCTTATGTTGATTTCATCAAGTTCAACATCATCTAAGCCGAGAAGGTTGGGCAGAGTACAGCCCACAATCTCAGGATGACCACTATAGCCACGAAGGGAATCCATAGGATAGTTAACGCATTGACATTCCCAAAATGGGATGGTAGGTTGTCCTTCAAGGGTGTGAATTTTAAATGTCCCACATTGTTGGGAGGTCAAAGTTCCAAGGAATGTGTCGCCTTGTACTTTATAGATAGCCCCAAGGTGTGCAAACTTTACACATTGGCAAGCGGATAACACACTAGCACACATGCAATGTGTCCATGATCTACCTAAGAGGATATTATAAGACAAGCAAAAGTTGAAGATAATGACTTATGTGAAGAGGCACAGTGATAGGCAGCCAAACGCAGCCCATAAGGGGCATCTATTGACGATCATAACCCTAACACATGCGCCTAGTGGATTTAAGGTTGTGTTGGTGAAATAATTTGCCGTGTTGCAAATTATGTGTTTCCACCAACGCTCACGGGGCTACGCCCCTCCTTGTGTATGGGGAGGCTCCCATTATTGAATGTAAACTATCCTAATTTTATCTAAATGTTGTGGGGTGGCCAAATAGGCCAGGGATCACACAGGAACACTTCACTGAACCTGTGGCAAAGTGCTTGTATAAGTACAAGGGAGGAATTTGCAGTGATGAGGGATAAAGGAGAGAAATTAGGAAAGAGAGGGTTATTGTTGTGAGTAGGCACTAGAAAAGTTCACACACAATAACCAGAGTAGTTCAACATTCAATTAGAGGAAAGCAACAATGTAATCATTTAGCAAGACTAACAAACTAGAGACACACAATTCTTTAGATTCATCAATCAAGGACACCAAGTTCCTTCTTGGTTATTCAAGATCACTATGCTTGCAAAGTTGCAGAAAAGAGAGAGAATAGAGGAAAACATGAGAAAGGAAATGGAAGAAATGTAGCCTTTATTTCTTGTGTAGTGGTGATACAAAGCTCAATCAATCCAACAAATCCACAATTACTACAAGAAAACTAAACTTTCAAGATCCTTTGGAATGGAGAAGTCATTCCAATTTATAGCATTGTGAATTGTCTTCTCATCTACCCCCCACATGACTCTTCATGTTTTATTCAACTTGTGACTTTTCAATTTCCCTTAGAACAGACAAATTAAGTTCCTCTCTTATAATTTTGAGAGAGTACTTTTACATTTTACAAATATTGTCACTAAAGTGAATGGGACAAAATACCATGATTGTGTACAATGAAGAATTAGAAAGGGGGGAAGAAGAGAAGAAGGAAAAGGGATTGACTAATCTGTTGTTGATGAAGAACTCGCTAATTTGAGGCATGGTGATCTCACTTTCCTCCTCTGCAAGATGCATGGACACTTCAGACTGTTGAATGAGTGTTTAGAAACACTGTTGTGAGACCTCCCAATGTGGGCTTGAGATGAACTACGGTCATCACTCATGATGATTTATCCTTGATCTCACAATGAGAGTGAGGATCACTCTCTTACTCATTAGGCTTTCACAATTGGCATTGATGATCACAAACCAGCTCCATGATGCTTGAACCCCTTGATGACTGACCACACTGTTAGGTTTCTCATTCATGATTGAGGGATGCCCCAATTTAAATGAACATTGTCATGTGACAAATGTGATCAAGTGCTTGATAGCCAGGATGGTTTCTTGTTCTCAATTTTGACTCATGCATCTCACTTCTCATTGGTTAGAAAAAGGATGAACTCTTGAGCTGGCTCACTTGACTCACCTAACTCACCCAGCTCAACTCAACCAGCTCACCAGGAGAGATGATTGATCAAGATTTGAGAAAACCCATGATTCTTTAGCTTGAATTTCAATGGAGTTCTTGGTTCTTTTCAAATCCTTTTAGACTTGCACAATGTCCCTGACTTTCACCTGTTGCACCTTGTTATGTTCTATCTTTTGTTCCTTGACACAATTGTGATCAAGGTGATGCTTCAAGATCTTTGTGAAGGATGAACTTTCTCATTTGAGCTGCGGGACAACCTTACTAACATGTGAGGATGGTAAAAAGCAACAAGATGAGTGAAAATGGAGCCAACTGCAACTTTCTGCATCAAAAACTGAAGACTTCCTATTTTTAGCAGGTCCTAGCCAGGACTTCTAATTTGGCAATTTTTCCATATTTACAATCCCTGATGCTTCTTGCATGTCTGGAGGACCACGGTTTTCGAGAATTCACATTATTTTACCACTTACTATTTTTAGTCATGCCTCACCATGGACACATGCTATTTTTAGTAAGTGCACTACGAGTGTCAGACTGCAATGAAAAAGGTCTTGAAATTTTGGGTTTTATTCTAGGATTCCCTACTCCAAATTTTGGATGATTCCTTCATTTGAACAAGCGGGGAAATTAATTTTTCATCATAGGGGGTAGAATACTAAGAAAAAATCAGTCCTCTATATCTCAAAAAATCAGCGAATTCATCGTGTGAAAAGTGGTTAAGATAAAACTAGATTTTTGAAGATCCTTCTCTCTAAGTTTCATGGATGATTTCACCTACTGGATCTTTGAGGAATTGAAAAAAAAATTTGAGGGCAATAATGTTGATGAAAAATACAGTCCTCAATATCCCTAAAAAATAGGGACCTTCATGGCATGAAAAATAGCTCACGCGAAACTAGATTTTTCAGGGATCATTTTCTCCAATTTTCAAGTGATTCTGCCTGTCGGATCCTCAAGAAGTGAAGAAGGGCCCATCCTTTCGTTGTTGCGTCATGGCAACCATTAATGGAGGCTTGAAGCTATTTTACAGCTACAGAAAAAATTGATCCAAGTGGAAACAGTGAGCTTGGGAGGAGAGAAATCAGTTCAAACACTTGGTGTAATTAGCTTTCTGGGTGGAGACATGGAAAAAACTTCATTTTCGCATTCATGGTTGATCCGGAAAGCTTGTTGGGCAACATGATTATTGTGCTCTAATGTTTTTGCAGTTTTATATCTTCAGCAATGGAGTCTTGGTCGAACTTGGTGAGAAAAACACTTGGAAGTCGGTAATTTTGAGTTTTGACACTCACTTGGCAATCAAATTTGATCATGGAAGAGTTGGAAAAAGCTAGGGCAAAGTTAGGGTTTTCACTTTAAAACTAGGGCTTGGCATGGGGAACCTAGAGAGGGGCTGAAGAGTGGGGTGAATTTTCTTGTCCCCTCTATCCCCTCTGTCTCAGGACGAAAGGGACAAGTAAGTCCACCATGGAGCAAAACTAAAAAAAAAAAAACCAAGCTGAGGGGGAGGGGCGCACTTTTGTGTCCCTTGTGTCCCCTCTGTCCTAGGTGCAAGAGGGACACACAGGACAAGAAAACCCTCCATTGAACCAACTTGAGAAAATGACGAAGTATGGAAACTTGGAAACGTAATATCTGGAGCTCTAGATGGTCTTTTTTTGCAAATTTTTATATGATTTTGACTCCCAAGACCATTTCAAGAACAATGGGATAGGTTTCTGAACCTGATTTTGCCTCTAAAATATGGCCTTTTTTCTTTCGGGGCAGCAAAGTATGTCTGTGACCTTGAGAAGTCATCATGTCTTGTGAAAGATTTTATGATTTCATCATGTAGAGGATTCCTCTAGCTTTATGATGCCTACTCAATTGTCTCATAACTACCTACGGAGCTCCTGGAATCATCCGGTGAAGATCAAGTTACAATTTTGAATCTTCACTCCCCACACCTGAAAAACCTGCTTTCGCACAATCTACTCCAACGCCACCAAAACTTTCCTAAACTTTCATAAAATGCCTCCAACACCTTCTTGGCTCTCCAATACTACCTTCGGATGATTATGGGCCTTTCAGATCGTTCTCGAAGGATGCACATCTTCCTTGAAATGGCTAGAGTTGGCCTTTTTGGGCCTATCGGAAAACTAGTCTTCAAAAGTACTTTATCGAATAGGATGAATGACCCCGCCACAATATTTCAAACACTAGGGAAAGCTTTTTCAACACATTGGGAGGACCTACAAGGTCAGGGTGAGTATGGTAGAGAAGGCAAACTAATCGGGAGATGGGGTTCAGGAAGACTTGGGACCAAATTTTTAAATTTGGCTTAGTTGTCATGCTTGAAAGTTTGAATTTTTCATGCTACACATTTGCATGACAACAGGTTGTTAATAGAGTAGCCAAGTGTCTTAATGAAGTCAAGTGAAACAACACAGGTGCCAAAACATTCTTTTATGAGGGCTCTCTTAACTGTAGAGCGGCCAATCTAGACTGAGCTGAAGAGAGGAGGATCATCTGCATAAAAGGGATGTTAATAGCGAAGAGGGCTAACATGAAATGCTCACAATACTAGGTGAGGTACGAATGAGCTTGTAATGTCCCTTTTTGGGGACTCGTAGGAAATTATGCAACGCTGAAGATGGACAACACTTTCCAGATTTTAAGTAAGTTGTTAGTGACTGAAATAAATAGATAAAAACCCTTAATTGCTGCCAGCAAACACCCTTCTAGGGCAGCGACCCTTTTTGAGGTTTCAAACCCACTTTTGTGCCCTCAAAACCCTTGATATCAACTACCTCTAAATCTTTAAAATCATTATATATTATAGCAATATAATGCAAGAAAACTGATTTTTATAAGTGTGGAAGTGAGAGGTCTGATTTTTATGATAAAACCCTCAACTGCAGAAATTAATTAAATAGCCCAGAACTGCAACCAACTTCGACGAGCTCGGAAAAATAGCAACCCACCACCAAAATTCATAAAACTTCATAACTTGGCTCTTAAAAATATAGAGAATATTATTCCAATCTCAAAACCATGAAATTGTTGCAAGAAAATACCGAAATGCTCCCTTAGGTGGGTCGCTCCACTTAGAAAGGGAATATAACCAGCAAACTCGAAATACCAGTATATTACTCCTTGAATGCCTCTTTGCAAAATACAATCGTGGGAGAGGGTTTTTGTCCTCACCACCCTTGTGAGAGGGTTTTCGTCTTCCACACAAGCCCTCAATCAAGGGGTTTCGTCCTTAAGAGAGATAGTAAAAGGGGCTACACTGGCCAACCTTCGGCAAGAGATAAATTCATAAAATCAGCATATCCCAAACTAATGCCAACAACCTTAATTTATAATAAGAAGGTGGCGCCATGTCTTCCTCTAGCTTTATTAGAGGCCGCCCACAATTAGACTTGCTTTATTATTATTATCTAGTTGTGGCCGACCACAATTAGACTTGCTTTATTATTATTATCTTTTTACTTTCTGGAGCCTACATGCTCACCAATATCTTTTTTATTTTTTATTTAGAGTTGGGCGCTAGGCTCACCAACAAATACAATGCCAATTAAAGAAAAAACACAAAATTAAGCACATGATGACATTGTTGGCTTCCTCTATCTTGTTCCCTTTGATCCATGAGGAAGAAAAATGGGTTAAGGTCTTCAAACGGAATTATCTCGAAAAAGGGACATGACAGAGCTCCAAAAAATGAGATTTGACTTGGGAGCCAAGAGAGTTCTACAAGAGGATCCCAATCTTCAAGGCTAGATTGTGCAACAATTTGAACTTAGGGAGGATCAGTCTAAGCAGGTTCTAAAGAAGGGATTGCAGATAACTCTAGGTTTTGATTTTTTTGGCATTTCAACAAGATCAACCGTGGTAGAAAAATCCTCATAGGGGCCGATAGCGTGAAAAATGGCAGCTGCAAACAAACAGGATCAGCCACAAAGGATGACAGGGGCTGATGGCATCTGAGGGAGTTAATGATGCCACAAATAGGATCGAGCCAATGCACAATTGTGTAGGGCAAAGCCTTCTCGTCAGGCGTGCTACTGGAAGAGTTTCTCTTCCACTCAACCCCCGTTCTCAAGAACAGGGGAGCTTTCCTCGAGGCCTCCTTATGGCTGGGTGGAGAACAATGGTTTTCACCGTGAGCATTCCCTGAAGACTCTAACCCTTTTAGGCAGGGTCGGTATCGCTTAGATGTAAATAGCAGGTAGTCTTTGTTGCTCAGTATCTTTTGTGGGGAGGAGTGACACAAACTGGGTTCCACTGTTGGGTGCACTATCAGACTTGTAGAAACTGAAGTCGAGGTGTGATTCCCGAAGACTGTGCTTGCCATAACCGGCTTGAGCAAGGAACTCTTCTAGTTCAGGTAGGAAACCATGCAGGAATGTCTGCACAAAGGCCGATGGCATTTATCTGAATAGTGGGATCAAGGGTAAAAGACTATTCATGAGATGTTTGACTTGGAGAACTTGGATGACTATGTAAGCTTTAGACTAGGCAAAGAAAGGATATGAGGGTTCACTGCAAGAAATAATTTGTTTGGCACCTTGCATATTAATCGTGTTCTTCATAGATGCACTAGTCGAGGGATATGAGGTGTCAACAACGTTAGTAGTTGTGTTATTGTTTGGAACCGGACCATGATTAGGTTGGTCAGACTTAGAGTGACCAAGAAGTGGATCATTGTAAAGTTTGAGGTGCTCATTGGCTTGATGAAGCACTTCGTGCCGATCACGTTGTTGAGCTTTGTCGCCTGCCTTGATTGCCTCGTCTAACATTTCCTGAGTGATGGCCTCATGATCAAAGTTGTTGCCAAGGAGGAAGGTATAGGCAAAAGATCGAAAAGCATGACAATTATTGTAGGAATGGCCCCAATTAGCATACCACCAACAAAACTTACTTTCGCCATGCCAGTTGAGGAAGAGGTCGAGAAGGATCTACATCCATGGTGAATGGTTGGGGTAGGTGTCGTCTCAACTCCTTAAACAGAGGTTGGTGACAATCAGCACGAGAGAAAGATAGAGAATTTCCTTGTGATTTAGAGGTAGATTGGTCAATATTATGGATTGTCCTATTAGAAGACAGAGGTTGGTGACAATCAGCACAAGAGGAGGAAAGAAAATTTCCTTGTGATTTAGAGGTAGATTGGTCAATATTACATATAGTCCTATTGGAAGGCGTGCCTTGAGGAAGAGTGTTTGTGACTCTGTCATCTATCACATTCTTGTTTATAGGACGCATGAGGACTTGAATGTTCTTGGGTGGTTATTGCTTGGGGGAAGGCTTTTCAAATTCCTTCATGAGGTAATTTTGGTGTTTGGCTTGATCTAATGCTTCTTCCAAAGAGGTAGGAGAGAAGGTTCTCACCTTGTATTGAAGGCGAGGTTCGAGTGCCCTAAGGAAGAGTTAAAATAGACTCCCATCAGGTAAGTTGTGTTCGGCCTTGGTGGATAAGGTCTTCCAACACTTGATGAAAGGTTGGGCAGTTCATGAAGATGTTGTTTTAAAGAACGTCGTGATATTGAAATTCGTTGACTAAGGCGGTCACCAAGCTTTCAAGTTCGACAATAGAGTTGGCTTGAAGAGTAAGGTACCAATCCAAAGCATTAGCCATTGGTGTCTTAGCTAATAACTTGGTGGTGGGACATAAGAATTGGCTTTGATCTAATCTTTATAAAGATTGTCAAAGGCCTTGATATGAAGGGTAGGATCAGTCTAGCCATCGTAAGAAATAGAAGGGGTGATCCATCCAATGTCCATAGAAGAAATGTCCAGAGCAGGATATTCTCTTTGAATGGCTTGAAAAACCTTGTGCATGGAAAGTTGGGCAATGGGTACTCCATTAATTCCAACCGGAAGAGGAGGGGCTGACCTTGGTTTGTCGTGCCCCACGAGACCATTTGCAGTTAGCTAGCAAGTTGAGCTAGATTGCCTTGCATTTGCAAGAACTGAATTGCAATAATAGTTGGTTATTGACTTAGGAAAGCAATGAGTTGCATTATGAGTTGAGTAGGATCGTTATTTGGAGGAAGATTTGAGTTAGTAGTTGGATCGACAATTATTCCATTTGGAGGAAGCTCAATATGATTGATATTTGAATCCAACTTGCTAGAGAGATAGTTTTCAATGCATTTTTGCAGCATTTCAGGTGACTCTTCTACATATTTAGTGAGTTATTGAATAAATTTTCGCATAGCAGGAGTGTAGTTAGACTCAAAGACATCTTCGTGTTCCCCTTCTTCTTCAGTTTCAAACTACGTTGCACGGATACTTAAACCCCCCCCCAAAATCCTGTTGGATACGTATCCGATACGGATACTCCCCGGATACACCCCTGATACGTACCCTGACGCACTCCATACGTATCAGGGGCGTATCCAATGTTAAATACGTTTTTTTTTAGTTCTATTTCATTTTTTTTAATGTTTGACTTTTCTACTCATTATTCAATGGCGAAGATGACGCTCAAGGGAGTTCGCAAGGAGCGGAGAGTGGAGTTAATGAGAGTGGAGCTAGCGCAAGTGGCACACATGAACTTGATTTTGAGGAAAATCTAGATGATATATTCTAGATTTGTTTGTATTCCTATATCATATGTATGGCAGCCACATGAACAATGAAATGTAAAATCTTAAGTATATTGTTTGTTTTGAAAATTTGAACATGGATCTAGTTACTAGTATATTTTTCAAATTTCAAGTTTTGTTCGTATTCATGTTAACATGATACTCGTATATCATATGTATGGCAGCCACATGATCAATAAAAATGCAAAGTCTTAAGTATATTGAATGTTTTGAACATTGATTCAAGTTTTGTATTACTATTTCAGTTTTTTATGGACTAAAAAATGAGTAAAATGAGTAGATATATATATATATATGTACGAACATATCCAAGACATATCGTATCCAAGGGTTTTTTAAAATTGACGTATCCGTGTATCATATCCGTATCCGTATCCTGACAACGTAGGTTTCAAAGATAGGGTTTCGGATACTAGATCGAGTTTTTATATTACGAGGTGTTGGTTTTGGCTTCTTAGCATTAGCAACTCTTATGGAAAAATAATTCGTGTGCAAGGAACAAGCTTAGGAAAATCATCAGACACGTTAATGTTGCCATACAGAGGTGGATTGGTAAGAGATGTAGTAGAATCACCAAGTATTCTATTGTGCAACAAGGATGCTTGGAAAGGAGTTTCTAGTACAATTTCAAAACGCGATCGGAAATGTAGAAAGCTTGCACAAGGGCCAATAGCATCGAGGACTAGTAAAATTAGCAATGATTAGAATAGGAACGACCGCACGAGACACTTGTACAGGGGCCGATGGCATCGAGGGAGGAAGAATGATGCACAGACAAGATTAGTCACGCAATAAGGTTCTACACAAGGGCTAATGACATAGGAAAGGCAAGAAAAAATAACAAACAAAATGAATCTTACGTAATTTAGGACAAAGTAAGATTCACATTGAGTTCATCAGAGTGTATAACGGGCAAAGTAGGTTCCTGAGATGGGTTCTCAAATGTAGGGATCAAATCTATGTCTGGACACACAATGTAGATACCAAAGGTGCTCAAGGAGCACGTGTCATAATTCTAGAGGATAGTGACCCTAATTCTAAGATAGGATAGCTATAGGTTTCCAAGGCCTACACCTACGATAAAAATAGGTATCCTAGTAGGTTTCAAAATAAAGATAGATCAAGGGATGGATAAAGCCAAGGGGCACAATATAATAAGTCAATCCAATAGATCTAAGCAAATATACATCTACTATATTCTATAGCAATGAATGACCAATCAACAACACACATGTGCAAAACACAAGACTAAGAAGGGTTAGAAATACTTAATTGTAGCGTGTGTGTGTGACCGTTGAGACAACAACACCAAGAGAGAATCACTACGGGTGGAGATGGAGAAAGCTCGACAAGAAGACCTCCAGTCCTAACTCACTATGGTGACCCACATACAAAAAAATAAGCTCCAAATCCTTAAGTGTAACGAGTAGGTGCGAAATAATGCGAAAATGTGCAAGCAATAGTGCCTTCATAAATGTTCAATTGATTGTTCATTGGAAATTTAAATGAGAAAGTGAGGGGTATATATGCCCAATGCCATCGCCTATCGGCTTTGGAAAAACCAAACCCAACACCATCACACATTGGTGATGGCATCAGCCTTGGGGGTAATCCTAAGCACAAAGGGGTGAAAAACATGTGAGGTGGAAGCCAGAAGATAAATGGACGAAATGACGAAGGTCTGAGGTGATCTAAAGAGTGGATAATAGCATGAACAAGTAGACATAATGAGACAAATAGGCGTGACAGATGTAATGTGTGAACAAAGTGAAGAAATGAGGCAAGGTTAGGGGAACCATGTCATAATGTGGTCTATCCCACGTGAAAAAGTTTTATCACACTCCAATCCCAACAAGCCCCTTGAGGCACCCACTCGGGAGGAAAATGCATCAGTAGTCCCTACACAAGAGAAAAGGTTAGAAAGTGTAAAAAATGAGGTGTATACAAACCCTATTGTTGTCAAGGATGAAATTCATGTCAACATTGCCCATGGTTGCTTCAGATTGTGCAAACCTTGTCTCTTGTGCATTCCCATGCTTCGCGGACGGAACTTTGGGATTTAAGTTATGCTTTTAACCTCATTGAAGTCTATCTCAAGCTCATATGGCTCTAATCGACCTTCATCTCTAAATTTTCTTTGGTGGATAAGGACATACAACCTAGAATATATCAACCAAGGTAAAGGAAACCTACCCTTATACCAAAATGATTTATAATTTGCACAATCTATGATTATTGAGAAACACCAAAACCTCTTAACACCTTTAATGTTGATTTTAATGTATGCTACCAATATCAACTCAAACTAACCAATAATGTATGTACAAGTGCTCAATTAAACAATACTCTCATTTTAGCAATATGAATGGAAGAGATAGTGCAAAAAACATAAACAAAACAACCCAAAAAGTGATAGAAAACCAATTTAGAGTATAATAACTCCACTGCCAGAAGAGGTAATGCTTTATTTTTGCTCCAAAAATGCATTTACACAATGATGTGACTCTCTTGAAACTTGAAACTTTGTTCGATTTTGCTTTTCCCTATGACCTCAACTTCTCCCAAATGTTCCTCGAAAGTTGTTAAAAGAGTCGTTGTTACCAAAGTCTCAAGGATAGGGGACAGGGGGACGAAGAGGGAGTTTTCGAGACGGCAAAAAAATTTCCCAAACTTTGGAGACAACAAGGGGATGCCTTCTAAAATAATATATAAAAATTAATATCTTATTATTTTAATTGTATCAATGAAATTTAGGGATTTAAATTGGGTTTAATGTATTTCAGGTACTTTCAAGATCATAATTTAATGTTCTTGGTAAAAATAACAGCATTTAAAAAGTAAAAACATCATAAAATATTTGAAAGATTTTTGAAAAATAGGGGATATACTCTCTAAAACCCCCAAGTCCTTGAAATGTTTGGGACGTCACCATAGTCTAGGGGACACGTCCCCGCGTAACATTGAAAAGAGTCCCTTACAGGTAAATTTGCAAGTACATATAGATGAAGGGTGCTCGTTTCAAATGTTAGGTGCTTAGTCTTCTCAAAACTTTTGTGTCTTCTTCATATGAGCTCTTCTTGTAATGTTATAACAACCTCATCGATCTCAAGGAATATTTCCTTCGAAATAAGGAAAACTTGTGTGGTAAGATTGCAAGTGATAGGCTTGTCAAAACTGATTCCACATGCAATTAGCAGTTGGACCATACCTCACACTTGTCCCTACTAGAAGATGTTAACAGAAAAAAAAAAAATGAAGAGAAACTGGAATGCACACTTGGTGGATTGTTTGTTTCAATCATTTTATTATGCAAAAGATGGTTACAAAATGGTTAAGGAGGTTACAACCAAACATTAGTCAATACATAAGTAGAAGTTTGTTATGAGTTAATTAATATATTGCGAATATATTTTAATACCCCCCTAATGACTAGATAGAAGACATGTTTGTGCCGAAATTTTACAAATACAATAAAACCAAGAATTTGAGTCATTAACTCTATAGGCTCTAATGAGATATTACTTTGAAAGCTACAATCCTCTAATGTTTTGTTGTAGTCCAATGTAGAAGCTTCAGTATCGATGGATACCAAAAAAGACAGCTAACAGCGAAACAAAGATCTGATCATGTGGACATAGGATATAGCAGGTTGCCCACTAAGTGGGCGTTGAGTAACTTGTTGACCAAGAATGAATTATCTTTGGCTAAGAAGTTCAGCCCAATCTCCAGAGTTCGGAAATCAAATTCTTGGAGATGTTGATTGAATGGAGTGCATCAGGATTGTGGAGCATGTTTGAGTCTGTGCAAGGACTCGATAAATCTCCAATCCAAATGATCACCTTTAGGCAACAGACTTTGATATATCCACCAACCAAACTGAGCTGCTATGGAGAGAAGCAACTAAGTGACCATATTTGCACTAGGAGTAACCATCAACTCCACAACAAGAGAAATAACTATATTTGCAGTGACAGGGGAAATAATTGTATCCTCTTGTTGATCATTTATCCCCCTTGTTGCAAAAAAACTTTTGCAACAAGATACGCTAAGTGTACATGCTCTACTCTTCTTTGAGCCAGTGCATGTGAATGTGTGGCATGTTCTACCATCTCACCATGCGCTTCCAATGCATCATAGACAATGAAGTTTCCATTCACAATTAACCGTGTATCTAAATGTGGAACCTCATGCTCAAGAAGTTCATTCTCCCAAGGCATTTCAGCCTCCCACAGATTTTGTATAGTGGATATTCCCTCCACAAGTGCATGTAAGTTGGTTGAAGTATGGTCAACAAGCCTACGAGGAATATGATCCTCCAACACATCTTGAATGGCGGAGTTTCCCTCCACTCTTGCTTTTAAGTTGAGTTGTAGATTCAACTAGCCTATATTGGCCACCTTGCCCAATGCCCAAGGAAATCACCCGTCCCTATTTCACGTCTAACACAAGACACTTCTCCCCAAAGAAATTTACAGTAATAATGGGATTCTTTGTTAGCTGGCAAACAAATAAGAGATTTTTATGCAAGCTAAGAACATACCCAACATTAATAACTAGTTTTTTTAGCATTATTCAACACAATGCGTACATCTATTATCCCCTCTACTAAAACTGACTCTCCATCAACTAATACAACTTAATCAAAATAATTTGTAACTGTAGTAAACGATACATACCATTCCTTTAGACATAAAAAATGTTTGGATGTGCCGGAGTCAATGATCCAACAACTGGTAGCATTGTCATTCGAGCATGATGTTTCAAGACAACAAAGAGCATGCTCTCCTCAAAATCTTGTTCATCTACAACCAATGCCACATTTGTCTCATCCTGTGGCTTTTTGTTTTGTTGGGAAAGATCATATCATCGCTTCCATCAATATTTTTTGAGATGCCCAACTTTATGATAGTAATGCCTTTTCTAGTATCTGGAAGATTCACTAGAGTGTCATTTCCACTTCCCCTTTGATTGAGCAATGAATGCACTCTATGATTGTCCAAAACTAGAATCAAGTGTTTGGTTTTGTCTATGTTCCTTTTGTAACAAATAGGAACTAACTTTATCAAAAGTAAAGCCCTAACTTTAAGCGATCAAATGTAAGGCTTCCACGAATAACTAATACGAGGACGACAAACTGTTCAACACCAATGCCACCAAATCATCGTCGTCCACCTTTTTGTTAATGGAATGCAAGCTGGTCTCAGAGATCTTTCATCCAAAGTAGGTGTTCTAACAACCCATCTTCTTGCATCCTTGCTGAAAACAAAAAATTCTTCAAGTATAACACCTAACTCTTCTCTAAAGTCATGTATATTTGTTCTTCAACTTGTCCATAACACACTAGCCACAATGGCATTCCAGACCTATGGTATCAAATCATTGGATACCGACAACTTCAACAACAATAAGACCTCCTTATGACGTTTGTCATAATTAGCAAAATTTGCAACCGGCCTTCCTTGCCAAGGATTGTTTATTGTAGTCTCAATATTTGACAATAGTCGAAATCTTATGGCTCCAAACATTATAGTTTTGACCTGTCAGCTTCTGTGCCATCAACAAAACAAGGTTTTGAATGTTTGCCATTTTCACACACTACGACTTTCCAACCCACAAATAATGCAATAAAAGTACAAACCGTACAAAAAATAATAGTACAAACCATATTTGACTTCTGACCCACAAAGCAAATATATTATCATAGCACTAAAATGAAAAACAACGCATAGATCTCTAGTTTGTGACTCTTTTTCAAAACTAATTACATCAATAACACTAGGGAAAACTTGTGACTATCAACAAGACCCGTTGCGCCTTCAAAAATCGTGTTTTTCGAATTATTTTTCTTAACCAGTCAAAAAATGTGATTGCATTTCAACAATTGCAAAAAATAGGGAGCTCCTGGTCTAAATCCTCTATATTGCAAAAATTGAGGCTTATTTGTTGAAATGTGAAGCCTATGCTTCAAAAGATTGGAATATATTTGTTATTTTTGTGCCCTTATAAAATGGTATAACCAGTCGTTATGCTTTCACCCACGAATGTGTTTGTTTTATTTAATTTGCTTTCACGAGCTCTTCCTCTCAGTCACAATTCTCAAACTGTAATTCTTTCTTCTACAAGATTGGAACGAATTTCCTCCCTCACTGACACGGGAGTTTGCAAATAGATCTAGTTTCTTCTGGAAACTACCCTAATCATGTGAGTTGTGCTTTAGCAACTCTCCTGTAAATCGCGTTAAAAACAATCCTTGGCCTCCACGAACTGTTCGCCCATGCCCTGGACTTGAAATAGCAAAACAATCATGAAAAAACAATTTGTCGGCCAACAAATGTTGGCCACGATTTTGAAACAAACTATCGCCCATCAAATGTCGGTCACAATTTTGTTTAGTCAAACCTAGACGATCCTTGTCTAAAAATTGCAGTTTCGAGACAAAAAAATTAAAAATTGTGATTTTTCACCTTTTCTTATCAAGTATGTATTCATGGCGAATGGACTGATTCTCACAAGTTGTAATATCAACCTTCTACACAATTTAAAAAGCTCTTCAAACCTTTTCTTTAGTTCATACCTGCTTCAGGGCTTCCTTGAAAATTTCTTCTTTCCAACAATTTGTACCTATTTCAAGCTTCCTAGAATTGTGTACACACCAAGCACCAATGACTCTGATACCAATATTGAAGATGCTTCAGGACTTCCTTGAACTTTGAATTTCTTCTTCCAACAATTCATACCTATTTCAAGCTTCCTCGAACTGTGTACGCAACTTGAAGCACCAATGGCTCGAATACCAATGTTAGAAGTGAATAGAGATAATGAAGAGAAACCGGAATGCACACTCGGTAGATTGTGTCATGTCATTTATTATCCAAGAGATAGTTACAAAATGGTTAAGGTTACAACCAAACATTAGTTAATACATAACTAATAGTTCATTATGAGTTAATTAATATATTAAGAATATATTTTAATAGTCTCTATTTCCATATGCATACTTAGGTATGCTCTCTAGGGTTTAGTGACTAACTTTGAGCTCCTTTCATTAATTGTGCCTACTTAGATGAGTCGCACCTAGTGAAGATCGTCTCACTTGTTCACTTGAGAACGTTTGTCATGATTCCTATGTTTTAGTAGTATTGACCCATTTAGAATCAAAATATAATGGATGTAATGACAACTATAGAATTTGCAGGCATCTATGAATGTAGTAGAATCCATGAAGTCCAAAGTTATTGAAGGGTTGCGAGGAAAATCATGTTACTTAAGGGATGTGTATATTATCCATGTACGTAGGAGCAAGCTCTAACAATGAAGGCATAATGCCAAATTGTTATCTATAATTGTTTTTACTAGTAGGGGAGGGGCTAGGGGAGAGAAGGAAATTGTTAAATCCCTTCTCTACTTTCCTCTACTATCTACAATTGTAGATGATGTATATATAATTGTGTAAACAAGAATAGCCCTGTACAAGAATAGCCCTGTAGGAGTAGAAGAAATGAGTTGTCTTGAGAATCTACAAGTCCATCAAACATGGATCAAATTCAATGATGACAGTTATATTGATGTGGCATGTGGAGAAAAGGTGTTGATGCAAACTAGATTTATCAGCTAAGCCAAAATATTTAGTTATTCTGTCTTCTTTGGGGACAGGGTCCATGAGAGAAGGAAAATAATAGTTGGTTCTTTTGTTGTGGTTTTGTTAAATGACATTGGTGTGTACATCCTCCCAAATTCTATGACTCTTTGCTCTAGCAAGATGGGGTGCGGGAAGACAGGGGGAAGTTGTTAAACCTCTACTATACTTTGCTCTGCTTTCGACAATTGTAAATGACAAACTTATTGTCGCATGATTCTAATAGGAATATACATAAGAGTAGAGAAAGAGGTTTATGTCAAGAATCTGGAAATCCATCACCCATGGGTCCAATTCAATCACGATAGTTATTTTCATTTAAGTGGCATGTGGAGCAAAGATGTTGATACTGACTTAAATTTTGTTAGTCAAGCCGATATCTTTCATTATATTGTCTTCATTGATTTCTAGGGGTGAGGAACATGGGAGAGGAAGGGAAAATAATAGTTTTCTGTTGATGTAGTTTTGTGTTGCATAACTGTGCCGTGCCAATCCTCCCAGATTGTTCAACCACGTGAAACTTATTGCATGCTGATAGGGAGATAGAGAATACAAGACTAAATAATCTCTTGATTTTTTTGTCATAAGGCATCAAAAAGAAAATAATACACTCCTTAGCAAAACGGTGTCACCTCAAATATCAATTTTAATCAGATGATATTCATACATCAGCACTCTTGCTCAATCAGTTCCTATCATAGCAGTTCGTGGTATGAATACAGAGGAAGCTTTCATCTAACAAAAAACCACAAGTTCAATTGGATGTATTGCTTTGTACATATACTTGATGTAAAAGGACACAACTTAGAAGAAAAGAATAAACAGAGTATTATTTCGCTGTAATTTTGATATGTTTCCAAAATAATCATCATCAGTAGAAATGTAATTTTTGATGGAAAAAAACAACTTCAAAATCGCAGCCATATTTTTTTGATAAAAGTGATTAGGAAGAATAAAGAAGACATTAAAAAAGCACCAAACATTTGATTGCCAGAATCATCCCAAATACAAACTGTGGACTTAACTTACAAGGAGGTAAAGATGAGATGGAGAAAAGAACATCAATGGAGTGGGGTGAGTCTTGTCAGCTCACAGGACTTGAAAGCAGTAGAGTTTTGGAAGATGTAGATCAATTCAAATATGATCAAAAAATTGACAACATCAAGTGAGTATCAAGATTGGTATATTTATTATTATTGAACTATTTGATGACATAAACATGGATGAGTTGCAGTTCAAAGATAATAGATCAAGGTCTAAAAAGCAGCAATTATGCAAATCTTGTTTTGAGTAAGTGAAACTTGTCAATCCACAACCTTCTTATCAATATGCTATAAATAGAATATGATGCATTTGATGAAAAACAAGGCCAAAGAGTTGGAAGAGTTGCCTCCTGATAAAAAGCTGATCGGTTGCAAATAGCTGTATCACACAAAGTTCAAAGTAGGTTGTTAAATTCAGAGCGTACAAGACTAAGGGTTCTTCAATGGGATTACATAAGCAGATAAGGCTGGAAAATTTAATGACAAAGGACCACTGTCAAAATATGCACTCAGTCTATTTATGTGTATTCTAGAGTAAAGAAAAAAAAGTCAAAATATGCTTTCAAATGTCTTGGAAATCAGTGTAATCTAGAGTAAGGAAGAAAAAAAAATTATCTTGTTCTCTCATGGAACATGTAGCAGACTACAAAGTGACAATAGGTGCACCTTGTGAAGCAGTTTGGTACATCCAAAACATTTAAGGTCCACTTTTTCATCCTCATAATAGAAACCATAGCGTGCCTATTCGGCGAGTACTTGCCAGATTTCTGATGGACTGCGAATACATCGCCCAGGAAACTGTTAATATTCGCCAAAACTCGGCAAATTTGGCCCCAAAAAACTCACCATACACCCTCAAGACTCTGAATATTTGCCAAAATTCAGCGAATTTGGCCCAAAAACTTACAAAATGGTTGGAAAGGCATTTGTAGCACTTACTGAAATGACCTACTTTACCTCTATTTTGGGTTTATCTATGTCTCTATCATAGAAATGTTTTTCTGTTCCAAATGATGTCCTCTAGTTTCAAGCACTAACCTTGGTATCATTCCCTTCAAATGCGATGAGGAATTTTGTTGACTGGAAGATTCAGACACAGGTTTTGAAGAATGTTTAGAGAATTATGCACCATAGTTTGCCTATTCTGTTGAGTACTCGTAGGTATTTCTCCTCTCTCTAAATTTGCCCAGACTAAAACTCGCCATTGGTAGGCGAAATGAGAAGTATTTGCTTCTAATATTCGCCACAATTTTATGGGATTATGAATTCTGCCAAAAAACCACTGATGCAGATCAAATCTCGCATAAAACGAGAAAGAAAATTTTGTTTGTTTCAATACTTTGTATTAGTTTAATGTATTTTCTTGATGCTTATAAAATCATGTGAGGATCAAAACTTTATGCAGAATTGGTAAAACTGAAAGTTTGTAAATAATGTAACTTCTAGAGATGGATTAGGATGATAATTTTCAATGAGTAATGACAATCATCATAAATTCATAACACTTATCAGCTGGCTGTTGTATTCGCATGATGATGCAATTTTGCACTCTATTTCTATTCAAATCTAATAGAAAACAGTTCCCCAACATTTGAAAGTATCATTTGATACATTTTCTAACTATATTTTGCATTAAAATTATTTTTAAAGAAACTTAGGTATTTCTTAAGATGCCAAGTCAATTTTTTTTATGGGTCTACCGAGCACAAGTATGCGAACTATGGTCGTGCATGTGGGCGTGCATGCACATGTATGTCTGTGCGTTTACGTGGGTGTGTCTGCATGCATGTGTGCACACCCATGTGTGTATATGTATGCAGATGTCTGTACGTGTGAGCAGGGGTGTGTGTGTGTAGAAGCATGTGTATGTCTGCTAGTTGTTGGGTTTAACAGATCAACTCAGCTTGGGCATGAGTTTGCAGAGAAATGGAATTTTAATTTTTTTAAAGAAAAAATAATCAATAAAAGTCTGGATTGGATCGGACTGATTTGATACATCAGGCAAAATCCATATTCAACAAGATTTGTGCAAGTTCTGACAGGATTTTGTTAACTATACTTCACAATATGACTGAAAACTCCACGTGCAAAACATGCTTTCATGCATATTTGCTTCCTAAAATCTTGCTCTTTAGGCTTGCAATCTTTCATAAAAAACCGTGCCTTCTTGCTTATTCATTCAACAATACTTCCATCCTTTGATCTTCTACAATCTAATAAGCACCTTTGTTTCAAAATCTATCATAATTAACTCCTCAAAAGCTAGTGTCTATAAGGGGCCTCATATACCATAGATTATTGTTTTTAGTCCTCGTACAAAACTATAAAATGTCTCAAAAAGAAGACGTGGATTCTGTTAAAAAATCTTACAGTTAGCAACATACATTTAGATAAAACCAAAGAAACAACAAACACATCCAAATCTTACGAAATCTTGTAATTGCCCATCAATCTGCAATGGAGTATGAGGTTTGGGTGGTCACTTAGTGGCTAATGAGAGGTAAATCATTGTTCAAATCCCAAAAAAATGTGCTCCATTGCCTGGCCAAAGGATGACAGTTTGCATTTTCATTAACTGGGACAAGGTGGCAATCAAGTCTCGACACTAAAATTTCAATGGAAATCGAATATCGGGGTCCACCATACCTGCGCATCGTAAGTGCTTGAATGAAAATGACACTTTGTGTCGTGCAGACTCCTCACAACGTGTTTCTGATGAAGACATCTTATACCAAATCTTAGGAACATCTTGCAAATCCCAGATTTATACAGATGGCATGGAATTATACCACTTTATTTGAATTTAAACGTGACTAAAAATATATACAGCCTTTGTACTTATAAGCAATCCAAGAACGCATATTGAACATGACTTCAAGATGTAATGGGACTGCATTACTTTTTTAAATAACTTCTCCAAATGATTACTATGTTGTAGTACACATCAAGAAGACATACTAATTAAGATTGACCGAAGATAGCACACTCCAAAGTTTTTAACTTCACTTACAGGCGAACATTAGACAACAATGAATAACTTTAAAATCATAGAAAGCTTCTATAGAATGGACAAAACTATAAAAGGAATCCAAACTAACCTATGTTGATTCGTAGGTGATACAGATTCATTTCCAGATCGAAATAGCAAGCACTTGACCAGGCATAGGTATCCCACGTGTGCCTGATGTTACCAAAACATTTAGCATTCTTTACAGCACTCTGGTCACTCTGTCATCTGTCTAGAGATAGTGTGTGTTCTCAATGCACTCCTCCAAAAGGCTACGGGTTCCCAGGTCAAAATTTCAATCATTTCAAACAGAGGTTGTCGATCATACAATGAGGGTAGCAAATATTATTTTGAAACATATGAACAACATACTTGAAACGAACAGTTCAGAACCGTTACTCCATGAGATGGACTGGCATGGTTGTAGCATTAAATGATGATGGCATTATCATGGAATCCATGACCAACATACTCCATTCATAGATTTCACCAGCGTGAACATGGAGCGTTTATCTCAGTAAGCAACTGGATTTACGATCGAAATATTCAAATGTCCATGTCGTATGACGACACTTATTAGCTTAGAAGCTCAGACACAGTCTTGCTGATGAAATGCTTTTCTAAACAATGACAAATGAGAATTCATTAAAGGCACAGAGATCTGCTAAGGGTGCAAAACAAGGGAGTTGAGATGGCCACTGAAAGTTGCTGCACCAGATGACTCATTGATACCCTCCTTGACAAGCATATCAGAAACTGCGATATAACTTTTTCCACCAGTTGTACATCTTTTAAGAGCGTGTAGATCTGAACCCTATGGCTCTAATAGAAAATTTCATTGCCCCAGCCTTGATGGTTTGCATGGAGTACCTAGAAAAACGCTCAATGTCGAGTTGTTGTTTTAGAACATCGTTTGGAATTAGGTTGTGCAATGTTGTTAATACAGCCTAATGAAACCTAAATTAAGCAATTGCAATAATAAAATACATAAGGGCACTGTTTTGAAGTTGTCCTGCATCGCAGACTCACCCTTTGAACCTTGGAGTGTAAGTCATAGTCTTTGATCATAGTGTGGCAACGCTGTTTTCATATGCAATCCTTTCAACTATGAGAGCATTTGCAGACATGCTTGAAGTTTGAAACATATATTCATGCCATATTTGTTTCTAGACAGTAAAGTTGATCTAAGACAAAATGGTAAGTGCGGGGGGGTAGTCGAATAAAAGTAATACCTGAGCATAGACTTTGATTTCAAATGAGAATACTTAACGTCAGATAGGTGAGTGAACTTAACGGGAGTAGCTGAGGTTATTCGGTTCTCTCCTCAATTCATATTTTAAATACATAAAACAAACCATGGGAATTTAAATAATAGGAGAGATCTTCTTATAAATATGCTAAATCCGGGTTCTCATGTGACCATATTTCTAAATGTCTCCAAATTATTGGCTAGCATTGGTACCAAACCTTGTATCCCAAGGAATAAAGTGGCATGAAATTTATGGTAAAATCTGATTGAGAGAATGCTTTCTAGTCAATGTCTGAGCAATCTGTGAGAGGGTTTTGGCTCAGATTCATTTCTAAAGAAATCAAAAGAATAGTCAATCTATCAATTTTCTGGAATATATATCAGTGTATGCCAAAGAGAGATGAATGAGTTGGGTGTGGTTTGGGCTATCCATCAGAGTTTATTTTCTGTTGCAAGTTCCAACGTGAAAAGGATGCATGTTACTAAAAGCCTGTTGAAAACGATGTCAGGATAAATGCATTTGAATGGGATGTGAAGCTACATAAGCACCACCATCTTTACTATCCATTTTTTCCCTATAATCGTGATGAACAGGGTCCAGGTTGGACACGTAGGACTAGGAGCCAGACCTGATAATTCTGATACAAACCCTGTCTGATGCCCTTACGTGTTTACCGGTTAAGAAATAATGTTTCTTCCACTGTAGACAAAGAAGTCCTCCCCCAAAAGGCTAATCAGAAAGAGAAATGAAAAAAATCATTTATGCTCCTCCAAAATGATTAGAATTAGAGCTTAAGGACTGAGCATTGCACAAACGTTAAGATGACAGCATGGATAAATTTCAGTAACAGCTACAGAAAATCAAAGCTTTTGATTGTGTGTCAACTTATGCAAAAGATCATCATTGTTTACATTTAGAAATTGTGAATGTGGTACTCTAAATTCTACATGTTTATCTTGCTATCCACAAAATGCCAATATGTTTTATGAAAAGTGGACCATGCAATTGGATTGATATATTGCTTGCCTTTAGAACGATATTTATTAATTGTTAGATTACAAGAAAAAGCAAATCTCCACAAGGTAACTGACCTAGTAGAGACAAATAACTGCCTAGCACTTTGCGAGATAAACAGTGATTTGAAAGTATCTGTATACCTTACAAGATAGACATCAATTGGACCCATATTGCTTCGCAAGAGAATCTGATAACGCCTTTGTGGATATTCTACAACCTGAAGATAGTATTGGCAGAAAGTACAACCTTCAAATCCTATGAACATGATTTTAAATAGAAGCAATACTATATCATGCAAATTTCACAGGATGAACTTAACCTCATCAGGATCTGGAACTTCAAGTGTGGTTCCATGAGGAGCCTTAATAGCGATAAGTGTTTCATTCTGTCACACCAAGCAAGAGCAAGAGCAAGAGTCCAGAGCAAGAGCAAGAAGGGAGAGCAAGTTAGCAAGAGCAAGCACAGAGGTATTTAGTAATTTTATTTGACCTTACAATACTTGTTAAAGTTTTTAATGTCTTAATTTGTAATTATATTTGCCATTTTTTAGGGGCTTTTTTTGATTAGCATTTACATCTACATTCACAATGTAATCATGCATATAGTTTGTAGGATAATTAATGTTAATGCTATATTGCATAGGGTTATGGTCTACTAAATGGTTACAGTTTTTTTTTAAAAGGCACCATTTTTATTTCTAGTTTACAAATTTAGATTATAAACAGCATTTTTTAGGGGATGTTTTTTATGCATGAGGTGCATCTACATTGCACAATGGTACATACCTTCTATTGCATATCAGTTCTCACTCAAGATTCCTTAAAAATCGCATATTGCATAGGGTTCCCTGGTTGTACAATGGTTCAAACGTTTTTTTTTTAATTGGATAGCTTTTATTTCTATTAGCTAAAATATTATATTATGGATTTGCATTTTTTGCAAGAGGACTTTGTTTTTTCACGGACAATATGCATCTACATTCATAATGCAATCATGCATATAGTTTGTGGGATTTAAAAAAATGCCGGATATAGTACCTGATGTGATTTAAAAAACTTGCATTCTTGCATAGGGTTTGAGATTGTAAACTTCAGCCTACAAGTTTTTTTTAGATTACATTTTATTTCTAGTTTAAAACTTTCATATCAATCAGTTTGCATAAAATAATTCCTCTTCCTCAGGGGCTTCATTTTTTTAGCATTTGCATCTACATTATACAAATATAATCACGCATATAGTTTGTATCAAACGGATTTAATCAAAAATACATATTGGTTGTGTCGAGCCTAAAAACTATTAGTCCAAGCTTAAGCATTATACAAAAGTAAAGCCGAAGAAATAATCACAACAGAGAATCAAGATTAAGAATATAACTGATATCCTCCTGGAGCTTGGTGGACCACCATGTAGGAGGCAAGCCATAACAAAAAAGATTCTTATTATCCAGGGCCCAATTAGCCAAGCCATCTGCTACTTTATTCCTTTCGCAAGGAATGTGATTGAAATTAACTTCTTGAAATTTCTCCTGCAATGTTCTTATCTTCCAAACCTCTTTAGCAATTCGCCAATTGGAAGAAAAACCAACATTATTTCAAACAGCTTCATAATGATATGAGAGTCTGATTCAATTTGAATTTTCTTCCACCCAATTTTTAAAGCCTCTTGCATGCCTTTATAAACCGCTTTTACCTCCACGAGATTATTAGTAGTAATACTGAGATTCTCTGCAAAAAGGAATTACACATCACCTTCCTTATTTCTACCAATGCCTCCCATAGCAACTCTTCCTGGATTTCCTTTGGAAGCTCCATCTGTATTCAGATATCCATAACCCAAAGTAGAGTCTTTAGATTGACTTTCTCTTACAATTTCCTTATTAATATGAAAACGAGGCAGAGTAGCATCCCTAGGATCAAGAGATAACTGATTGCAAATATGCTCCCATTCTGTAGAAAAATTATAGGGTAAAGATATCTTATGTTTTAGACTTTCAGCTATATTGATTTTAGTTTTCTCCCAGACATAAGATCCGTCGTTGCCGATTTGTTGGAAAATTCTACTATTTCTTTCTTTCCAAATATTCCATAGGAGAAGAGAGATACCACTCCATAGTGCTAGGAGAAGATTTTGTCCTTTAGGGAGAAGCCCATGTCAATCTTTGAAAACCTGCTCAAGGGAGCCAAAATTATTCCAATGAAGTTTAAACAAAGCAAAAAGATGTGAAATTAGAATAACCCGAGGACAAAGGTAAAAAAAGATGAGTAGAAGATTCTTCATCGTTTAAGCACAAAGCACATCTGAAAGGGCTATAAAATCCTTTCTTCATAAGATGGTCCCCTGTTAAAACTCTTCTTTGAATAAGAAGCCAAACAAAAAACTAACTTTACGCCACATACCCAGTTGCCATAAGTGCTTAAAGAGAAACTAAAGAGGATGGGAATTATCTATCATCAAAGAGGCATAGCCAGTGGACACTGTATAATTACCAAAAGGGTCGTGTCCCCATCCCAACTTGTCTGGTAATGGGGAAGCAGAAAGAGGACAAGCCTTCAACACATAATGCAACAAGATCTGAGCATCATGCTCTAAAGCAAGTGGCCATTCAGAAATCGAAATCCACTCTTTTCACACTCCCAAGGATGAGTAGATGGTTTACCATAGTGGGCTACCTTGACCCAACCAATGTCCTACATTTGCTTCATAATAGGCTTGAACTGAGGAAATTGAAGGATGACAGGGGGCTGTCAATCCCAAGAATCAGTCCAAAAACTGGCTAATTGCCCGTTATTAACAATCCAAAAGAGTTACCTTTTAATAATTTCCTCTACCATTCTAATAAACATCAAAGTCAAAGAACCCTTAGTAGGAAGGGATGATCTAATAATTTTCTCCGAGTTAAAAGTGGCAACCTAAGGGTCATTAGGATAAACAAGTAACCTCCAATATAGTTTAGTAGTTGAGGATTTATTCTGCTTAGGGGAAAATATCTAAGCAGAATAAATCCTAAACCACCTTCCTTTTTTGGCAGGCAAAGAGTTTCCAATTTAACTAAGGACCATTTTTTCTTATCTTGAACTCCGCTCCATAAGAACTTCTGACAAATAGAGTCCACTTGTTTCAAAATTGTTCCAGGAATATTTAACGCAAAGGCAACATATACCAGCATAGCTTGAAGGACAGATTTGACTAATGTAATCCTTCCTCTTGAAGAAAGCATTTAGTAGTCCATTTTTGTAATTTTAATTCAAACTTGTTGATTAACCAATGCCAATCCTTTAACTTCTTAAAAGCTACAAGGAACACCCAAATGTTGTAAAGGAAGCACTCCCTTCTTAAAATGGAACTCTAGTATAAAGGAATTTCATCACTAAACTCTTATGGCCTATATGCCATAATGTCCCTTTCTAGGGCTAAATTTGGAAAAAGGGTTTGGCCTTAAACCCAAATCTGAAATTGCACCTTCAAACACACACACATCAAATTGAAATAGCTGAGAATGCTCTTCAAACAATCAACACACAATATAAATCAGCCCTCTAGGGCAGCGAATTGCATAGGAGGTTCACATCAACATTTAACCATGCAAATAGAGTTGAAATGCCACCAAAATAATTTATCCAACCACAACAATATTTATCAATCTCAAATACATCAAAAATATGGAGAAACGAATGATAAATCACAGTTGTAATTAATTTTTATTACAACAACCATACAACCAAACCAAGGGATGGAAAAACTCTTAAAATCACCAAAATGTAGATTCCGGCCTTATAAATTATGAGGAACAAGATACCAACTAAAAATACCAAAATGTGCCCTAGAAGGCACCAAACTCAACCCTCAAGCAAGTCGCCTAGGGCTGGAAATGTAGATCAACTGTATAAAATCACTTTGAAGTACCAATGTGACCTCCGTGTGAGATCACCCTTACACACAAGAGGGTTTTCGTCCCCTAGTGTGATCCTATTGAAGGGTTTCGTCCTCAATAGGTGACCAATGAAGGGTTTTCATCCTTCAATGGCAAGAAGAAAAGCTACACTAGCTCCACTCCAAGTAGATGTCAAAATAGATGATAGATGATAGATGATAATGTCCTCCTCCATTCGAACCTCCTTAAGTACCCCTTCTTGGCGCCAAGGATGAATTAGGAGCCCAATCTTCATGGCCGACCTCTTAATGAAGGGGGAAATGCACTTTTTAATCTTCACTTCACTTAAGAAAACCGACCTCATAAAAGAATATTTCTTTCTCCCTTGTAGCTCTCAAGAAGACCGACCTTAATGAAGGTGAAGATAGAAGTTCCTTTTTCGCTTTCTTCCATTCACCCAATCGAATCACTCCAAGCCATAATTAGTAATTAAATGAGATAAGGAAATTACTTATAATAATGGCAATGTTCACCTTCCCTTGCTTCCTTCCTTGAGGCCCACGGAAGGTGGAATGGGCCCAAGGCCTTAAAAGTGACTATGCGTGGAAAAGGGGACATTACATATGCACAAAACCCAAAGGGTATCTCCCCAGAATGCTAGGGAGCTACAATGACCTTCATGTTTATATTGTATTGAATGTGCCCCTACTACACTTAATAAAAGAAATATCGACTAAACCTTATGCAAAGCCTAAATATACGTGTTGAAATTCGCCTGTATTTCATCTCTTTGTTTTAATTTGACACATTGTCAAGGCTGAGCTCATACAGGGTGACATTTGGTACAATTCCATAAATTGATCTTTGAATTTAATGCATTCACTTTTGTAAGAGCGTTCCAATGCATTGAAAATTCTTGTGCCTCATGATTTTTATTAACATGATATTGTCACTAGAATGATCCTAAAACTGGTCTCGAGGAACGCATTGGATTATTCTTAAACTTGGGCATTGAGGCTCCAAGAGTTGAAAATTCAAATTGGGCATTGAATCAGTTGATACCAGGGAGTTTAAAACGTGAAAGCACGAATAGATGATTTTGGAGTTTGAATGTGACATTCACATGTAGACCTATATAACACTTTAACCTTCTTGACAATGTGTTGTAGATTAAATAAAGGGTATAAATAACGAGGGATCTGAGAACTATTACTATACGAGCTACGTCCCAATATGGCCATACCATGTGAAACTTGTTGATCTGGACCAAATCAATGTCATAAATTACTCTTTTGTTTCATAGACATGGATAAGTTGCAAGACCGAATAATTGAGTCAGCACGAGAACTGAGATCTCGTGCAAGTCTACACTGGCTTTTTACAATGAATTGACAAAATGGGATTCTTGAAGACAAAGCAATCCCAAAAAGAACTAGTTTGCCGTCTTTCACTGTTGATATAGGTTTTGGCATGAGGAAGGGAAGAACAACTTCCATTCATACAATTCTGATTTTTACATTGATTCTTCATCAATTACTTGGAAGCTTCTTATCATAACAGCTTGATTTTCCATTACAAATTTGTAGTGGTGAATGCTCTTGTCAAGAATTTTCTTGACCTCAATTTTTCTACGTGTAGCATCAACAAGCTTGAAAGCTCAGTCCAATCATTCAAGCATTGTCAGGATATTGCACTTGTATTTTTTGGTCCATGTTTATGCACACAATGCATATATATTTATATATTTTCGCTATAATGTAATCAGATGCATCATATCCAAGGGTTTTCTGAGAATTCGCCACAACCATACTAAATACCATACATGCATCCTAAGTCACAAGGTTCGTGTTCAAGTTCAATTTCGGCAAAGATAAAATTGGAGATTAAGTTCTTCAATGATATGAAAATTTCGGGAAAAAAATCGTCCATTAAATTCAACTACTATAATTTGTGGTTTTTTTGCAATATATGAAATATGTAATATCCCTGATAAATAATTTCTAACAAATCTGGATATTTTATCAAACCTTGGGCAGCAGTATAAAAATTTGAACTATTTATGACAGCAGCAATAAACTAATTTTTTATAAAAATGCAAACAACGCAATATGTAGATAAGATAAGATAAGATAATTATATTAAATGTCCAACAAATGACCACAAAGATAGGTCAATGGGACTGTAAAATACCAAGCAAAGCAGAAACAACAGGGAAAACCCAAGAGGGTCTCCGAAAACAACAAAAGAAGAAGAAGAAGAAGAAGAAGAGGTTTATTTCACTAAGGGATGAGAGGAATGTGGAGGGAAAGGCCTCGACACCAACCCTCACGACTGTCGCCCAAGGTCAGCTGAAAAGAAATTGGTGATGTGCTGCTATCTGGTGTTAGGTACTGGAAACTGTTGGAGACGCACATGTGTTTGTGGAATGTCGAGTTCTCTGGGTGGACCTGGTGGTTTGTCGTCTAAAAGAGGGAGCTCTTGGCTGTGCCCGAATCCGGAAATCTCTGGTCAAGGAAGAAGCACCCTAATCCTTACAGATCTAGCTAGGAGGTCCCCACTAGGGTCATGCCCCCGCTTAGTGCCCCTCACACTCGAAGCAAATCAAAGAAAGATGTGATCTGTCGAGTAGTAGCCTCCCTGGAAGGAGGATGGAGAGCCCTGTCACGAGCTTAATGGCTTCCTGTAAATAGAGAGCGAGACACCTCTGATCATAATACCTAAAGATAGGTCGTGAACGTACCCCATGTTCAAAGAGACAATGAAACCTCCCTCTGATTCATAATAATGGAGCATCGGAAGATGAAATGTTAGCTTTGTCTCAACCTTTTGGAAGGAGCAAAGCTGGCAGATCCTCTCAAAGCGAACTAAATGGTGATCATTCTCGACCCGAAGCCTGTGGGATCCGACTCTGAACTGGCCCAAAGATATGCGAAGAGCATGCATCCAATGACGGGAGATATAGGTGGGCCGAATGATGAGTCCATTGTTGACTTCCAGGAAGTGGTTAGCGTAGAAGGCCATTTTGGGGCGTAGCTCCTCTCGGGGGTTGGTCCATGTAACCTAGGTGAATAGTCTGTATATGTCGTCCCTGATAATTCTGTGCAAATCCTGCGTGCTCGAGAAGGTGAGCAGGAGCATCCATGGAGTACCTAAAAGGGGGGAGACGGTCCATGTTGATCCGAAGAACTCCAAGAAGACGAAGGTCTTGGCATACCAACACCGAAACGACCACTACATTCGGAGAGAGTAATGGCCTCAGAAGAACAGTAAGCAAGGTAGATCTATCTATCCCTGCCAGTAGAGGAATCTGAAAGTCCCTGGATTCGGTTAAATAGTGAGATGAGACCAAAGATGACCTTAATCTGAAAGGGCGAGCCCCAAACTCGGCAACTATTGATATTGGGAAATAGTCTCTTTGCATCTGATGATCCGTCTGAGCAAAAGGATTTGAACCCGCTCAATAGAGGCCCAATCCAACTCGAGCAGGAAGGGACCCCAAACCTCAATACCATACAGAACAGTGGGTCTCACAAGAGAGTCTTTGAGAGAGACATCTTGGACAACATGTCTCTGAAAGTGATTTAGAAGCATTGTCTCTCCAAGATCGCAAGGGAACCATACCCCTTGTTGATGTGGGGTTGAATAGCCAGACGTATGAACCGAGGTCCAAAGAAGAGAACCCTCAGATAGGTGTAGGAGTTGGTGATCTCCAACTCCTCCCCCTCTGTAGCAGAAATGGAAATCAGAGGGTCTTCAACAATAGAAAAACAGACTTGTTCATTATTTATTTCAAATCAACTTTAATGAAAATACCAAGATGTCTGAATACAATTATTTTCACAAAAGATAGGAACATGCAAACTGCGGTGATTGAACACTGCTTCCAAATGTGGCGTCAATACTGAAATTTGTTCCCAAAAGGGGACGTCCTAGTTATACTTGTGATTCTGGGTGCTAAAACAACCCTGAATATGATGCCCTAGTTGAACTGGATGAACACCTGTACCCTGAATGACCACTGCAACCTCTGAATGGAATTGCCAAGCTTAGATATGAGGGATTCTATCCTCATATCTGTATGCAAATGAGGGTTTTTGTTCTCTATTGCTGATGCAAAAGCAAAAGCTACTTGCACACAATGAAATAGTTGATAAATTTCCAAGATGAATGTAATAATAACCCCAAATCTGCCTTTATAACTTCTAAAGCCTTCTCCAAAGTTGGTGCCCCCTCTTAAAAATAGATATAAACAATATAAAATTGTTTTATCCTCTCTCCATGTCGCCGCTCCATCCTAAAAATAAGAATAAACAATATAAAATTGCTTTATCCTCTCTCCATCCTAAAAATAGGATCTTGGTGCTCATGCAGTCCATTCTATCTTGCCGCCCCATAATTGAATGTTTTATTTAATTATTATTCTATCTTTAGCGCCCCCATAATAGAAGTTCATCATTCTATTATTATTTTATACTATTTCTGCTTTTTTGGATTAATAGTATAATTTGTGTCATTTTTCCAATTAAAATATAAAAGTACCCTTGAACCACTTTAATTAATTTATTTTCCTCTTTAATTTCCTCTTAACCTACAGAAATAATGTGATTATAGGTTTTGGGTATATCCAAAATTAATTAATTCTGAAAAGGGGACATTACAAAATAAATCCACAAAATTGTCAAAATAGGTAAACATTACTAAATATATTTGAATCTATATAAAAATCACATTTATAAACATTTAATTAATATAAAAACAATAATATGATAAAATAACATTTAAATAAATCTCAAAAGCAGGGAAACGCCTAGGAGGGTGCCGTTTCTGGGTTTAAACGTTTCGGAAACGTGAAACGGGGGGGAAACAGGGGGAAACGCCACAGAAACGTGCCCTGGTCGCGATTGCTAAAAATTTATTTGAAAATGCCCTCGCAACTATGGAAAAAGACGTCTCTTTTGTATTTTCCCTCTCAACAGGAGAATAGAAGAGGTCACGATGATTTGCAGAGGCAAAAATTCTTGCTAAGGCACATGATTTGCAGGAAAATGAAATCATGATTTGAGGGAGGTCGTTGGTGCAGAAAAATGCGAGTTCATTAAAGTTTTTATGCAGACTAGAATATGCTAGGGCACGACAAAAGAAGGAATAATTTTTGTGCCAAGAGAGCAGTCAAGGTTTTGTATTAGTATTAAAATTCATTAACTTTCTATTTGCTTATATTATTTAAATGTCATGTAATTTAAGTCTTAGTTTAGGAGTTCTATCATTCTATGTATATAAAAAAAAGTTATATTGTTATTTAAAAAGTAATTAAGATAGGCTACATTTTAAAATTAGAGTTTAATGTCTAATGTATCAATTATCTTTTATGGTTCATGGAGTACAATTATAAAACGAGTACTGTGCATATACATGTAAAATGAGTTTAATATATTATTATTATTATTATAGATTGTACAAACGTTTCCTATAACGTTTCATATCCAAGGTTTTTTGAAAATTGTCGTTTCCGTGTTTCGTATCTGTTTCCATTTCTGATTCCGTTTCCGTTTCCTGACAATGTAGAAATAAATTTATTAAAAGCTAAAGAAATTAAAATTATTAAACAATAAAAAAATAAAAGATGAAAGAAAATATTTTAAAAGTAATACTATTCAATGCTACCATCTAAACCTAACTAGTAACTCCCAAGTCCTAAGCATCCTCTACATCTACTCAAGAATGGCAGCGGCAATTAAGATTCCTCTCTAGCATGCACAAACTCTCCTCCCAAGCTCCCAAGACCCACACCACGAACATTCCCATGCAGGATTTGATCAAGGCTTCATTATGGCAAAGGACCAAACAAAAGACAAGCCACGCCAATCACAGGGCATGCCAATCACAAGTCGACTCACAGGCCATGCCAATCACAAGACGACTCACAAACCCCGTCAATCATAGGTTGATTGACAAACCACACAACAGTCAATGACTCATTCAAACACCAAGGAACAGTTAATAAACACCCCAATCACAAGACGACTCACAGACCCTGTCAATCATAGGTTGATTCACAAACCACACAATAGTCAATGACTCGTTCAAACACCAAGGAACAGCTAATAAACACCCCAGTCGCGACTCACAAGGAATGCAAGTAGAGAAACGGCATTTATAAAGACATCAAGCAGTTGATTTAGGGTTATGTCGTGTTTATTACTTCCCGACTCGAACATTGTGAATATTCTTGATTTTTATAGTCCACTTGGAAGTCAGCAAATTTCAAACTTTGTACCCGAAATTTGCCAAACCCTATGGCTTAGCATGCATCCATGATATTTTGATTTAGAAACAAAAATTTCCACCCAGCTACCCATTGCCCACAAAATAATGGTAGATGAAAATTGAACGGACTTGGCAAGGAATTGCTGCAAACAAATTAACAGCAGGAAGACTAAATGCATTATTTCTAGTAAAGAAATGGGCGTGGTGACTAACCTATTAAAAATATGACCATGCATAGACGTCAAGGAGCAAAGTCAAAGTTTACATTATGTACAACTTGACATCACCAACCAAGTGCGTGCTAATTCAAAGGTCATAGCTTGAAAACAAAGAAAAGAGGTGAATGTAATGGCAGAATCAGGAAACCCGCACTATCATGTGGTTGGAGCAAGAACTATGAGCCATCTTGATGAATTACCATCAGCCACCTCTATTGCACCCCCTGAGTTGCAGGAAGCACCTCCTCCACATGGCACTTCCTGCTAAAAAATTTTCTGAGAAAAAACGCTGAGGGGAAATGCCCAGGAAACACACCCGAAACGCCAAGGCACAAGCCAAAAACATCCTGGAAACAGCACATCCATTTCTTGGGCGTTTCCGGCAGGTTTCCACAAATTTCTGGCAAGTATATCGGTGTTTCTAATGCCTTTTTAAAAACTTCAAAAATAGAAAAGAATACCATAATTTTTAAGTGTTTTATATTTTATATTTTTTAATAATTTATTGCGTTGTCCACCCAAAATTCCCTGCTCTTAAGAAAGTGAGTTTTGAAAATTATGAGTTTTAAGTGTCTTCTCTGTTGTGCTGAAAGTGTTAAAATTCGTGAAATTGAAAAATCTACGTTTTTGGGTCATTTCATGCGTTTTTCGGGCCTGTCAGACATTTTTGTCCCGTGTGTCCCAAGTTCAAAAGTGCGCTCTGTTCCCCGATCGGCCGATCTCCCCGAAGTTTGTCTTTTTCGGGCCCGTCGCACATTTTTGTCCCGAATGTCCCAAGTCAAATTGTGCAAGTTGTTCCATTTTCGGCCGAAACACCCGAACCGCGTACTTCGCACATTTTTGTCCCAAATGTCCCAAGTCAAATTGTGCCCATTGTCACCCTTTTCGTCCGATCCGGCCGAGTCGCATGTTTCGCGCATTCGCGTCTCACATGTCCCAAATGAACCAAGTGCCATTCGTGCTTATTTTTCCCGCTCTACCCGAATATCATGCTTATTCAAATTGGTAGGTATGTATTAAATGCGCATTCATTGTCTTTCTCTCTCCTATTCGGCTATATAACGGGCATCCCCCCTTTGCATTTTTCACACTGCTTTCACGCTATCCTTTGCTCGAACCCTTGCAATATAATTTCCTGCGCGTGTATCCTTTCCTCTGTAATTCCTTCCCAAAGTCAAGTTCGCGTCTCTGTTCTCCGAATTACTGTCAATATGAAGATCAAATTTCAAGGACAGGAGCAAATCTCTCCACTAGAATCTGCCGTTCACAATATTGGGGACAGTGAAGCTCGTCATCTTGATTTCAGCAATTTTTGGGCAAGGATGGCGGATGCAAACCCTACACCTATGGCGCAGATGATTCACGACAGTGGTTTGGCTTTCGCTGGAGGTTTCCCGATCTCAGTACAGTGTGCTGATACAGTGCTTTCGTGCGGAGCTCACTTCGACCCTGATTCGAGTGAATTGACCAATATACACGGGGAACTCATCGCCAAGCTGGATGCAGCCGCCATTAGCACTGCTTTGAGGATCCCAGAGACGGATAATGCCATAGTCGTTTCCCGGGATCAAGCACAGGCCCTGTTCAACCAAGACAACGATAAATACAAGGCGCGGGTGGCGAAGTCCTGGCTCAAGAACCCTAAGAAGGGAGCATCTCGCCTGTCCAAGACTCTTTTCCGGGCAGATTTCAACGAAGAATTGTCAGATTTTATAATTCTACTGGCTCGGGTTATGGGTTTACCCTCTACCAACGAATTCCACTTCTGGATGTGCCCGCTCATCAGCATGGTGTGCGAGGGAACACAAAATATCAACTGGGCAGAGATCATCAGCATGAATTTGGCAGATCAGCTGTCCAATGTACAGCAAACAAAGAAGTTCTACATGACTTCTTACCTGATGTATACTCTGGCAGCATCAAGGCAATGGTTTGGTTTTTCCTACATTGATGCCCACAAGGATGACCCTATATATGCCTACTTCCCGCAGTTCACCCTAGAGACTAGCAATCACAATTTCAGAAGGGTAAATGATGCTTTCACCATGTACGTGGTCAGGCTGCTCGAAGGTGATACTGCTAGGAGATTTTCTGATGAAGCCATGAATCTGATATCGCGCTACGGTGCTTATTTCATACAATTCAGAAAATTCTCCTATATCAGGCTTGCCGGCTATGAGAGCACCCCTCTGAGGCTTCCCATGTTCTGCAATGATAAGATGGCTTTGATTGAAGTATGCAGGCAATTAGACAAATTGCACAGAACCTGCAGAGACAAGAAGATTTCTGGTTTGCACTTTCCCATCTCTTTGGGAAATTACACTTGTAAAACAGCCCTGGACGCGCAGAACATAGAGAGAGCCCTGGTCCCTATCACTGTTCATTTCTTTAAGCCAAGAACTTGCTTCGACTTGAAGAAGTTCATTGAGCAAAACATCAAGATAATATATCATCATAGGGCAGATACAGAAGACTACTGGGCTGACTGTGCAGATGATTTTGAGGCTAGGAGGAGGCACTGTGGCAGGTTCTCCCTGCAATTGATCCAAGAACTCGGCTTGTACCAAGTTCCTGAAGGACTCCAGGATGACAATTCTGATCTATACTCATATGAGTATGACAGTGTGATTAAGCACACCCCCTTGGAGGACTTGGATTGGAACAGGAAAGAAAAAGATGATCTGGCTGAGATCCTTGCTCCAGTCTTAGTCAGGACTAAGGTCTGGTTTGACAGGAAAGTTCGAGAGCTCAGAAGGCACTCAGGAGAATCCTCTTCCAAGGATGTTTCAACACCAAGGAGAGAGGCATCGATTCCCAGGTCAGAAACACCAGTGCAAACCCCACCTGCCTCATCAACACAAGGACCTGCAGCTTCCACTCCTTCTTCATCCACTCAAGTGTACCAGAAGAAACTCAAGGAGGTTAAGAAGGAGCCTGTGGAAAATGATCCTCAAAGAAAGCAGGTAGAAGTGCCTATGGGACCGGAGAACATCATTGTTCTCAGTGAAAGTGAAGAGAGTGAAGTGCCAGCCCCTGCGAATGCTCCTGAAGGTCCAGCAGATAAAGATAAGGAAGTCCAGAGCACTGAACTTCCAAGTGCTATTGATTCTTCAGCAGCAATTGTATCCAGCGCCCTACTCACATCTCAACTTGAGACCACAGCTGTGCAAACCTTGAGCGTCATGAGCTCTATGTCTCTTGGTCCTCTTGCCCCTCCTGCTGCTTCCTCTTCCTCTTTTGCATGGGTTCAACCTCTTGTTGACAGTAGAAAGAGGAAATCTTCCTCTCGGAGCTCAGGGCCAAATTTTGATGTTGTCGCAGCCTTGTTGGGCACTACTCCTTCTCGTGCCAAGAAAGCCAGAACCACCTCCAGGATCGTGTCTGATGCTCAAGGTCAGCAATTCCTGGAGATTGCTAAGCCTACAGTGGACAAATCAGAGCAGGACTTACAGTCATCTGACTTAGAGCTCTCAAGAATTCCAATGGGAGAGTCTACTCCTGAAGGTGAGATCCACAACCTCCAGGAAACGGTCACACGAGTCATTGGGAGGGTAGAGAAAGGGCAGCAAACTATTGAACAGTTGGAGGAACAGGCCCAGATTCTCACAAGTTTTATCAAATCTCTTTTGTCTAAGGACAAAGTTTTGGACCCTACCCCATTGACTACTCTTCCACCTCCTGTAATTTTGAGCCAAGATGAAATACAGAGCATCAAAGACATGGACAAGTATTCTGTCTACGGCAGAGCTATGTAATCCATGGTGGAGGATATGCTTGTTGCAGGATTGAATTTCATCGATGAAGCTTTCAAACTCCACGGAAAGGTGAACAATTTGCAACAGAAACTCTCCTCCACTATCGGGGTCATGGATAAAGAGCTCAAACTCTGGAGCAGTTGCATAGTAGACCTCCGTCTCATGGGACAGACAGATGAGAACATTTTATTGGCGAATAAGGTCTTTGATGATGCAAAGGATAATCTGTCAAAGTCCTGGGTTTACAGCGTGGAGTGGAAGATCAAAGTCCTGGAGGAGGCTTTGGGAGAGCTGAAGAATAGCTGGCAGAAAGGAGAGGCTTTCAAGACACTGGTGGTATCTGCTTTCAAAGATATACACTGTCATCTTCAAGATGAAACTTCTGGTGTGCCCCTTTCCTTGCAAGAAATCAAAGCTCAATTCAGAGCTTTTGTCAAAGATAATTTATTCAAGGAAAGTTCCATCTCCAAGGAGAAAATGAAGGAGATTTGCTCTCTTCAATCTGCCATCGAAGAAGCAAATAAAGATTATCATACTCATGTCGAGTTTGATAAAGAAATGGAGAAGTGTCTCGGATTTTGGGGTCAGTCTACAGCCAACACGTCAGTCCCTCGTGGCAGAGACATAGCCGAGGCATTGAAAAGATTCAGGCAGCAGATTTTGAAGTCAGTGGGTCCCTCCCAGTAACTGACCACCTGTCTTCTTCTCCTTATTCTTTTCTCTTCTTCCCATTCTTTTTCCGTTTTCTTTGTAAAAAGTTGAGGTATTGCGGTTGGCAGTCCTTAACTATTCTTGGTTAAAAGAAGCGGTTACGAAGAGTAACTGATTTGTAAGCTATATAATGGCCTCTCTACGCCATTCTTAAGGAAGGAAGAACTGGGTTTATTTTCTGAAAGTGTAAATAGATCATAAAGAAATCAATACAGAAGGGCTTTCCATTCTTTGTCTATCTGATCTCTGTTATCTCTAAGCTTTCATTTAAATTTTGTGAAGATCATTTGTCTCCAGTTTGTTAGTCTTGCCGATTGCATACTTTTCAACTTTGCAAGCATGGTGATCTTGTATAACCAAGAAGGAACTTTGTGTCCTTGATTAATGAATCTGTGTTACGTTAAGAAACTTTGTGTTCTGGCAGATGTTATTTACAGAACTTTGTGTCTTTAAATTCCATCTCATTTATACGATACGAATGATCTTGTTTTTTAGTTCACTGTAACTTCGCATACATAAAGAATTACTCTTTTATCTATAATTCTAGATGTTGCCTTTCTGCTCATTCTCGCACTCTTATTCCTCAGTCCTTTTGTAATTGATGATATTTATAGTAAACACTTTCGTAATATCCAAGTTCAACCAGAAAATCATGTTTTGTATATTTGTAAATAGGTTCGTTTCTGAATAAGGGAACCTCTCCCATTAAAGAGGAGGGACTTCTTGTCCCCTGACTGTTGCTCTTCGTAAAGTCCTATTTGACGACAGTTATGGTAGCATTTAATAATTACCCTTCAATGTTACAAGATATTCATGTTAGAAATTATGGTTAAAGAAAGCCACTTGTGGAGGGGATTTTAGAACCCTTAGTTTCAATGGCATTAAGGCCAAGAAGTTCAAAGTTGTCCACGTTGTCAATGGATCACTTAATGAGCATCGTGCCACTCAGATATGTATTTAATGCAATAATGTCTACTAGGTAATCCTATGAGAGAACAGAACAATAGTTCATGTCCTTGTGAATTTTCCCTTGAGTACCATGTTCCTGAAATGTGTTTATGCATATTAGCTAATAAATATGCCCCATTGTTTTGTGACATGTAGGAGTCAACTGTTCAGAGGCAGAGGTGGATAATTCATGCAGTTTGTGGCTGATAATGTTACAAATTATGCTGCTCTTGAAGAAGGGTTCAAGGAAATATGCCCCGTGATATTTTGGACACCATGTGCAGTGCATTGTATAGACCTTATGTTAGAGAATATTAACTTGATCAGGCGAGGTCAATTATGGACGAACTGTTTAAAGATTTTTTGAAGGAAAATATATATATTACAAGAAATAAAAAGGTTTAAAGTTTGAATCATCCCTCACCCATGGACAGGGTGGGGGATGATAATAAGCAACTGAGGAGAAACTACATATTCAGATTAGTGAAACTCAACCACAATACAAAAAAGGAACATTTAGTTCATTAAAGCTACATTTGAGACCTAGCCTGCAATCCCTTGATAGAACTACATTGACATAGTTAGCTATGTAGCTAGGTATATACATAGCATTGGTCATGTCTTTTTGTTCCGCCTTTATAAACTTTCAGTTCAAAGATTCAGATTTATAACAGCAAATAAAGAACTCATCATGGCAGTTTTTAGCACATACAATTTAGAGTTCAGTCAGATCAATGAACATGTATTTATTGCTGTTGATAATCATGCAAAATTATGGCTTTAACACCCTCATATATTTTCTGGTTTACTGGTTTGAAACCCACAAAATTCCTCATACTTTATCATCACAACTGTTCTCAGTGCTACACAGATACCTAGATGGTTATTCCACAGCAAATGGTGATACTTTTTAGCTTGGAATGGTGTAAGTAATCCTCTAATAGTGCGAGTGTACCATAAGATCCTCAAGACCATATGAAAATTCTCAAGTAGTTATACAAAGTTATGGCGGGTCTTTCTACCAGAATGATGGATGATAAATGCCAAGAAGCTGTCATGTTTATATAGTAATTAGGGCTGAAGTATCAAAATAACGGTATAGGTTGGACATTATTAGTATTTCAGGACACCAACGTATTGCTATTTCAATACAGGTCTTCCAAATGTATGCATGTTGTGAATTGTCAAAAAGATCTCAAATAATATTTCTAATGGTATAGCTCTCATTAATAATTATTCCTTGCATTTCAGTTCTATTCTAGTTTTCTCAAGGAGACACCTAAAATCCATTGTGGCTTCACGAGGTAGCTCAATGAGTTTAATTTTTGTCTCTTATGTTTTATGATGTCAAGGACCTTGGGCTGTAACATCTATGGTTCTGCCTTGCAATTCAGTTTTTCTTAAGTAATTTCAAGGAAACCCCTTAAGTCCTTTGTGTAATACAATATGGCTTCGCAATGCAGTCCAATGACTTTGATGTTTGTACCTTACTGTTTATGATGTCAACAAGCTTGGGCCATAACATCTCTCTTCCCCTCGAGGAACTCATTGCACCAAAGGAATGAATTTTAAGGTTCATAAGATTCTTACGTGCTATTAGGGTAAAGGTGACTTTTAGGGTCCCATGCTATTAGCACGCCTGCTAGGTGTATATGAGACACTCTGAGTGAGAACAAGGGGACATTTTCAATTTCCCGTGTGTATTGTTGTTCAGTTATTGTACCTCGTTGTTTCAAACTCGATTAAGCTCAAAAGTAAACAAAGCCTTGCCAATTTGTTTGTTTTTGAGCAAATGAAGCTCGGGGCAATATGCATCTGCACATATATGATGAAAATTGGAGGGACATTTATATTTTATTTAAAGCCAACATATGATATGGAAATACATTTTGCGTATTGCAAGAATTCATCATAAATATCTACGTGTTAATGCAATTTTCCTATGAAGTAGAGAATATTGAGACTAATTCTTAGGTAAGTTTGTCATTAATCTTTGAGAATGTTTTCTTGATCTTTTCAATATTGGTTTGATATTTAGACATGTCTACTATTACAGGGCCTTCATTTCAGGGAGAAGTAAACTGTTTTTATAAGTTGGTAAACCTGAAAGATAGCCAAAATTGAAATTTGGGCTGGTAAATATTTGCATCAACTCAACAGATTTCAGAACATAATTAGAAAATGTGTCACCTATAATGTCCCTTTTCTGGACAAAATAGAAAAATATGGATTTTCTAGCAAACCCTTTACTGAAAATATATTATAATCTGATTTTTTTTTAAGTAAAACCCTTATAGGAAAAATACGAAATTCTGAGATTTGATTTTTATATAAAACCCTTATATAAAAATAAAAGAATTCTGGAAATTTCTTTTTTTATCAAACCCTAGATCTGAAAATATATAATTCTGATTTTCGCAATTTCTGATAACAATCTGAAAATAAATAGCAATTTTATGTTGTAGACACTCAAATTTGACAATTCACTCTTCGATGCTGCTAGTTTTGACAATGCACTCTTGCTAAGATAAATACAAACTTCATATTCCCGCTTAGCACCTTTTGAGGTCTCTTGTTTAATTTGATTATCCTTGCACACTGACGTGTCGTCAAATTCTAAGAGTACAATGCACAAAATCCATAAACAAACATCAAGTAACAACTTCCAAATTTCAAATTGCATATTTTCCTTCCCTGGTCAAGGTCGTACTTGTATATCCGGTCTTGGCCAACTTGTACGGTTTTGGACCAACATGTCCTCCAACTTTGATTTCATATTCATATATTTTGTTGAGTCTTCTAATCTCTCTGGGTCGGCATTTTTTAGATAAATCATCTATGGAACCTTATATAAGCAAGTAAACACTACCTCATTTGCTAACCTATAAATCATATGGCACTACATTGATACACTCACTTCCAACACTTGCATAAGGCACCCAAGGCTCCCTAAATCTCGCAATAGCACATCTACAGTCATTAGGGAAGCAATCTCTACAGATCTAAAGCTTCTTACTAGGTTAAGACAACAATCTCTCTCATCTACAAGCACTCAAACATCTCCTTCCCAAGTATCTTAGCAAGAGAAAACTCAACTTGAGCATTGTCAAAGGTGGTTGTCAAAATCTAGTTGCATTCATTTAGATATCACATGCTAGGTGGAGAACAATGCGCAGTTTGAGGCCTCTTTGGAGTAGTGCCAACGTCGATGACGCCTAGGGTGCCCACAACCCAACTAATGTTTGTTTTGAAGACTTCTCATCCACAGTTAGGGTTTGAGATCATGATCAGAGTATTCAGAGAGCTTCGTAGCATGCAACTAGGGTTTGATAGCAATAGATAGTTCTAGGCAACCGAAAATGTGCATTTTTCCTATGAAGTAGAGAATATTGAGACTATTCTTAGGTAAGTTTGTCATTAATCTTTGAGAATGTTTTCTTGATCTTTTCAATATTGCTTTGATATTTAGACATGTCTACTATTACAGGTGCAAGTGGGCCTTCATTTCAGGGAGAAGTGGTTAACTGTTTTTTATAAGATGTTGGTAAACCTGAAAGATAGCCAAAATTGAAATTTGGGCTGGTAAATATTTGCATCAACTTGACGGATTTCAGAACATAATTAGAAAATGTGCCACCACATACTTTCCGAGTAATGTAACAGTGGCACAAAAGAGAATGAATTAGGTAGTGTTTGTGCATCATGATCTTTGGCTCAACAAAAATGAAAAATCAGTTGTGAGGCAATAAGTGCGGAGGTCACTGACCTGGATGAAATCGTTTAAATATTAGAGTGGACCATTAACATTCAGATATTCTCCTGAATGAGGACCGGAGTTGGCTAAATTAGGATGCAAATACAAAGACAATGCCAATGCCACAGGAGGAGAGGTGGAGAGTCGGAGACCATACCATCACATGCAAGACCTGGTATAATATGGTAAAGTGGTTGCATGGGGCAGAGAATATTCCTTTACCAAGAGCATTCTTGAGTCCTGTGCGATTTTGGGATTTGTATTTCAAGCCGTGGCTCCTGGAGATCATCATCTGTAAAATGCAGACTTTGTCTACAGACTGCACATATGTACAGGTCATAAATATTTTAAGTTTCACTTGTATGCAGCTTAGTGGATGCTAGGATAGATTAGTTATCCCCAACTGATTATGTTTAAGCTGTCTCAAGACACAATTTAATCAAGTATTGTTTTGGTTACTAAAAGTTATCATCAAAGGTGATCTCGTTAGACTCCCATTATGTTCACTTGCTTTCAGTAATGAAACATCATCGATCCGGTGCAGTTCATATTTGTTAATTGCATTCATGTTTATCTATTCTTTGCTATTATATTTTGCTATCTGTTTTTGCTGTTATAATGCTCATTGTACATTCCATATTTAGCAGTATTGAACACACTAGGATAGATGCATGTTATCATGATTATTTACTACTTAATTTTGGATGACCATATGTTAGATTTGGTGTAGAGGAAAATGTATCAGGGAAAACAAAATTCCTGGCATTTTTTATATTTCACACATTCTGTGGACATTTAATTTCCCAAATCTTGGGTTGGGTATTTAACTAGTCCAAGTCTAAATCACATTCTTTTGCTTCCGGAGCCCAAAGTCTTGTAAGAATGCATTTAACCATGATGAAATCTGCTATTTACTTATATAAGCAAAATAAATAGCAAACACATTACACCAATAAAATGGATGAGATATAGATTGACATTACAATATATCACACAGTGAAAGAGACTAATTAGAAAGAGCAGAAAAAGAGATAACAAATGAGTGTGTTTCCCTTTGTTAGATGTATATATTTTTCCAAATACCACTAGGAATAGAATATACCTTAATGCAAACAGGGGAGGGATACCTACATATTGGATAGATTAATAACTTGCACGTCAAAAAGTACCTGAAGAACTGCCATGTCATGTTCAACTTCTCCAGGTCCAGATGCATGAAGGCCCCTATTATGGACACAAGATATCACACTTTCAGGTGTCAAAATTTGAGAATCTATTCCAACAAAAGGAACATTTATTGCATAAGGAAAAAAACCAAAAAAGCTGTACTGAGAAATAAAATTACTTCCAGCAAATTCTGTTTTTCAGCTTTTTCTCTATAAGACCTATGCCTTCAAGCACATTTGTTATGTCATATATTCTGCGTTTTTGAACCTGGAAACCAATAAATAACCAGCTTCAAAACTAGAAGAGAACTGTATTTAGCTAAAAATGAAAAACCTTGGAGATAAGAACAATCACTAAAATAAAGAGACAACTCAACATCCATCCATAGCCAAATCAGGAAAGAACGTATTTCATACTTCCAAAGTATCTGCGGCTTTGTTGAGATCAAGAATGCCATCATCAGCTTGCTTGACTAGATTAATAAACTTCTTTGTCAACAAACCTGGTTCGGAAAAACAGCAATTCATGTCAAACCATTTGACAGAATCAGATCTCCTTTGGGGACAAATATAAGCAACTAGACACCCAACCTCACATATGAATGATATTACCAAGTGAGCTATCATAACGACAACTGCTGATGGAAGTAGGAGCTTTTCCTAGAGGATAATCTGAAAGAACAAACAAAAGTGCGTGTGAGAATATGATTCAAATTGTAGCATAGAAAAATATACTGCAAAGAAATTGTGTGGTTGAAGTTCGACAATAATATACTTAAAACCATAATGGCAGCAACATGAAGCATAAAAGTCACAGAATAAGTATAAAGAATTCTTACTACATATGTTAGATCCAGGTGTCTGAGGAACACCTTTCATACGCTTTGCAGGCTTAGGCCGGTTATAACGCCTACCATTTATACCTGGGAGGGGTACAATCATGGTCCTTGTGTCCTCTGTGCATCCATTTTCTAGCAGCAAATTATTGGACTCCATCTCATGGTCCTTTGTTTCACCTTTCCACTTCCCCTGACCAGTAATTTTGAGATAATGAGTAGTGATGCCATAGGAAATTCAATTAGCAAACTTCTTTCGAGTATATACACACCATGTGATAAGCGGCAATTTTGAAAAACAAAGTTGAAGGTTTGCATCCATATCAGAAAAACTTCCATCTAGACTCCATTTTATAACTCAGTATTACAACATTGTTTTCAGCAATAATTGAACCTAATAATAACAAAGTGAAAATGCTGTATCTGAACTTTTATATCTTAACCAATTACAAGATCACCTATGCAGATGTATTTTCTCATAATAAGCTATGCACTGAATGGAAGTTTCCTACTCTAAATAATATCGAGGTTTTTAAGAGGTACATGAGGGTTTTGGGTTCCAGGCAGATACAGGGGCCTCATGTGCTTCTTACCAAAATGTGGTTTCCTCCAGTACTGAAGTCATATCGATAATTGAAGGGAGAATTGAAGAACCTCTTTCTAATTGGAACTGCATAAATGTCTAATATAATCTTAAAAGCAGCTCTAATAGTTATCGTTTGTATTCTGCAACTACAATAAAAGTTACCATTAACGTCTAGCTGGTAGATGAGTATTTTTCGGATTTGAAGTAGCATGTTAAAATCTGTCGATTAATGGGTTTGTGCCTTAACGGATAAAATTTTGAAAGATTAGGATCAGCATTGGATGCTACTACGAGATATTGATATAGTGATAGGAGCTGGGGATTACATCAGTCTTCTTTGCAAAGAAAGGTGTTAAGAAGAAGGCTTTTCAAGGACGGTCATGATCTTTTCCTAGAGAGGGCCTTTTTATGAATATTGCCATTCAAACTTTAATCCCAAAAAAGAATTGTCATCAGCAGCAGCAGTTTGGGTTTGTCTATACTTTTCAAATGAGCCATTTTTGTGGCCATATGACTGATGATATATAAAGGCCTTTGATCTTTGCATTGTGCTAAATTACCTCTGCATATATTTGTATAAACTTGGAAGTTGGACCTTGGGAAGCCATTACTATAGACAGTAGGCTTCGTATTATGAATTATACTTTAGAGTATCCACACAAGATTATTCTTATTAATTGTTGAAATTGCCACCGTACAAACATTTTCTCAGAGATTCTCCTTTCCTATCACTGTCAGCTTCAGATGCAATTCTTTCGGTTTGTTAGGTTTGAGATTTGGGTGTCGACAATAAAAATAGGCACAAACAAACAGACAAGAATCTATTCAATTAATTTCAATGTATATAGTATTAAAGATATTAGGTAACTATTAGTTACACATTAACTAATACGTTGCAGTTATCAACCACCTCAATTAAATATGTTAACTTCTTTTTTACTAACAAAACACAGCCAGACGAGTATGTCAGTGTGCCTTCCATTCTTTCAATGTTTCTTACTAACAGCAGTATCAACATCAGCATTCAAGGAATCCCTAGGAAAAGGCTACAAACACCGAGGAAGAAGAGGCATTGTGTATTCAAGTGTGTAGTACAGAGGCAGAGACTAGCACTAATTGGAGGACGAGGCATGGGAAAGTGCAAATGCATTCACGATTTGCAGACTACAAATCACCAGAACAAATGTGGAGGATGTGAGAGGAAAAAGTGAAGATCAAAAGGAGGAATGCGATTTCCAAAAGGACGATGATGCAAATAATAAGAGTGATTCGTGATGGTGAAATTTTGCAGGGAACATGACACAATTTGCAGATAACACATTCTGTCCAGATGCAATTCTCACAATTTTCCCATAGCACTATATCCATGAGCAGACCAGAAGGAGATGTGCAAACCCAAAGCAATTAGTTGCAATTTTCAGACACTGCAGAAGGAAAAATCATGAGTTGTGTCCATAGCATTTCAGTGAAAAGAAAGAACCAACTGACGAGTTACATGAGCCTACAAACACATTGGTAATCATGATTCACGATTCGCAGACATTTGCGTAGACTTTAGATTTCATTACTATTCAATTGATATTTTATTTTTTTGAGTTGATAATGTCATAAGCCCCAATTTACCTATGGGTGAATACAGTCATTCTCGAGAATTGTTTACATTGTGGGCTCATTAATATTGGATGTGTTGTTTCATGTTTTGACTCATTGTTGGTACTCAGGAATACCATGAATTTATCATTTTAAGGGCCCACCAAGCAAGTTGCTTTATAGGCTTTGCATTGATCTACGGGTCAGAGGTCAACACACTTGTGTATCACGGTCAATATCGAAAATTTGGTTCTGCCAGAGGCATAGAAACACATTGCCCAGAATTACAACACCTAGAGTCACAAAATAATCACTATTACAAGGTATCGTGATTGCAATAAAATCACTAACAAAATTGAGTTAAGAGTTGATATAGATCATATTGATTGTGACAAACATCATAAAGGGGTTCTTCTTTTGTTGAAATTGTCGGTTTTACATTATTTAATACTTGAGGTCCGAAATGCCACTGTGGCAAGTGATCTTTAAACCGATCTTCAAAATAACTATCAAACTTCAAAGAAAAGATAAGACCTGCATCTAAAGAATATGTTGCTTTCTACAAAGATAAATGAGGGTTGGTCCCGGTCACAACATCTCTTTCAGATGAGATACCTTCGAGACCATCCCATCGCCAGAAACAAAAAAAAAAATGGATGATGACGACCTCTTACTCTCGTTATGAATAGTTCTCCACTGTGCTATGAATCATTTGTGGAGGCTTTACGCTTGACGACGGAAAGTCAAGCCCTGATGTTTGTTCAGGTTAGTTCCTATTTGTTATAGAAGGAACGCAGGCAGACTCAGACAAGCGAGTGCAGCTGTGGACAAACAAAGAGTGCATTTGTTACTCTGTCTAAGGGGAAGTGGAAGCATAACCCTAAAGGGCCTACTTCCAAATACCAGTTGAAATGCTATTATTGGCATAAGGTAAGACATGTCAAAAAGTATTGCTGAAAGCAACAATATGCTCTTTCCCACAACAAAATGCCACAGAGTCCAGCAAATGTAGCAGCAGTTGAAGATGAATGGGATTCTAAGGAAGAGTATGCCCTTGTGACATCATGCTTGAACAATAGTGCTACCCTAAGTCACAAGGTTCATATTTGAGTTCAAATTTGGCGAAGATAAATTTCAAATTAAGTTTGGCAATGATAAAATTCAAAAAAAAATCGTGATTATATTTGACTACTATAATTTGCAATTTTTTTAATATAAGAAATAAATCCAAAAAATAGGTAAACATTACTAAATAGATTTGAAATCTATATACAAAGATGCCACATTTATAAACCATGATAAACTTATCAAAGTTAAACTATAAGAAACATATGAAATAGTCAAAAAGTGACAATTAGGAGTCAAGACTTGATACTTCAAAAGAAGTTCCTAGTCATCAAGAGCACTAGGTTGAGTTGATGCAGTATCATCACCACTAGATTCACTACTCAATTCATCATCAAAAAAATTCAAGCTCATCTGCATCCGATGTGTCATTTGGAATTTGTTGGAGTTGCGAAGAAGAGGTGGAGTATTTTGCTACTTTGTTCATACACAATTATAAATTACTACAAATATAAACAAGATCTCCCAACTTTCCAGACAGCAACTTGTTCCTCTTTTTAGAATAAATGTGGTCAATGCAACTCCAATTCCTCTCACAAGCTCATGAGTTTGCTCCTTGGCTTAATATTTGAATCGCAAAGCACTGTATTTCAGAAATTGGTGCTCCATAGGAGGTCCACCATATGTACCCAAGCATGTCAACTCTTGACATGTCATATTTAGTTGATATTCAAAGCATCCCTCTCCTATCTTGTATTTCAACCATTAATCTCTAGTTACACTTTCGGTTGTTAGATTTGGTTCAAACCTCTAAATGGCTTCGTAAAACCTGGCCATAACTTCACAAGCATTGTCTATCAATTTGAAATACCTTAGACTCCAAATAACACGTTGTTGCATGTAAAGGTGTGTGCATCATTTTCATTCTAGAATCAACTGTATCCCATATCTCCACATGTAGTCTCATTCCATGTTATCCAATGTTGTTTGAAAGGCTTCTTTGCAACGGTCCATGCTCTCGTAAAGCATGTTGAGACACGGAGTGTTGCCATCAACCATGCGAAGCACATCAATAATCGGTTCACACACATTAGAACCTTTTTTGTACTTTCCCAAAAATTGTTGTTTAAAACAATTTGCTTTATGTTCTTTCCTTTAGGACCTGTAAAAAGCACAAAATTTTCCCACTCATTAGAGCAAATAAAAGACCTTAAGTTGTTTTATCTTCAACCACTCTTTTCAAAGTGATAAATTGAAGCAAACCTTGTTTCACATGGCCTCAACAACTCCCTCGAAGCATATATTTGTTTGTATTTAATATTGTTATGCTTCCCAGATGTATTTTGGAAGCTATTGTAATCAGGTTTATTGTTGCACCTGTGCAACTTATTCTCTGTTTGTATCTCGACTGTCCAATATCTATAAATATTGCATCCCTCATTCATTGTAATTGATTTTTATGAATATCAATAAAATCATTAGGCTTCCGTCCCTGTTCCAAAATTACATTTGGTACCAAAGCAGGTTGGAATCCATGTGAACAGAGAAGTGTGCAGAGAGAGTGCAGAAGAGATAGAGGAGCTTGGAGAAGCATTTGCAGCATTTGGAGAGCCTGTGCAGCCTCCTGTAACTTCCCAGCCCCATCCCTGCATCCCCACAACCTCCTGTTTAGTTCTAGGTGTTTGGAACGCAAAATTTTTTTTTGCACTGGTGCCCCTGCACCAGGCAAAATTTGTTGCAGAAAAAGATAAAAAAAATTCAATTTTTTTCCCATTAGGGTTTTGTCACTAAATTTAGTGGGTGTTAATTACAGCTAACACTAGCAACAGCACCAAATTTGGAGTCTTTTGTCATTTTCTGCAAACCGAGCTCCTACATTGGGCAAGCGAGTTGTTTGAAGGTTTGACAAGTTGCTTGGATCTAACTCCCACCGAGTTGAGACTTAGCCGAGTTGCATTGGCTTTTAAAATCAAGATAAGTGGTGAGAGCTTGGATCATGTTATTAAAAGCTCCAGACCATGAGCCACAAAAGTTATGTTGAGGTCAATGACTGCGAGTACAAAGCAAGCTTCAAACCCAGCAAGAGGACCCAAAGCGGGTCACCTGAAATACAATGTGACGAGAGGAGGAGAAGGAAACAACTCGAGGCCAAGAGACCAGAAACGAAGATTCGAGAGATGACAGTGTGGGAAGGGAGCGGAAGGATTTTGGTTGAGCCATCCAACCATTGTGCCCGAGTTTTCAACTAACACTTAAGGCCGGATGGGAGTAACTCGAGTTTAGGTGAGATCAAGCCATCGTTTTGTCATTAAGGCGAGCTCCCCGATTACTGGCCGTGCCCTGAGTCCCATGTTTGGATCGAGTCGAGCCCTAGCAACGATTGAGGAGCCATGCATTGGATACGGACTCGAGTCCTTTGCATTCCATCGAGTTGAAAATTTCAAGGCGGCTTATTGAGTCATCCGCCGAGCTTGAGCCTACAACCTCAACGAGGGATGCCGATCCTGCAAAAAGGAAAGCCCCTAGTTCTGCGTGAGCTCAAGAACGATAGACAACAAGTTCCCCTTGCACTGCATCACCACTCTAAACAACCTGTAAAACGAACATCCATGGAAGTCTTCATTGCACACGGCAAATCCTCACCAATCAGCGGCAAAGAAAATAAAACAAAGGTGTTTGGAGAAAACTCGTCGCATACAAATTGCAATAACAAATCAAAAGGCAAAATAGACAAAAGCGGTGAAAAAAAGCAAAAGCAAATCAAACAAGGATATCTGAGTTATCAGGAAAACCTAAATCCGCCACCTCAACACAACCACATGGATCATCTCCAAGGTGGCACATCATTTTTAAAAAAGGTTAGTCACTTTTTTTATAATTCAAATACAATTTGCTTCATTTATATTGCCATTGCGCTTAAAGCGTTGTGTTGGATAGGTGAAAAGGCTTTGGGAGGGGGAGGTTAGGGTTCGACCCCCCCCCAAAACTATTTTTACTTTTAAATATTTGAATTTGCGGCAGATTTTAGCAGAAAAGCAAAATTAGTGGCAAAAACCCCACCTAAACCCCTAGTTATAACTAAAACCCACTCTAAAATTAGCGAGAAAACCCTAATTTTAGGGCAAAAACAATTTCTCCCATTTGCTTAAAATTTCATTTTGAGCATATTTTTCAAAGGGGGGATATCTAAAACTGCATTTTCAGTTGTTTTTTGTGGTTTTTTGCACTGAGAGCCATATTGAGCTCCAGAGGCCACCAGGGCCTCGCAAAACAAAAAAAAAATTTTGCCTGCCATTCAATTTTTTGCATATTGGATGTAATTGTATATTTTTTCAGTGGATTGTACTAATTTGCAGGTTGCCATATTCAACCGCAAACATTGTAACTGATAAAAACTGGCAGAGATTTGTAAACAAAATCAGTGAAAATTTTGGTTCTGTAACACTCACGAGATCTTCAGATCTCTTTCGCAGCATTCGGTATATACAGTGCCTCTGGGAAGCACTTACGGGTAAAGTTTTCATGACTACTACTGCACTTAACACCTAATATAGCTGCAACAACGTCGTCTGGGCATCGTCCCTATAAATCGACGGGGAGTAATAAGGACACAATGCACACACTTTGAGCCATCCCATCCATCTGTGAATGATTGCACGACATAAATCCAGACACTGAAATTATCCGAGTATATAGCGAAGTTACGCACGCGTATGAGGATATTTCTTTGAGCCGGTGTCAATAATCACACAGACCCCTTTCAGTATTGTCTTGGTACCACGTATCAAATTCTTTCACGTACGTTAACGCCTCTTTCACGTACTTCCGAGTATATCGAAAGGGTGAGCTTCTTCCACGTACCGACGGGTATATCGGAAGGGCACATATATAGAAAGGTTTGGTATATCGGACTGACGGTATATAGATTGGGAGACCATATACCTGGAGTGATAAGAGCCTTACCCTTTGTCAGTGAATTCAGAAAATGGGCACCAATGCCCCTAAGTTCTTTCTTCCAGACTCACAGCTCCTAAGAGGAGATAATTATGTTGCATGGAAGACTAAGATCAAAACACAACTTGAGTTTGAAGAGATATGGCCTGTTGTGAATGGTTCTACAACCAGATCACCAGATGATGCAACTCAACAGAGACAGTTTGACAAGGCCAATCAGAAGGCCAAAGTCATAATCTTGTTTGCAGTGTCTGATGAAGTGCAACCCCACATTCGAGATGCCAAAACAGCCAAAGAAGCGTGGGATAAGTTGAGCACAGTGTATGAGGCCAAAAACAAGAACACAATTCTGAATTTGCAGAGTCAGTTACACACACTGAAATTCAAACAGAATGAGAAAGTAGAAGCTTTCTTAAGAAGAGTTGCAGAATTGAGGGCTTCACTTCTAGCCCTGGGAGAGGAGGTCACTGATACAGCTCTCATTCCCATTGTTCTGAGAGCACTCCCTCCTTCATATCGCATTTTTGTGACGACACTAAACTTGTCAGATCAGACAGTTTCTTTTGACAAGTTAGTGAATCTACTGCAAGAAGAAGAAGAAGCAATGTACAATAAAGATGATGAAGAGGAGCAGGCACTATCTTCTCATCAGAAAGGAAAAGGAAAAGGAAAAGGAAAAGGAAAATCTCATTCCTCTCAAAAGTCCCAAAAACAACATCAGCATCAGCATGGGGACAAGAATAAGAAGAAATGTCATATCTACAACAGAGGACATGATGTAAAAGATTGTTGGTACAATACATATAAGAAAGGTTCATCAAGTAATTCTGGACCTCAAAATCAGCAATCTCATAAGGGACATTCACACTACAATCAAGGGCAGAAGAAGGGGAACTGGCGAAGAAAACCCCATCAGCAAGGAAATATAGCTGAGCAAGAAGAACATTCAGAAAATGAGGACTTCTTGTACATTGCTTGTTCCAGTGAACCATCCACGTCATCTAGTGTTGTTTGGTATGTTGATTCGGGAGCCACTCGACACATGACTGGGCACAGAGACTGGTTTACTACAATGAGGGACACACCTTCGAAAAACCATGTTTCGTTAGGTGATGATTCTTCTTACACAGTACAGGGGATTGGGAACATTTCTCTACCTCTTGGTTCACAAAATTGTAGACTATCAGATGTATTATATGTCCCTGGGTTAACAAAGAATCTACTATCAGTTAGTCAACTTCTAGATCACAATCTGAAGATTGACTTTGATAGTCATTCGGTAAGAAAGTGTGTTTGATTCGAGACAAATCAAGAGGCTCAAAATTTTTTGCAAAAGCCTCAAATGTGGGACGTATGTTCCATCTTGACTTTGTCCACAAGGATGATCAGGCACTAGTGGCTAAGAATTCTTCATCAACACAGTTGTGGCATCAGAGACTTGGTCACATCAGTTTCAAGTATCTCAAACACTTCACCGGTACAACATGGTGAGAGGCTTTCCATCTCTCCAGAAGGATACAGATAAGTGTCCTCACTGCCTAACAGGAAAACAACACAGAGCTTCATTCCAGAAGAGTACTTATCGAGCTCATGGTAAGCTTGATCTGGTTCATATCGATCTTTGCGGTCCGATGCAACCTAGTCATTCTGGATTTCAGTACTTCATGCTTTGTGTTGATGACTATTCAAGAAAAATGTGGATATTTTGTCTTCGTAAGAAAAGTGAAGCTTTTGAGAACTTCAAAAAGTTCAAAGTGGCTGTAGAGAACGAGACTGGTCATCATATCAGATCTCTCCACTCAGATCGAGGGGGGAATTCACCAGTAATGAGTTCAAAGCCTACCTACAAGCTCATGGGATTCGTCGACAAATGCCTCCTCCACACACACCACAACAGAATGGTGTTGTTGAGAGAAGAAACCGTACTATCATGGAAATGGTGCGTTGCATGATCGATGATTCTGGACTAGCGAGGACATTTTGGGCAGAAGCAGCAAAGACAACAGTATATTTGTTGAACAGAGTGCCCACAGTTGCTCTTGATGGAGTAACACCACATGAAGCATGGTCAAAGAGGAAGCCATCTGTTGCACACCTCAGAGTATTCGGGTGCAAAGCTAAGCATGCACATACCCAAGCAGAACAGAAAGAAGTTGGATATGAAGTCACAAAAACTCATCTTCATTGGCTACAGTGAAGAGACTCTTGGGTACAGATTGATGGATCCAAAGACCAGGAAAGTCTACACCAGCAGAGATGTTGAGTTCTTTGAGAAGAAGGAAGCAGAGACTCCTCCTCCAGACTCACCTGATGTAGATATTTCACCTGTTGTAAAAACAGAAGTTGATGTTCCCGCAGATGATGACAGTGATGATGGGGATGATGGTGATGATCAGACAGGACCACGACCCACAAGAGCAGTACAACGTATGCCCAAGTGGTATACTAACATGATACGAGATGCAAAATTGGATGCTCCACCAGATACATCCACCACTGGACCACAGACTCGCAGTAAAGCACGAGAAGAAGTAAACTTTGCTTTGATGAGTAGAGTTGTTGAATCTGTTGAGCCCTCTACTGTCCAGGAAGCCCTACAGTCAAAAGCTTGGAAAGATGCCATGGATGTTGAGTATCAGTCAGTGATGAAAAACAACACTTGGCAGCTTGTCGATCTTCCACCAGGGAAGAAACCCATTGGTTGCAGATGGATATTCAAAACAAAGTACAAAGCAGATGGGACCATAGACAAGTACAAAGCAAGACTGGTAGCAAAGGGGTATGCACAAAAAGAAGGCATAGACTATGAGGAGACATTTTCTCCCACAACTAAGATCAAAACGATCAGGATGATCTTTGCTCTAGCTGCACAGTTTGGTTGGAAAGTCCATCAGATGGACGTGAAAAGTGCCTTTCTGAACGGAGATCTACAAGAAGAAGTCTACATGACTCAACCTGAGGGTTATGTTGTACCTGGAGAAGAAACAAAGGTATGCAGACTCAGGAAATCTTTGTATGGCCTTAAACAGGCACCCCGGGCTTGGTACATCAAAATTGATGAGCATCTCGTTCAACATGGATTCGTCAGAAATCCATATGATCCCAATCTCTACCTCAAAAAGCAAGGGGGGAGATTGTGATTGTTGTTGTCTATGTCGACGATCTAGTCATCACTGGTAGTTCAGTGAAGATGATCGATGCAACGAAGAAAGATCTTAATCGATCGTTCGACATGACAGATCTCGGGCTCATGCACTACTGTCTTGGATTGGAAGTATGGCAGAAAGAGAATCACATATTTGTTTCTCAGTTGAAGTATACCAAGACAACGCTCGAGAAATTTAGGATGATGGATTGCACACCTATTGCTACACCTATGGAGACGAGACTGCAGTTATCTCGTTCAGATCCATCTCCTGTGGTAGATGCAACTCTCTATCGACAGTTGATTGGGAGTCTCATTTACCTAACATACACTAGACCAGATATCAGCTTTGCAGTGAGCTATCTTTCCAGGTTCATGCAGGAACCCAGAGTTTGTCATTGGAAGGCAGCAAGGCGGATCTTGAGATATCTCAAGGGTACAGTAGATCTTGGTCTAGAATACAAGAAGAATGATAACTTCTTCTTGACTGGATATTCAGATTCAGATCATGCAGGTAACATTGATGACAGGAAATCCACTTCTGGATTTGTATTCTTTTTGGGATCTGGACCGATATCATGGGGAAGCAAGAAACAACACTTTGTTTCTCACTCTTCTACAGAAGCCGAATATCATGTTGCAGGTGAAGCTGTCTGCGAAGCGATATGGCTACGTCGCATACTGGAAGGACTTGGAATACCACAGGACAAACCTACCACCATGTATGTAGACAATGAAGGTGTTCTCAAACTTGTTCGCAATCCAGTGTTTCATGAGAGAACAAAGCACATCGAGGTACAAGTTCATTTCATACGCGAGCATGTCTTGAAACACAACATACAACTTCAGTTTTTCCCAACAGCTGAACAACGAGCAGATATCTTCACAAAGTCACTTGCACGTGACAAGTTTGAGTTGTTCAGAGAGTTCCTCTCCTCATCCCTTGAGGCAATGCAAAATTAAGGGGGGGAATGTTAGGGTAAACATGGTTTACTTAGTTAATTATGCATTGTACTTAGTAATTAGGTTGTTACTTAGGTAATTGGTTTGTATTGTTATATATTGTTTTATAACCATATTTGTTTTATATTCATATTTATTTGTTACATAGTTGTAACAATTATATTTGTTTTATTATTTAATAGGTTATGCTTCCCGGATGTATTTTGGAAGCTATTGTAATTTCAAGTATTTATTGTTGCACCTGTGCAACTTCTTTTGTTTGTATCTGGTTGTCCAATATCTATAAATATTTTTCAAGCTTCCTCTAATATTTGAAAAATATACTATGAAGTTTTCTTATGGTTCATGGTGTTGATCACCTTCAAGAACACAACACCTTGTAAGGGCAAGCCACCAAAACATTAATCAATAGCCTCTAACATATATCTAACAATCCATTACTCAGTATAGTGCAACCTGTTGCACTCCAAGAGGCTTTGACCTCAACTAATTTCCTAGTCACCCTATCTTTTGACCTCTACAATAGAGATGTTCTGAAAGCCTTTGTAGCCTAAAGAGGGAGATGTGTAGCCTTTTCCAAACTCTGCAACTTTCTGAATTGCATTTTCAATAATGTGGATTCTGGCTACAATGAATGGAATGGCACTTGAAAAAAACAGATCAGCTAATACATCATCCAGATGTTTATCCTTTGGTTTTCACGATCTATTGAATGATCCAATCTCTATCAATCCACCTGTCGAGACCTTGGGCATACAAGATGTTCGTGAACCTAGACATGTCCTCTTGGATTCTTTATTTCTTTTGTATTGATTTTCATCTTTCCTACAATCAACGAGGATTGGTCTTTTTCTCTAAAGCAGTTCTAATCTATGGAATCACTTATACATGTGGAGCAACACCCCCTCCTCGACCCCCTAAAATGCCAAGTAGATGGTCCATTACCCTTATTAAACTTCCAATAAAAGGATGACCACACAAGCGACATTTGACATTGTTACCGGAGGGTCAAATGTTTTCATACCTCAACACTTGATTTTGGGGGACCCATTTAACTCAGTTCCATTTAAATAAAATAATGTAAATATTGATATATCAAAGTTAAATAATAACAAGTTTTAAAAACTTAATTTAAATATTTATATATATTATAAAAATAATAAATTTAAAAAATATTAAAATATAGGTAAGTTAATGAATTTAATTTAAATATTGTAAATATTTACATTAAATATTTAAATACATTATAAATATAATAAACTTAAATGAAAAATTTAAAATATCAAAAATAATATATATAATACAAATAAAAATATTTAAAGTTTTTTTTATATTTTAAAGTTAAAATATAAAAAAAACTTTAAATATTTTTATTTGTATTATATATTATTTTTGATATAAAAAAAATTATTTGTAATATATATTATGTTTGATATTTTAACAATTTTATATCATTTATTCAATATTTTTAACTTTATAAATGTTAAATATATTTCTTTAAATATAAAACAATTAAAGTAAATGAAATTAAAAAATTAAAATAACTAAACATTCAAACAAGCTAATGAAAAGTTTAAAAGTTTAATAAACAAACTAAAAACAAAAAAATTTAAAGATTTCTAAAACCCTAAACTGTAACCTAAACTTAAAGGCTAAACATTCAACAAAACCTAGCTGGAGACAATGGCACGTTGGTTGGCAGTGCAAGCTCCTCTTGAGCAAGCAACGAGCGACAATGGCTCTCTATCTTGGCAATTGGATTGTTGGCTCGTGGCAAATGGAGAATGGTGAATGGCGAATTTGTATGTGAGTCGATATTGTGTATGCCTTGGCTTAATACATCCGCATAAGTTTTGATGTGAGTCGAGATTGTGTACACCATTGTCTACTCGCAATCCATTGATGTCATTCTCTACTTGCAGGCCCTTGAAAGTTGACACCACTCTTTACTCGCACAAGGCCTTGACAAATTGATGCCTCTCTACTCGATTTGAAAGCCCTTCAACCAAAGGGAGCACTCACAATCTTAGATAGAGCACTCACGCTCGTGAAGTAGTTCTTGTTGCATGGATTCTTAGGCTCAATTTCGAAATTGTTTCCGCATGTGGAATATAGGTGCAATGTTGGGAAAATATTTATGTTTGAGGCATCAAGGGCATGATGATAAGTCAGATTTTCCAATCCATGATTCCCTGAATATGGAAGAGCTAGAGAGAATATGGTGGAGGAGCAGCACCCTTACTCTAATGTGTGGCACACATACTTATCGTCCATTCCGGGTGAAGGGTCTTCGTCATAACCACAAGGTCATTGGGCTTGTAGAGAGTGGCACCATCATACCTTGCACAAGGAAAATAGTACAATTGTCAATTCTCTTGGGAAATCAGGAGGTATGTGATTAATTTTTTGTGATTGAACTAGCTAATGATGGAATTGTTCTTGGGGTTCAATAGTTGCAAACACTGGGGAAGTTCACCCTCAACTATCATAATAAAGAACTGAAATTCAGTGATAAAGTTGAAGAAATCAGAATTCAAGACACAAGGAAAATGGATAGTCCATATTTTTTGAAGAATGCACTATCCACAAAGAAGATATTCCAGCCGCTCATCCTCATAGAAAGGTATGACGTATGTCATGATTTTTCTTTAATGAAGCTAATTGAAGCAGAGATTATTCTTGGGATACATTGGTTGCAATCATAGGGGGAACTCACCCTCAACTACCATAATAAAAGACTGAAATTCTGAATTAGAATCAAAAGAATCCGACGTCAAGGCATAGTGAATGAAGGGAACATGGTAGCTAGGAATAAGGAATGTTGTCTTGGTTCCCTTTTGCATAAATCAGCTCATTGGGAGAGCATGGTGAAGGGAAAACAACACATAGATCTCCTCATACATAATCCAAGTTGTTTGTACATGAAGATTGGGAATCCGGATGGTCTTTGGAAGTGCAAGATGGATCACTTTTCGAAACCAAGCATCACACTTGAAAACAATGGTAGAAGGGTAGTCACCATTATCGGGGCAGCGAAATGCTTGATATGGAAAGTGGGTAAGTCATATGATCTTTTTGTATTTGATGTCATACAAGTAGTCTCAATCATTGGAGTTAATAAATGGAGGTTCTTGGACATTGTTGGGACACATTCCATTGATGTTGGGTTGTTTCTAGCCCCCATCTCATTGATAGCGTGGAAATTTTTGAAGAGATATCATGCTTACAACTGCTGTACTTTCCTTTCATCTGTTGTTCACAACTTTTCCAGCTACGCTGCTACTTATAAGACCCTGAGAGAAAGAGCTTCCAATCAAATGGTTGAAGGAATTCCAAGACTTCTACAAACATTGGCATGTTCATGACTGATTTAAGGTGGTTTCCAACCACTAACATCCCAATTTTTGAAGAGAAAAAACAAGAATACATTGGTGTTTGGGACAGCATGAGGGAAACTGAGAACAACCAATGTTTGGATGGTATTTATGAGGCTTTAGCAAGCAAAGAGGAAGAACTGGTCATCATCTCCACAAAGCAAGAGTGGATGAAGAAGGGGAAAAAAAAAAATTTATTTAATGAGTTTGCTTACATGTGTGGGTACATCAAAGAAGAAGCAGTCGATATTTATTTGGGATTTGGGAATTTATAATTGTTTGGGGACAAGTAATCTTGGGAAGGGGGGAGTTGCATGTCCCTTTTCGAAGATTAGCAAAATTGAAGAGTTTAACCCATTCGGCCTCCCCGTAGGTGTAAGGAAAGAAACAAGGGGAAGACTTGGATAACATTTTCTAAGTAGATATCTTCATTATTATCATTTATTCCTATTGGGAATACTAAGCACCCTAATAGAAGAACTTATTTAATTAGAATATAAGCTATTTTGAGCATGTAGGCTCTAAATACAAATTAGATAATTAAAAGGTACTTATTATAAGGATTACCATCATTTGAAATGTAGCACCCCTTATTGTTATAAAAGGAGGTTGTTTGGCCATTTGATGGATATGTTGAATCTTATTATTTCTTTTGGGTAAAGGTTGTACCTTTCCTTTCTCTCATCAAGGACGAAAACCCTTGTTTGAGACCACTTCAAGGATGAAAACCCTTGATAGTGGAACTTGTCTTGAGGACAAAAACCATCAAGCAAGGATATTGGAATTATTGAATATCTCAAGGAATTTGGAGTTGATATCTTTCTATATAGCCCCAGGCGACTTGTATCATGAGCGTGTTGGATATGTTTTGATGGATGTATGGTATGATTTCTTGCATGGATGGACTTATACTAATTATTAAAGGTGAATGTAAACATTTCCTTGCATGTTTGAGCCACTAATTCATTATTTCCAAGAGGGGTGAATTGCTTGTAGGTCAGATTTGGCATGTTTGAGTGGATGTTTGGGCAAGTTGATTTGATATTTGCATTCTTCATATTTTTAAACCCCAAGATCCCAAGTTTCATGAATTTTGGAGCTTCCTAGGTAAATGTTATGATTTTTTAAAATAACTCTGCAGTCAAGGGTTTATAGAAAATTCATATATTCAATTCTAGGGCACTATAAAATCAATTTTCCTTCATATTTTGATTGTTAGTTAATTAATCAAAAAAATTTGAGCTTGATTGGGCACATTTTCAGGAAGTTTAAGGCATCCAAAAGTGAATGGGAGTTCTCAAAACAGGTCGTTGCCCTAGAAATGGAAAAAATGCAAGTTTCAATGTGCATTTTCAGTCATACCCAACCCACAGCAGTCTAATTACAGCCATCTAAAAATTAATTTCAATCATCTCTCATTCAGTCCTAGCTATTTTTCGGACGTCCCCCAAAAAGGGACATTACAGTGAATCATGAGGACAGTGCAAGAATCCATGTTAGAGATGTTACAAGTTATGCAAGAATATAAAAAGCATCTAAAGTCGTGGATAGAAATAAAGAAGATGGAAAGGTCAAAATCAGAGCCTCAAAAATCTACAAAGGAGTAAAACGAATTAAGCATGCAAGTCAAAAGTAAGGAGGTCTTATCTAAAAAGGAACGAGGGAATGTGGTTGGAAAAAAACTAACCACATTGCAAACAAGCACAGAGGATGTAATGAGGACCCAAAAAAGGTGTGATGAATAGCAAAGGAAATTAAGCTAATAGCCAATCAAGCAAAACAACACCTACAGAAAATTAAGGGAAAGAATTCTTTGATTGTAAGGGTGGAGCATGAAGGAAAATCAAATTTGCAAGAATTTGGAGAGGATTTTTTGGTTAATGTCAAATTTTTGAGTCTTCAACATAGTAGAGTTGATGCAAATTTCCTTTAGGCAATAAAAGAAGAAAAGCTTTTGGATCATTCTTATGAAAGCTTAGAATATGGAAGGAATGTTTCAAATCAAGAAGTTTGTGAGGTGGGGTTCCAAGAAGACCTTGTTGAGAGGCATGCACGTGAGAAAAGGGCCTCATCAGATAATAATGTTGGTTTTAAGCTTGTTGGAATTTTCAAATCAGCGATTAATGGTAAGCAATTTGATTATCTTCATGATTATAGCAAGAAGCATGAAAGTGTTGATTTTAGCGGAAGTCCGTGGTAAGACTCTTGTCATCATGGGAAGTACCAAGAGATTGGTGAAAAGATGAAGGGTACAAAATGGAAAGAGGATCTTTTATCTTAAATCCAAGATCGTTCATGTATGATCGTATGGGATCCTAGTGTTATAAACAAAGAGATACAAAAAGAAGATATTGAGAAACACATGAAGGCTGAAATGTTGATGGCTTCAATATCAAATTTTCATATAGATTCATCATTCCATGCACCTAGATAAGTATACAACTTAATATAACCATAGGTGAGAATAAGGTATGGAATGAATTTTATATTATAAGAACTTACATGGTTATGGAGATAGAAGGGTTGCATTCCATTGGCGAGTTGGTACAGAATCACAAATCTAAGGAGCTAAAGTTTACATCTAAAGGAAAAGATATGGTACATGGAAGTATCTTTGAGGAATCATTTTGAGTAGTCATAGCTAAAGAGACTTCTCAAAAAGGACAAGTTGCTTGAGCAGAAAGTTGCTTACTGGTGGAAAGCATAGAAACTATTTCATCTTTTGCTAAGCAACATAGCCTTTATGTTGATATTCAAATGCTTCCAATACAACGTAGTATGATGTTCAACAATATGTTCCCAGGATCACTATCAGATAGAGCCTTCCAACATGCCTAGCATTGAAAATTGGTTGTCAGCATGGCATTATTACTCCTCATTTCTCAAAGACTGATTTGAGATCAAGCCACCATCAGATCTTTGTTTGTAAGGGAGGTGTGCACAAGATAACTTCCAAATGCCTTACTGGACACACTAAGTTCTTGGTCATGCCATTCAATTTGACTAATGCTCCTACTACGTTCCAATCCATGGTGAATCAGGTCTTCACTAGTCAGCTGAGACAGTTTGTTTTGATAAATTTTTATAATATTCTAATGTGTAGCAAAGAATCGAAGATCATATGAGACACCTAGATTTGATCCTTGGGATGCTAGAGAAACTGGCTCTATTTGTAAAAAAATTTAAGTGTGTGTTTTGGGTCAAATATTTCATACTTGGGCCGTGTCATTATTGCTCAAGGCAGGCGGTGGATCAAAAGAGGATTCAATTTTTTATAGTTTCTAGTTTTGGGCACACCCTACCACATTGACTCTATTGAGGAGATTCTCTAGTTTATGCAGCCATGATAGAAGGTTTGTTAAGGGATCTTCACATACAGCAGCACCCTTAACCAACATGACAAAGAAAGGAGCTTTTGCATGGATAGATAGAATACCAGAAATTTTTGATAAGCTTATGAAGGTAATCATCACGTCTTGTATTTTCCATTTCAGATTTCTCACAACCATTTGACGTAGAATGTGGTGTTTCAAGAGAAAGTATTGAGACCATATTAATCCAAAAGGGGGACTCCATTAAGATGGAGAGCATGAATTTGAAAGATTTAGGAAATAGTTTCTCTATTTATGACACGGAGATTCTTGCCGTCAAGCATGTTCTGGTAAAATTCAGACATCACTTGGTTTAGAGATAGATTGCAATAGCTTGAATTTTTTCTTGGATCAACATGATTTGAATGATGAACCACAAAAATGGGAGGGGAAAATCCAAGGTTATGATGTTGATATAAAAGGGAAAAAGCATGTAGTTGTTGATGTCTTTTCTAGAATGGTTGTTCGTTGTTCTAAATCTGTCATTTATGGTGACTAGAAGATTTCAATTATGGCAGATTATGCCAAGAATACATTTGCTACTCACATTTTAGATGGAAATGTGAAGGATGAAAAATATGTGCAAGCAAATGGTCTCATTTTGAACAAGGATAGAATCATTCTAATATTTACATCCAAGGTAAGACAGAAGATTTTGAAAGTTTTGCATGATATACTAATTTTGGGACACTTTAGATCCTACATTATTTGTAGCTATATAAGAAAGAGATTCTCATGGTGGAGCTTTGAGGAGGAGGATCTCACACACATCACGGAGTACATCACCTACCAGCAGAATGAAGTAGAGCATGTCTTCCCAATAAGTTGGTTGCAGCCATTGCTTATTCCCCATCAAGATTGGAAAAGTATGTTCATGGACTTCATTACAAGCCTTCCCAAGGTACATGGTAGAGACTGCATTTATGTTGTTGTGGATAGGTTAAATGAGTATTCATACTTCTATGCCATTTACCTAGAATTCACAGCACATCATATGGAAGAAGTATATCCTTTCACTCAAGGTTGTCTACACATAAGACGTATGGGGTGATATCCGGATGATATCTCAAGATCTATCAAGGGTTGTAATAGCCAATTATGGTTATATGGCAAAGGAATGTAATGTCCCCAATTCCGACTAGTTAGCCTAGGAGGTTTTTCATTAGTCTTAGCCTTGGTCATACCCGAGGGGCTAAAGACTTTAGAGGCTATTGAGTATTCCGCCTTGCTTATTTGTTATATTTTTGCATTGACATGGGTGTTAAGTGGCTTGGTGGGGGCAAACGTTATGCTTTATCATTATGGGGGTGACTAATAACACTTTAATGTTCTATTCTTTCGTTGGGGTCACTTATGTCCCTATGGCAACTTGGGGCAAGAAAAGTAACTTTAAGTTACTGTTAGTGCAGAATCACAGCACCCCTGGATGTTGATCAGATTTCTAGGTTGATCATACTAGCATCCAGTGTGATTGCACAACATGGAATCCTTTCTCCAAGTGTGGGACTTGTAAAGATGAGAAAGGATTCTCCAGAGAAGGCTGGTTCCTCTTCCAACTACTTGCCACAAGCTATTCCAGTGCAGGCAAGCTAATCTAAACCTAATCTAACCATGCCAAGGAGACAGAGAGAGAGAGAAGGGAAAAACAGAGCCTACACTAAAACGGTGATACACCAGAGAAGGAAAATTCTGAACATCTATCAAAACTGCCATGGGACAAGGAGAGGTGAGCAATGGGAAGGATGGACAGATGCATCACAGGCCCAAGGATAGATTTCACACGAAAAATGTCCCAAAACTCCATGAACACAGCTCCAAACCTGTAATAAGCATTCAAACGTGCATAGATACTTGCAATGAAGAGAGGCAAGAAGAAAACAAGCGAAAAACGAGCAAGGATGGACAGATGCATCACGAAACACGTTTTTGTTGCTTCAGAAGTTTGCACAGAACATCATTTTAATGGTAAAAGGCAAAAACGCCATTACAGAGCAGGGGAGGAGGTTCGAACTCCATTTTCAACCCTGGAGAAGAAAAGAAGGGAGGGCAGAGCTAAAAAGATGAACCACTTTAGAAAGAAGCCCCTCCTTACAATTTATAGGAAGAATGAGAGAGGGAAGAGAGAGGAAATCTGAATCTACCCCAACCACCTCATTTAATTCATCTTATTATGGCGGTAGGTGAGAACCCTAGCAAAAGTGGCAAACTGTATTTTGCATTCAAGCTGGTTGTTGAAACGTCATTTCTGGCCATTATCATGCGCCAGAGACGTTTTCTTGATTTTCTCTCTCCAAACTGAACCAGAATGCAAGTTTGACCCCGGAATCGTGTAGAGAATTTCACTAGCTTTCCATTGATATAAAGAACGTGAAAATCCGAGCTCTGGATCGAAAATTATGGCGATCTGAAGATTTAGGGTAAAAAAACAAGCCAAAACGGATCGGCGGGAAAATATTTGAATTTTTTCCGCGCTCAGCCACTTGGATGACACGTGTCAGGTTCTGATTCGTCTGTGGGCTCATCCTTTGAAAATTTCTTTCGGGCCCTTCCTTAATTTCTTGCCACTTGGACACATGGCACTATTTCATTGGCTCGGGCCTGAGGGGCGCACTTTGTCCTTCGAAAATTTAGTATTTTTCACTTTGGGAAAATTTTCTCATTTCTCCCCCGCGCTCCGCCACTCAAGTGCCACATGGCACGATTTCATTGGACGCGGGCCCTTCCTGACCATTTCCCTTTTGTTTTTGCCTTTGGAAAATTTTCCCGCTAGGCCGATGAGGTGAAGACACGTGGTGAGATTTGATTCGTTGGCAGCTCTTTCGGCTTTTCGCGTCCCTCGCGTGCCTTTGGCCCGGCTGTCCCAAACTGTCTGGGACAAATATCTCCGAACCGCCCGATTCGGGCTTCCTTGTTCCTATTTGAGGCGAAGACACGTGGCGAGATTCCATTCGCTCTCGGCTCTTCCGGCTTTTCGCGTCCCACGCGTACTTTTGGCCCAACTGTCCCGGACGAAAGTCCCATGTTTCGGCCGAATCGGCCGGTTTGCGTCCTCCGCGTACTTCCGGCCCGGATGTCCCAAACTGTCTGGGACAAATATCTCCGAACCACCCGAAATGGACTGACTTGCGCCAAACCGGCCGATCCGCGTCCCGCGCGTACTTTTGGCCCGGATGTCCCGAACTGAGCGAAACAAAGACTTAGGCAATTTTCTTCATTTTTCGGCCGGTTCGGCTTTTCGCGTCCCACGCATCCCGACGTCCCAACTGTCCCACAGACCGCCTGGACTAGGACTTAGCCGATTTTCTTCATTTTTCGGCCCCAAGCTTGGTTTTTGCAATTTTTTCACCTTTTCTAACTCGTTGGGTTTTCTTCTTGGATGGGAGAGTTAGAAGGAAGCCGAGGGGGCCCCAGAAACATGATTTTTTGCCTTGAATCAATCTACTTGCTCGGGACTGAATAATCTGATGCATGTTATCAAAATTACCCTGGGGGTGAATTTTGGATAACAGTAACTTTTTGTGGTCTAAACATTTTTTCTAGAGGTTTTCAAGTTTAATTTTGGTACTAGATGGAGCTACGCTAGGAAGATGGTTGGTTTCCTTGTGGGTAAAGGCGATAGGATCATCATATTTAGTGATCTCAAAAAATTTATCCTTCGTGAATTTCTATAAAATGTTTTGGAAAACTTTTCAAACCGATACTTTTTATAAAATAAATTATATATAGCATATGGAGATGTGTACTCAAACCAATTAATTATCATGGAATATACTATAATTAATATTAAAACAACTTTTTTAATATCATAGAAGAGTGTTTGGATAATTGAATATGCTTAAATATCCCCTTAAAGAATAATTAGATGAAGCAAAGTATGGGCGAATCATTAAACTATCACCATTTAACAACCTTTTCCATTATACCCAAAAGTTTTTTATTCTTAAAAAATTTGGGCTTTTGAAGTAATAAGTTTATAAATATATCTACAACTTGATCGTGTATTTTCAAGAGCATAATATCAATGAATATTTCGGTATATAAGCTATCAAAGTTAATGCATATGACTATGAATGTACCTTGTACAATATTGGTATTCCACTATGTTGTCATATATATAGGAAATACTCTAATTACCGAAATAAATCGTTTTAGTTTTGATATGTAAAAATATAATCTTTGAAAGCATGCATTAAATGCATAATAAATCACACCAAATAGAGGAACCTCTAAATATTAGCCTACATGTAGAAAATGTAGATCAATCTTAGGTTCATTACAAAACCAATCATATGAATACCTCAACAAGCAAGATGTATTTATAGTTTTACTTTTAAATATTTCAGGTTTCCAAATCAATATATCATACTCAAAAACTTACAAAGAACTCAAAAATATTAAATTTTTATTACAAAATAATTAATAATTAATAATTAAAATCCAAAACAAAGAAAATAAAATTATTAATAATGTCAATCACTAATTGTTCAAATTATAAATTTAAAATTTAATAAAAAATTAATAAATCTATAAATATTAGCAATAGGTTAAAATATTAACTAAATTTCATCAAAATATAAATATTAAATTAAACTTTAATACAATAAAATTAAAAATATTAAAATTATTACAATTAACAATTTTAATATTCAAAACTAAAAATAATCATAAATTAATACAATTACAACTAATAAAAATAAAAATAAATTTTAAAATTTTTAAAAGACGAAAAATAATATACAACTAATAAAGATTGAAAAAGATAATTAATACAAAATTAATAAAATAAATAAATTAAAATTAAAATTTAAATAAGTAAAATTAAAATAATAAAAATAATTGAATATAAATAAGAAAATAAACACTTATAAAATTAATAAAAGTTAAAATACATTGATATGAATTTATAAATTGGTATACAATTAAAATTATCAAAATAATTCTTAATTAATAAAAAGTTAAATTTACAAAATCAAAACACCACCGCAACCATCATCATAAAGTTCTCATTTTACAGTACAAATTGGGATATAATTAAAATTCACAATTAATAAAATTACATATCTAAAATTAATACGTTCAAAAGTAACTAAAAAAATTATCTTTTTATATTATTAACAAATCATAATAAATAATCCATAAAATGACAAATTACAATAATCAAATCAGGATTCGTAAAATTAAAAAAAATGAAAACTTTATAAAATTAACAATTTAATAAAAAACATAAAAATTTCATATATATTAATTATAAACATGGAAATAATTAAAATTTGCAAATAATCAATCATTAACAAAAATACAATAATACCATAAAAATGACATTAAAAACAAAACAAAACACATAAAATCAAATCATGAATTAACTTAAAATTAAAATTAAATTTAAAATTTAAAATTTAAACAAATTAATAAAACTTAAAAATTTAATAAATATTTTTAAAATGGAAAATAATTAAAAATTTACAAATAATTAAAATATTAAATTAAAAAATTAATATTATTGTTAGTAATGCAATTAAAAATTAACAAAAATTCAAATTAAAATGAAAAACAAGAATAATTAAAAATTAAGAATCAATTCAAAGTAAAAAATAATAAAAACTAAGAATTAATAAAAATAATTAAAGTAGCAAACTAAAAATTAATGAAACAAAAATTAAGAATGAATTAGAATTAAAATTAAATCAAATTGAATAAATTAATTAAAATAAATAAATATTGAGAAATGAAATTTAATAATTAATAATTACTATAACTCTTTTGATAATTATAATTATAATTATAATTATTATAGAATAATAATAATTAAATTTGCAAAAAATATAATAATTAAACTCATAATTATAATAATTAAACTTAAAATAATAATAATTAAACTTATAATAATAGTGATAATAATGGTTATTATGGTAATCGTCATCGTTTTCATTTTCACGGTCATTATCATTGTCATTATTTGTATTGATGTCATCATAATTGTCATCTTTGTCAATGTCATCACCGTCATTTTCATCGTTTTCATCATCGTCTTCATCAACATTATCACCATCATTAGGAGCAACGTCACCTTAACTCGGCCACTGATGGCGGGGTAAAGAGAGATTGGGGGGATAAGAGACATTGTGGGTGGGGGGGAGAGCAGGGACATAAGTCTCGTAGAGGGAGAAAAGTGGAGTTCGAGAGAAATGTTAGAAAGCGTAGTGGGGAGGAAGGCAGGGAGGTGAAAGGGTTCATCATCATATGAAGATTTGTGTCGCGTTAGGTGCCCACAAATAGGGCAGAAGACGCCGATGCTTGGAAATGGTGCAGGTGGAGCCTCAGTTGATTGACAATAAAGCACTAACTATCACAATAGAAGAAATGTATGCATATCTCATTCTTTGTATTGGTTGGATTATCCAAGCAATGAAGAATCCCTTGTTTTTGGGGAGATCTTGAGGATTTTTGATAAAGCATTGGGAATTGTGGTTAGGTTAACTAGGGCGAGCCTTAAGTTGTTATTCCCATCAAAAAATTTCCTCAGCTCCCTCAAGATTTATGTTATAGAGAGTATGTCAATTTGACATTTGGGGGTGGTGTTTTTGATGGAGTCAATAATGGATGGAACATGGTGCGTTCCAAAAGATAAACATAAGCCATATGTTCTTATCTCCGATAGAATCACAAAGATAAGGTAAAAATGGTATCTTGATCTTGTGCTCCTTTGATTTTATTGTTTTCAGTTTTTACTTTATTTCTGTTAAGGAGTGTTTGTGATGTGATTTTTCCTCATTTTAGCGGCTAGTATGTTGCCTTCTCTACAATTGTTTGGGTTTGATCCATGCTTGTTTTTCATTGTTCACACTAGTTTAATTAGGTGTGTTTTACTCCCTCTTTGTTGTACCAGGTACCGACATCTCCAAAAACATTAATCTTAATATATATATATATATATATATATATATATATATATATATATATTATCAGCTTT
>JAHRHJ020002773.1:0-10371 GCA_019776745.2 Taxus chinensis | reverse complement strand
TTTTCGAAACACCGAAAATCAAAACACCGACAATCTTATTATTATCATAACTCAAATCAACATACATATTCAGTTTTATTTAGATGTTAAACAAATACATCTTCTTTATCATCGACACGCAGGTCGGCATCATTATTTATTCTCATACCTCGCTAACATATACTCAGACCATCACAACTCATCCCGAACTAGGTGATGATCGTGATCGTCGACCCCTCTCGCCGGGCCTCTCTGTCCTCAAAGGTACCGCGGCTATTGGTACCGCCCATTGATCTGCCAATCTCTCCTGTAACATATGAATACGCCCTCTCGCATGGAGAACTCCAGCCTCTAGTCTCGCCGCCCGTGACTCCGCAACCACTAACAATCCTCTTGACTCATTCACCTACGTTTGGAGCTGCTGAACCAAACGCTGCAGACGATCCCTCTCTGCTGTAATCACCGTTGTATCAGGGCGCTCACGTACACCTCGCAGTTCTGCTACCCACCATAATCTATAGGCCTCTGTCATTCCTGCATCCATTACCCTGCGCTCGGCTGCTATCTCCTCAGGCCCTTCTGGAGGTGTTGGCCGGGGTGGTGAGAATGCTGCCTCGGCATCGATCCTCATATATGGTCTATAAGCCTGTGGTATGTCCTGCACAAATCCAAATTATCGCCGCACGCGATCTATAGGAATCCTCTCATATTCACCTGGCCTGTGCCCCGCGATCCACCTCAATCGCTCTACACCTCTCAACTCCTCAGCTATGATTTCGGTTACCATATAGTTCCCGTAGGGCCTCCAACAGATATCCGCAACCGTCACTCTCTCCCATACCTGCCTGTAATACTCAATATCACCTGTCACGGCCTGGGATCTGGCCTCTTGTTCCGTCTGGACCCATCGTCTGAATCCCAACCTCTGTACTCCGGTCTCGCCTGCCTGGATGGATCGGCCTATTGGTCGCACACAAACAATGTGCTCATAGGCCCAACAGTGTAATAAGTATGCGCAATCCAACGTTGTCCTGTGATTTCACCTACAAGCCCATAAACCCCTGTATAGCTCCGCCAAATATGCAGGTGCCCATGCAAAAGTCACATTCCTTTCTATCATCTCCCAAATAACACAATCAATGCCTTTGGAAATCTTCCCCCTTCCACCCTGGGTAATGCATAATACCCTACTGCTATCATTAATATCACTGCTAACCTTGTCTCCTCAGGGTGTGCTGCATACATTACCCCATATGTAAACGATAAACCTCGCTGTGTCAAATCTCGTGCGTATGGACCAAATACTGCTGTTATCGCTCCCCGTGCCGCGCTAGGTAGTGCCTGATATACTGGCTCTCCTGTAATAGGGAGTCTCAAAATCCGAAACACATCTTCCAATGTTACTGTCATCTCACCTGTTGACAGATAGAAGGTATTTGCCTCGGATTCCATCTCTCAATCAGCGCCTTGTAACATACCATGGTTACGTGCGATTCGTGAATAATAACGGATTCCACTTAACCCCAAATGATTTATCAATGTCCATTCCGCTGGTGTTACATCCGCTCGGATTCGCGACAACAGTGCTGGCACACTATCATTCATCCTCAACCCTGCCTCTGCCTGCATACACCAAAACAACAAACAACCATTCAACCCGTTAGGGTCTTTTTCAAACATTCTGGAAATTTCTCCAGTAACCGGTACCGGTTATAGTAACCGATATCGGTTGCATAACCGATACCGGTTATCCCTAACCGCTACCGGTCACTGTCAATTTTATACACCTTCCTTAAAAACAACCACCTACGACAATAATTTGCTCGTTTCTTCGTTTTTATACATATAAACATACCTGGAACCCCTGATTGCCTACCCTGTACCACTTAGCTCACCTGCAACCCTTGTTATCATGTTTTCTCTCTCATATCTGCCCACCTACTCTCCCCCATCTTACTCACGAAACATACAGTAATCAAATCACAAATAAAAACAATACCTCTTGAGTTGCAGCAGCTTGAGGTGGCCCTTGTCTGCCCTCCTGTCCTTGCCTGCTGGATGCTTCTCCTCGTTCGGCCATGATCACCACCCTTTTCAACTTTGTCTTTCTGCCTTCTGAACCTCGGATCACAATTCACTTTCCTTGTCTCTTTCCTTCTTCTCACCCAAATCTCTCATGCAAATCCCTGTCTCAGTCGTCAAAAAGCGTCGCGTTCACGTACTTAACCTCTTGCATGGCTCTAAAATTAAAACTTAAGTTGCCACCCTAGCTTTTCTATTTTTAGAAAAGCTCATACCTAAATAACCGGTATCGGTTAGTTAACCGATATCGGTCTATCACTACCGATATCGGTTACACACCTCCCTTTTTGAAACAGGTTTCTTTTCTTCATTTCTCCTCTAAATTTTTGTCGCACCCGCCTCTTTGCCTGCATAAACAACAAAATTTACCACATTTGTTCATCCACCACACATAGCATTATAATTTCATTAAACATCATTTATACCAATACACAACCATCAACTACGAATATCAAAAAACTATCAATCTATACATCATTTGGATCCAACTCATCAGTTACATATATCACACTGTCACAAAACCACCAATTTATCACATAACCTGTCATTCATATATACGCACAAAAACATCAGCATCATCTATCTATCAACATGTCAATTAAACTCATCACACATTCTATATATTACCAAACCATTAACAAAATATTTCAACACATTTTAAACACAGCATGTGGATCAAAACATCATCTATATATATATATACAAATTTTCAACAATACAATGTGCCCTACATCGGGGCCTCTGTGATCGCATAATATACCAAAGCCGGCACGCAAGCCGCAATACCTACCAAAAATCTCGACTCGGCTCGCAGGCCGGTCTCTCATATCAAAAATATACTCGGCTCGCAGGCCGGTATCAAATGTACAACCCGTACTCGGCTCGCAGGCCGGTATATAATAAATAAATAAATAAATCAAAACAATGAATAAATGTAGGCACGCAGGCCTCTATCAATACAACCGGTTCGCAGACCGGTGCCCGTGTCCCTATACAAAACCACGTCGGGGATCTATCAGCTCTCCCCACCGCCCTCGGCACCTCTCCCCGCTGGTCCCTGTGGCGCCTCTCGCCTCCTGCCTGTCACAGACACTCCAGCTATGGCTGCCCCTCCCTGAGATCTCTGGCTACGCGAGGTCTCTGCTCTATGCACTGCATATGCCTGATACTCGACTCCGGTACTATCAAGAATATCCTGATAATAACGGGCCTCTGCTCTAACCTCCATATAGCGATCTCGCGCCACTGAAGGAACTGGGGCTGGTCCCCTGGCACCTAACACCACTATCCCCTGAGCCTGTACCTGCACCTGTGGCTGTGGCGCTGGTGGAGGTGCTACCTGTGCCTGTACCTGCACCTGTGGCCGTGGTGGTATCTGGGCCTGTGGCTGTGCTACTGCTGGTACGGCTGCCTATACCTGTACCTGCACCTGTGGCTGTGCTACTGGTGGTGGTGCTGCCTGTGCCTGTACCTGAGCCTGGGCTAGCTGCCCCTGTAAAACCCCTATCTGTGCCTGTGCAGCAGCCAACTGTCCCTGTAATAGCTGCACCTGCCCCCGGAGCTGATCTCTCTCTGCAGTCACCGCTGCCAAGTCTGGCTATGCGGGCTGTGCTACCCTCGCCGCTCTCTGTCCAGCCCACCAGACCCTGTATGCTGCCGTGCACCCGGCATCATCCACACCCTCACCTGCTGGTCTCTCCGCTACCCAGTCTAGATCCAAAGGCTGTGGTGCTGGTAGTGGGGCCTCTACATCATCCCTCCTGTACTGAGGGAAGGGAGGTGGCTCGTCCTGTGGCAGCCCCATCTGCCTGCGTACCCTCTCTAAGGGTATCCGCTCGTACTCTCCCGGCCTCCGTCCTGCTATCCAGAATGTATACTGGATCAGGCGCAGCTGTATGCGGGCTCCTCTGCCAGGCTGGTGACCTCTGTAGGGTCTCCATATAATGTCTACTGCGGTAAGGCCCTCTAGCATATGTCTATAGTAGGCCACATCCCGACCTGCAACAACTGCTCGTGGCTGGCCCACAACCCCCAACCACCTCTGAAAGCCATATCGGTATACGATCTGTGGCCCTGGCTGCTGGGGTAGCCCTACTGGCCTGATGCATACGATGTGCTCGTATGCCCAACAGTGCAACAAAAAGGTCGAACAAATACCAAATCGCCTCCTCCGGCGATAGCCCCATAACTCCCGGTATAATTGCACCAGATATACTGGTGCCCATGCAAAACAGGTGTGCTCCTCCACCATCTCCAGTAGCACCCCCATCAATGCCCATGGGAAGCGACCTCCCTCTGAATCCGGGAGGCCGAAGCAGGTGACCCCTATCATCATCAACACGGCAAGCCGTGTCTCATGTCTGTGTGCGCGGTACATGTCCCCATATCCAATGCTCGCGCTATGATATGTAAGAAGCGCGGCTGCATCCCCAAAAACCTGCAGTATGCTATCCATGGCAGTCTCTGAATCCACCTGGAAAATGGCCTCTCCCTCGATCGGTAGCCGCAGGATGCGATACACATCCTCTAATGTGACGGTCATCTCCCCGGTCGGCAGATGGAACACATTGGCCGCCGGATCCCATCTCTCGATGAGGGCGACCATCAGGCTGTGATCTCTGTCGATCGCTCTATACCTCTGGACCCCGCCAAGCCCCACCTCACGCATGATGGCCCAATGCGCCGCAGATATGTGTGGCCTCATCCGACTCAATAGTGGAGGCATCCTATCACGCATCGTCAACTGCTGACGTGCCTGCAAAATCAACCCACATTCTTAGACCCACTCGTTATAATAACATCTACTTTACCATCTACCCCCCTTTTTTTGTAACACCCAAAATCCTAAACCCAACCCATACCCCGACTCTCTACCTACCCAACTCAACCCCACCCCAACACGCTACCTTACCCACCCGAAACCCAACCTAAAAAACCCTAACCCCCATCCTAAACCCAACCCATACCCCGACCCTCTACCTACCCAACCCAACTCAACCCACCCCACCAAGCCACCCTACCCACCTTCAAACCCTATCAACCCAAAACCCTAAACCCCTAACCCAATCCCCTTCCCCACTCCCAACCCAACCCAACACCCCAACACCATACACCCTAAAAACCACTCTCAACCCATCCCTCCCCCACCGATACCGGCCGATACGAGACCGATGCCGGTCCCCCCTTTTAAACCTCACCCTCTGCTTTTTGCGACCGATGCCGGTCGCCTACTGACCGACATCGGTCCCTGTTTACTGCCCGAGCCCAACCCGCGCGCGGCCCCCAAAACTCATTTTTTACCTATTTCTACCCATCTACCCACCCAAAAACCCTAAAATTTTACACACCTAGCCGCCTTAGCATATCTAACCTATCTACCCTCCCCCTTTCTCACATTACCTCCATTTACCCATTATTTCCTACAAACTACCAATTCCTACCCTAAACCCTAAACCCTAGATCATAAATCCTTAACCAAAGGAAATTCCTAAAGAGATCATTCAACGTGTTTCAGTGTGTAGGGAATTGGGTTTAAGGTGATTAATTGACTCATTTAGCTCCTCCTGCCTATGCCATGAGACTACAATCCTGATCTGAAGGGTCCTAAAAAGGCCATTCACCTGCCGCCATTCTGTAGTTAATTCGGGCCCACTATCAACTCTCTAAGAACAAGCTCAAATGAGCTAGTCATGTCACTCTAGTTACCCCTCCAAGGACCAACTCTCCATTTGTGAAGTATTAAGGCAAATCGTTTGGATTCCATAAGAGACATTTGAGTAACAATGACATGTACGTATGAATCATTTTATAGGTTTTTTCGAGTCCATGAAACCGATGTCGGTTTCCTATTTGCCCTAGGAAACCGGTGATCGGTCCCTTAGACCGATATCGGTCATGATGGAGCGACCATGTTTCTAAGAATGATAAATCATCTACCCCAGTTCACTTGATGCAATTCACTTGATACTATTTGTAATAACTCATTCACACCTAGTAGTCGCCTATATCAAACCTTAATGGCTGAGGCACCATTACAATTTACCTCATTTTGGCCCGACCTAAGGCCTAAGAACCTACCTATTTAGCCCCGAAACTAAGGCCTCTATCTACAAAGTGAGGATATCTTTTTAGTAAGAAGTAGACAGACATCATAGAGTTAATTCATGGTCACTAAAGTGAATTATGGACCAAATTTAAAAATTAGTAGCAATTCAAGCAGTGGTAGGGCCAAAATCCTTTTTAGAAGGTCTAAAAACATTTAAAAAATGATTATATGCTTTCCCAAAATAAAGTCTGAACCTACAATATATATGGCCTTGAAAGTTTTAGGTCATTTGTTGAAATCCTAAAAATGAGTAAGTATTGACAAGATTGGATTTTGACCCAAGGCTATTTTCTAGATTATCACTGTTGGAGCTACGAGACCACTTCCATAAGGTGCAAAGTGACCCTAATTTCTTATATTTACAAAAATAAATTTAAAGTATAAGAAATAATAAAAGAAATCTTATACTTCACATTTATTTTTGTAAGTATAAAAGGCCTCGCAAAACACATATACATGGTCCGTACTACTCAAAATGTGCCTACGCATTTTGAATTCTTTAAAACACGTACGCATTATAGGCCTCAACCTGATTTCCGAGCCAAAAAAAATTAAAATGCAAGCATGGTTTAGCAAAACGCATATGCGTTTCCTCTATTTTCAGGTTTTTGTCCACCTTTTGGCCCCCGCAACTTTGTGCACTTACCCGGAGGTGTGAAAAGACTTGTGAAGTGAAGTTTTCTTAGAGCTTTATGGAGAGGTATGCTCTGTACCTATATTTTTTTGTTTATTATATTGTTGATGTGAGAATATTATTCTTGTTAAGTTTGTTTGAGTTTTTTGAATGTGCTTTTGTGTGGTTGAATAGTATGGTTTAAGTTTGGTATGGGAGATGGACTTATAGGGGAAATGGGGAGGGAAAAGGAATTTTTTGATGCATGGATTTGGTGGGAGTATGACTTGGGAGTTTCACCTATGGGGAGTGAAAAGGATATTGTGTTATTTTTTTTCATGCATCTTCGTAGGCTTAGGGTGAAATCTAGCTCACCTGTTCGTGTTGGGAGGCAAAAGGAGGTGGTCCTTCACATGAGTCCTGTGCGACCAGCTTGGTTTGGACCTCAAACCTTGACGTTTGTTTCAACCAAAGTTGAAAACTTGTTGATTACTGCCGATTTTAGCTATGCCTGAACATTCCTGAACCTCACCTGTTGTTTACCCTGGAAGCTACTTGTTATGCCTTGGATACCAGGATTATGTCTACTCTTGTTTGGATAAACTACCGACCTCATGGTTATTTGATTGAGACTTGGTTTGCTAGTTAAATGGAATGGATTCTCTTTCGTAATGGATTAAAGGTTTCAGCATGAGAGTGTTTCCTTGGACCTACCCCACTTACTTTACCATCCTGTCTATCACATATACCCTTTATGAACCCTATCCCTGAAGTGAGCTAGATTGGAGCTCACATTTGGGAGAAGACTTGAAAATTGGAGACTTACCTATTTCCTTAACTTGTTGAAAGGTTTTCATGTGGTCATTGTCCGCTCATGTATTTATTCAGTGGAAGATTACACGTACAACTAAGTGGGCTCTTGTAGAAACCAAATTCGTATCTCACGACCCCTTGTAAACCGCTATCCCAGTTCGTAATATTTTCTAAGAGTCATTTGACTTATAAATTTACACATATAAAAATTTGTTAGTTACCTTGTGAAAAGATAAATTACCACAGTCACCTTACCCGCCACCTCACTGTTGCCACCTCATCATGAATTAGCCCTAACATTTAAACTAAGTTGAAATGAATATCTATCTCTCTTAATTGGATTTAGACTCACTTATTTCTAAAATTTAATAGGGTTCATTTTAAAATCGCATTAAAATCTTGACCTTAAAATAGCCATTTGACTGAGCCCGAAATGGTTGTCATTTAATTGTTGAGAAAAGAAAAGGAATAGTGGGCTCTTCTTACTATTAAATGGAAGCCTACTATAGGAATATATAAACTATACCGTTGCCGGTTCCTATTCGACCGTTGAAGGAAACGAAATTAGCCATCGTTGATATCCTTTCTAAAATGAGCTTCCCAAACCAATATCATTCTACTCGGAATGTATAAAGTTGTGTGAGATCAGTCTTAGGATTATTCTAACCAAAGTAAAATCTTAAGCGATCAGCAGAGTACACAAAAAATCACTTGACCATAGCATATGATCGATATAAGTGGATAACCAGTGTATATACTTTCCTCCATAAGGATGATCAACTTGCACCTGTCATCAAATTAATTATAGTAATGTTTTATCTTGCATGTCCTTTTATATATATTGAACGAAATATTGTGCTTCTTTGAAATATATATATATCCCATATCCGTATCCTAAGAACCCATTTTATAACGTACCATTGCCTCTATTTTATTATTCCTTAATGGATCTAATATTATTGCAAATTCTCAATAATGATCCATGAAAATTAGCCATTATTCATAATGTTACAACCATCTTCTTCAGATCCTAGAGGCCAACCGGTATCGGTTATCCAAATTGATTCTCCATCGAGGGCTAGAGTAACATCGGCAAAATTGACAGGATACTTAGAGACAAATGAATCATGAGAAACAAGTCGTTTTGTAGCTGAGGAAGGGACTCGAACCGACTCTAATTGGTCACTCTACAGCACTTTGAGTTAATGGATAGCACCTCACTAGCAGGGTTTGATCTGACCCTCACTACTTTAGGAAGTATTCCTTCAACCAAGGTGCCCAAGGCTCAGTTCTGTAACCTCATTTTGCTGAAGGATATGAAGAGATCCTGTGGTCTTGGATGATCTTAATTGCAGGTAGTCCTTCCAAGACAAATATGATCTCAATCGCAGTCAGCAATGATAACTTTCTCTACGGTACGTCGCACATCATCTAGAGATTGGAGATGTATTCCTCCTGGACCCTAAGGTTATGGGTTACTATAAGGAACGAAATAATTGAAACCTGATTGTCTCTACATACTTTGGGAATGGAATTTTTTCATTTGTGGATCTACACAGTACAAACAGGGGTAGTTCATGTAGGATTCATTGTTTGAGAAATTTTTGGTGGCAAGTTAAGCAAGATGAATTTTACTTTACTAGGTCTTTGAGAAAATTTACAAATATTGAAAACTCGCAGACAAAATGCTTCAAAATAGCCAAAATATTCCTTCAACTAGAAGGTCTATATCAATGGAGGCCTAGAGATGCAAAATTTCATTAAATATTGAATAATTCAACACAAAGGCTCATGTTAAAGACTCAATTAAATGTTGGAAATCCTTGATTAGTCATGTCTAAGATACACTCATAGACTAACAAACAATCTTTATCAACATAATGAGAGTAAAGTGATTTTAAATTATTTATTTGCATCACAAGATGAAATCTCTTCTCATAATGAAATTTTAAATGCCACAATACTAACACATGGATGAGATCTTGTGTGATTTAGAGGGATTTTAACATAATATTGCAATAGGAATATGAAAAACTATTTAAAAACATTCTAAAATAAAATCAAACACAATTATGCTCATGATCAACACAAATTCATTCCAGGAAGGGGAGAGTTTCTTCAACAATCTCAGAGCTTGTCAATGGTTGTACACTTACAACCATCTTGACATGATTAAATCCAAAAACACATGGAAAATAAATTGGTTTCTCAGACGGTCTCTCAAGAAATCGGTCTCTCAAACTTTTTTAGCAAAATTTAACCTCTGACTTTATGCAAGAGTATTTTCATTACATTTATACAACTTCACTCACTCGCTCATCCCAAATCTTCCCCCCAAAAAAAGAATATCCAAGGGATACTTTGTTTCCAGAAAGTGATATTTAACAAATTTACACCCAAAAGCTGTCAGGTGTACAAAATATAAGCTTTTTCATTTATTTCCACCAGTTGTTTTAACTAGGGCATCCGGTCATCTTCTCTGGTAGCATGTCCATCCTCTTGCAATCCTGTATCTTCCTTCTCTACATCCTTTTCCTCTACATATTTCTCTACTGATAATTCATTTTCTGCAGGTGCCCGAGCAACTCTGTTTCAAAACTTCAACCTTTGCCACTTCTCAAATTTACAAATCAAGATCCACAATCAATTCGATTGCACTTTTCTAAAAAAAATGAAAAGATACCATGGAATTAACCAAAAAGGATGAAAGTAATCAAATCCCTTAAGGTCCTTGGTTTCCATAGGAGCAATAATGGTGGCAAAAATAGATTCATCATAT
>JAHRHJ020002772.1:0-10371 GCA_019776745.2 Taxus chinensis | reverse complement strand
TGGGATGAGACAAGAGAAAAAATCAGTCCAAAATTTACTTGTAAATATTTGATCATGATCACTTACTATAATTTTTAGCATGCCATGAAGATTTTAAACTGTATCCATAAAAGAGATGGAAACTGTACTAGCTATGAAAGGATGAGCCATGGAAAAAATGAGCATATTTGGTAAGTCTTTCCACCACGACCATGATGAAACTTTTCCCTTCTGATTTAGGTAATCCTATGATGAAATCCATTGATACCTCTTCCCATCTCTCACTAGGAATAGATAGAGGTTGGAGAAGACCAGGTGCCATAATGGTCTTGCCCTTATTTTTTGGCAAACCAAAAATTCTACCACAAGTTTTTGAACGTATCCTTTCAACCCCTCCTAAAATAAATACTTCTTTAACTCTATGATAATTATTATAGGAACCCAACATGGCCACCTATTTGAGAAGAATGTAGCTCTAAAATAACATGGTGTTTAAGTGTAGAGTTCTTACATAGATATAACCTATATTTATACTAAAATGTATCCCCCATTCCATATAAATTGATCTTGTATGGATGGATCTACCTAGAGATTTTGAATGAGGACTATGTGTTTTTGCATCTTTCTTTCATTCTACCCATGCTTGATCTACCCAATATTCCTTTAGTATAGAGATGAAACATAAAAATGCTTTTGCGAACCCAAAATTTCCTTCCCTTTCTTATAAAATATCTCAAATTCATATCCTAACATCTTAGTGAGCCATTTTTGTTTTTCTTATGAAGATATATGTTCCTCTAAAGAAATATTTCAAACTATCATGATTAGTTTTTACCTTAAAATGTCTAACCATCAAGTATGGTCTCTGTTGGTCTTTCAAACGTGCACCTGTGTCTTAGATCCGGAAGGATTGATTTGTTTGAGACAACAATAAAACCATCCCCAAGTTGTGGTACCTTGCACGCTTGGGATGAATCTCCAGAAAATTCTAGTACCTCTATCTATTTCTACTCCTACTGCTACTCCTAGTGCTTAAAGAGATAAAAAGCTAATAACGCCAAGGGGACCAGGGATAGAAGGATAACATGAAAGGAAACTACACTAAAAGGTGATAGCACCAGAAAAAGAGGGATGAACACTATCTGTTCTAAGCAAAAATGAAAGGAAATGCATGAAAGAAGGCTAGGCATGTGTGTAGCATGACCAAAAACGTATTTACCAGATCAGTTTCATGGAACAAAATTAAATAAGGAGCTGCAAGGGACGCAGAATGACACAGAGAGCACACAATGTAAAAGAAAAGGAAATAAGAAGGAATGTAAACATGTTAGGATAGAGAATAGTCACAAAATGATGTTTCTATTACTTCTATAAATGCACAGAGCTATTACAATGGGTAGAAGAGGATGATATCCACATGCAAGAAATAGATCCAGAGGTCTGCAACTCAAAATACAAAAAATACGAAGTCCTTGGAAAAATGTGTAAGGATCCAGAGTGTCCAACATAACACAATGATCCCAGCTCTAACATTTATAGATGAATCCATGGAAGAAGAAGATAAGAAAGGGAAGGAAAACCTGAATTTGAAATATAACCACCAATAAGATGCATTTAATGCCTGGAAATCCATCTACAAATATGTCAAATGCACTTCCACAAGTTTATTTGGTGTGTTTGAAGAAGGAAGGAGGGTGAATGAGATAAAATTGGGGTGGTTGGAGTAATTAAATGTGCTCATCAATGTTTAGAATGTCATTTTCTCATTTCTTAGCTACTAGATCTGCCAATAATTTGAATTTGAATGTCTAACACTGTAGCTTATGTTAGCATCTCTCTGACAAGTCCAGGTGTGTGTCAATTGGAGCTCTTTAGAAAAATATTGGATGCCAAAGATGTTAGAGTTGTGCAAGCATGCAAAACACATAACACACGTGGATTGGCTAAAAGGATGGAAAATTGTGCAAATGTTTTATTTTTTCTACCACATGTCACTCAGTGATGTTTTGCAAGGATTTGATTCCCTGTTGCCACACTTTGACTGGTTACATGTGGAACAATCAAGAATGTTAGAGGGATGGCATGACATAGAAGAGCACAAAGGTAGGCTCAAAGATATGCACATGGAAGGATGAGGTGCGGGAAGTAGACAAAAGGAAGGCACATGCAATGTGTGCAGGGAAATGAGTCAAACTAATGAGCAAAGAACACATGGTCAAGGTGCAACTATTACAAGGTAATGGGCATGACACGCGAGATGGCCAAGAGACTTATCTTGATTAAAGTAAGTGCAATGCATGTGCACAGGGTGAACAACTTCTAGGAAGAAGGTGGATGTGCAGAATATGCACAGAAGAGAGGAGTAGAACAAAGAAGAAAAGGAAAGTGGAAAGGGAGAAAGGAAAGCACACAACGGGGCATGAGGAAATGAAACCAAGGGAATATTCCAAATGAACTTGAGAGCACACAACCTTGCAATGAAGATCTTAGAGTCAGAAGATAAATACAAGTTACCTAAGTAACTAGGAGAGTTATTTGGATAACAGTTTTGGAAACATTTGGGGCCATCTTCCTGCTAGATGAAGGAGATCAGTAGCCTGAAACATCTGTTGAGCATGGAGTCTACTATGTAATCATGAAAAATTTCCCCTGTTAGCCACTTTAAAGATCATTTCTTGACTTTATTCTGAATCTTGCAACTGTTTGAAAGAAGTTCTAGATCCTGGAAGGAACATAAGAGCACGCACAAGAAGCACGTGGAGAAGAAAGAACTATCTACAAACAAGAAATTTACATGCAGTGCACTTGGAGGAATTAAAACTACTCTAATATTTACAAGATGATGTAAAAACTCAATGGAAGGGTTTAAGATAGATCCCATTTACTGGGATTTACAATGTGCCTCCATCAAGATGAGTTAACTCGAAAGAGGTATCCTATTTGCACGAACTGATGATGTATGGGCCACTCCAAAGTGCATCAAAATTTGAATGACACCTTGGTTTAGCTCTGTCAGCATCCCATTTTAAAAACAAGTCCCCAAATTTGAAATCTTGAGGCCTAGCCTTTCTATCAAACAATTTCTTTGTTGCTTGTTGATGTTGTTCTAGCTTGATTATGACAGAGTTTCTTGACTCTTCAAGATTAACCAACTTTGCCATTCTGATTTCTCTCTGGTTTGCACCTTTGAATTCTAGCTATTGGGTAAGTGCCAATGAGTTCAACTCTAGTGTCAAAGGAAGCGTATCCTCCTTGCCATAGACAAGATTTTAAGGCAAAGTTCCTATTACCTTTTTGGATCTGATTCTATCTTCCCAGAGAGCACGCGAGACCTTTGTATGCCACTTTCTTTGGCTAATGTTCATTGTGTGCTTCATAAAAATGATCAGGATCTTATTTGTTGACTCTGTTACACCATTACCTTGGGGGTAATAGTTGGAAGAAGTCTTCAGATAGATGCCCAGATTTAGAGCACAACCAGTGATTTTGGTCCCAAGGAAGACTTTTACATTATCAGAGATAATTGTTTTGAGGAATGCCAAACCTTGTGACTATACCTTTGAGAAAGTCAAGAATGACTGACTCGGTTGATTCCTTGAGCATGACAACTTTTGTCCATCTGGTGAAGTAATCTGTAGATGTCAACACCCACTTGTGTCTAACACTTGAAGGTACATTGATCATGCCTATGAAGTCGAGACCCCATTGCGCAAAAGGTTGATCCTTCTAGATTGGTTAGAGGGGGAAGCACTGTAAATCTATTATTTCCTGAAAATAAAGTGCATTCCTTACATTTTATGACCCACATGTGTGCATCTGCAAATAGATTAGGCCAAAAGATACCTACCATTATGATTTTCATTATTGTAGTTTTGGCAGAGAAGTGTCCACCAGAGAATCCATCGTGAAATAATGCTAACACTTTTTCAGTCAGCGCGCCATTGATACATCTTAACAACAAAAAATCAAGATTCTTCTTGAATATAATTCCATCAATCAAAACATAAGGGATAGATTGTAACTGCACATGTCTTTTATTTTCTTTGTTTGAACTAGGAGGGTATGCGCCCTCAGAAAGGAACGTGATCATGTCATTTATCTAGTTATGCATCCCAGGATCTGTTTTCTACCTCAAGCTCTACACATGGGAGATCCTCATCTAGAAATAATGAAGCCTCAAGCTCATTGTACGCATCATCAAAAATCTTCTTGCAGAGAATCCTACCTCTTACCAGGTTTGGTGGCTTTGATAGTCATTTCATATTCCATGATTTTGGTCACCCATTGTGCTCTATTTTCACTAATTTATGATGTCCATCTGAAGGTTATGTCCACTTCCTCTGTTGATGTTTCCTCATATTCTTCCTCATCACCAAACCCTTCAATGTAGAATAATTTTTTCTCATAACATTCATGATTTGGTCCATATTTGTTATCACAGTTAAAACATAACAATTTGGCTCTTTTTTCATCAATTTTTTGAGGTGTCAACCGACATGGTAGAGGGTATGAAGGAGGCAAGGTGCTACGATCTTTTATGCTAGAGAAGGACTCCCTTCTACTAGAAATAATTTTTTCATCTTCTCGACGTGCCATGATAATAGAATCAAAAACCTTGAGTGGGTTAAACATGTGTACCTCATGTTCAATGTGGTCCTTAAGACCCCGAATAAATAGGTCATTCAAATAATCTTCTGTAATATCCTCCACACTCATGGAAATATTTTGGAATTGATGGACATACTCCTTAACCAAACCAGTTTGGTCTAAATTTGCTAATTGGCTGGAGTAATTATCTGAAACACTTGAACTATAATGTAATTAAATATTTTCAGTGAAAACCTTCTAGGTGACAGGCCATTCTTCTTCCTTTGAGCACATAGCCAATGATACTAAACAAATTGATGAGGATCTAGGTATAAGGATGCCATGATTACCTTTTGTCCTACTAGGATCTAATGGATATCAAAGAAAATTTCCATTTGGGTAATTTTATTGAGTGGATCCTTTCTATTAAATTTACGCATTTCTAGTTTTGGAATCATGTCCCTCCATTGGTGAGTAGATCCACCTGAGTAAGTAAAGGATCCTCCATGATTGGAGTTATTTGGATCTGTGTGACCATTACTAGAGGAACCCATATGACTAGAATTGGGAGTTGTATTTAAAATAACATGCAATAAATCCTAATGCATTGCATGAAAATCCTTCTGAATCTCACTTCTAAGGCTACCTTTTAGTTTAGAAATCTCAACATTAAGGTCATCCTTACTCACCATATTGTTTACTCTTTCCTCAAGTTAGATGACCACCTCAGATAATCCCAAACTAGTAGACTCTGAGTCTATATCTTCCTTATTTGAGGTCATTCCTAGAGTTTCTTGTCCTTTTCATTGGCCTCAGGTAGATGTACCAGCCATGACATAGGGTTTGGGCCTCAGAGTAGATTTAATAGGGAAGAATTTTAGGGTTTAGGGTTTCAAAATTCTTTTGGCTGAAGATAGGAATTCATACAAAAAACCCTAACTATTTTTTGAAAGGTTTCCAAAAATATAAGAAACTTGAAAATTTTCCAAAAATTGCACCCTAGGGAGCCAAATTATGGAAAAACTATAGAACCGCGATAAAATTTTGCAAAACAAGTCAAAAATGCTTGAAATTTGGAGAGAATCTTACTTGACTAATTTCATCACACCACAAAAACACTTGTATAAAAATTCTCTACAAATATAGAGATATAACCAAACCTTCACAATTATGGTTTGACGCCACACTGGCTGAGATCAGGCTCTGATACCACTTGTAATGAAATTACTTGAATAATTTTGATTATCACTAGGAATAGAACACCAAATAACATAATATTGTAGATAAATGATCTCAATATGGAAGTATAATAGCTTATCCACTTCAAGGGGGCAACCTCAAAAACATACAATAAGACTCCAATACTGTATATGATGATCAACCTCTACCAATAACCCCTATTTATACTATTCCTATGATATGGCCATGAGCAAGGACGACCTACTAATGATAATATATCATATATGAAAGAGATACATCATGATAATAATTTATGATAGCCACAAGTCGGCTATATCCATCCAATGTAAGATATATAATTAAGGGTGTAACAAAATAGAATAAGTTTCTATAATGTGTGCAACAATTAAGTCTTGTTCTAAATAAATAAACTTATAGCACAAAAGTGTAAATGATTCACATATATCATATTTTAATTTTCCTTTCAATCTAAGAATCAAGCCACAAAAAAGATAAATTTATTTTCTAATCAATAGGTTAAAATAATAACTTATGCATACAAGAATTGAATCATAAGATGTAGTCTAGAATGGGTTCATTATTTCCTTGATAAAAGCTAGGTAGGTGATTATGTGTAACTCTAGGGACCATTGTTAAGGATAAATCATCTAATAAAAGCATATTTGATGTCATGTAATATGTACTAATAGATCCATAAGGCAAGTGAGTGTACCCTTGAAGAGCATTGTGAGTAAGACTATGATGAAAGAATTTTAGTAATAATCAATCATTAAAATAGGAAGCCATAGCTAAATGATAATTCTTAAGATACAATTAGGGATTTCTAGTTCCATTGAAAAATATTTAGGATATGTTGAATTTTGAATTTTATGGGGAATAGGATTTCCATGAAGAGAGTTATTTTCAATAGAGCATAGTATGATTTTCTTTCGAGAGTGAGAGATTGAACTTGAGATTGCAAATGGACAACATCATGCATGCATGATAAGGATGTCATGTGAAGGAATAATAGAAGAAATGAGAGGAACATTGAAAGGTTGACACTTTCCATTATGAGTGATCATGGGGACCTGAGAAGGAATACTAGATGTGGAAGGAGGTGAATAACATGTAGACTCTATACGAATGCAAGATGGAGATTCTGGCGATAGTATGAGAGGTCCACTAGAAGAAGGATATGAAGAACATGGAGGATCTATAGGAACACTATATGTGGACTCAGGTGTTATAATGATAGGTACACTAATGGAAGGTAGTAGAATCGTTGTTAATATTATTAGCAACAACCTCTGAGGTAGAAGATAAAGGGGGTGGAAAAATCACATTCAATATTCATAACAAAATTAACATCCTCACTAAAAATTTCATAACATAATTAGCATCACTATTGGTAATATTTTCACAAGAAAGTAATTCTTCAAGACTATCATCAACATAAATTTTTTATTACAATAATTTTCAGAAATAGAAGAAACATGAGATATAACATTACATTCATCTTTATTATTATGATAAACATCATCGTCTACATGCACATTTGTATCCACAGAAGAAGATTTATTTGAATCTATAGAAGTAAAATTGTCACCAAACACATGATCTATAACATTATCATTCATGACAACATAAGGAGAAGAAGCTACAACATCATAGTATTATGGAATAACAGGGAACACGAGAATGAAGAGAACATTTATCTAATTGGAAGTTTGGTATTGAGCAACCACCGGGAATAGTGTGGATGATCTTTGATTAAAATGGCATCTCTGAATCCAATTGGTTCAAGCTGAACTTTTGATGGCGCCTCTAGGGTTAACCCTGAACAGTAGAAGGAGGAGGGGCATACCGGGACCACAAGGCAATGATTGTGCTATGCTGGAACACCCTATGTGGGAATGTGTGGTCCTTCCATCAGTTGCCCGAAAAGCTGTGGTTATGTGTCGCTGTCCACGCCTTGATGGGTCATAAGTTCCGTTTTGTAGTGCGGGCATGGCCGCCCTGTTGGGGCAGCAGGACCGAGGTCGTCTCCTGCACCCGTTGACCCCCCAGCAGCTGCTGTGACAGTCACATCCACCCTTTCCTGTCCCCTCCGCGTCACCCCCCCCCTACCTATTGATGTGTTTAGACTGCCCCCCGCGCGCCCGTTGAAGGGGCGACTCCCTTAATGATTAGAATTTATGTCGCGACAACAAACGTTGCGCGGGACTCAGGTAATCACTCCTCATAAAGTCACATTGTTGGCAATAAATCTGAATTGAATAGAGGAATTTTTTATCATCATGAGTCCATAAGCATCAGTCGCAGGATACTTTCCACAGGTATGATTATTATGTGCACAGACCACAACACCATTAGAATCATACAGTGACCATTACTGGGGACTCCTCCCCTCTCCTCCAGGTAACAATGAAGGGAGGATTCCTAATTTTGTACGTTAACTTCTCTGCGTACTAGGAAAGGCTGAAAGCTGTAAATATACACTTAATGTCAATTCTATTTAAATCCCAAACCCCTGAGCCGCAATGGAGCGACACAAACATCCCCCACCTTGCCATTGCACTGTTAGAACTCAATTTATGTTGCATACAATTTTTCACACCTTGAGTTCAATTATTTAACATATGATCATTTTCCCCCGCCACCCTACACGGGAGAAGGATAGTATCCAGATCAGCATCCAGCAACAAGCATCCCATGCGGAGCTTCCACATGCAAACAATATCTAGAGATCGGGGCCTTAATCTTCAGAGAACAGGAGATGGAAAATCAAATGTCAGCAAAATGTCTTCCATCACCCACGGTGCTGCTTTGTACCATTGTAAATTGTGTATAGTGTGGGTCAAATGTAGTCAGTGGGACATTCCCCCACTACTAGAAATTCTATCTTTCACTTTTAAGGAACTTCCGAAGTGGAGCTTTTGTGCAATTTATATATTTCAACTCATAGCATTCCTACGCGAGCCTCATAAAGGAGGAGTACGGACAGAGAGATCTTTTTTTTTCTATTGTGTCTCCAGTTATGTCATAAATAGTGCTGATATTAAGAGACGTGGTTGGCTCGGCCGCCGTGCCGTTCACTAGCTCCCGTATAAACTTGACGACTTGATCCCGACTGATAGCCCCGCTTTCGTCACCAATGGCGTGTCTCGCAAGGCCCCACGTGGGTCACGCGGCATTTCACGGTGAGGGTATTTATGTTCAGCGTCACGTTCCTCATACGGCCCCCCCCTTGATACACCGCAGTTGCCCTTAGTTCTTTTGTTCGCGTCCCCTCTCGGCGTGTAGCATTGCCCTCTGCCCGGACTTTGTGTTTAAGGCTGTCTCGCTGGGCAGGTCTTTGTGGGGACACCTTTATACTTACCCCCCCCCCCCAGTTCCAGGCCCCCCGTCCCCCCCCTCCCTCTGTCTGGCTGCTGATCGGCCCACTTCACTCCCACCTCCACCCCCGCCACTCCCATCTGTATGCTCGCATCTCTCGCCAGTATTCCCAGCTCTGTCGCCCCCGCTTGTGACTCACTGGTCTCATCACACCGCCTCTAGCGCGCGGCTTTTGCGTTTTCCACCTCATGTCTCCCGAAGTCGCAAGAAGCTATACATCTCATTCAACCCTACGCGGACCATGGCCATTTTCGCTGACTTTCCTTTATTAGATTTAGTGTGCCCGTGTACAACAAGCCACTCGACATTTGCCCCCACCACGAGCCCACGCTGCATACTGCGTCACTCACTTCAGTGCCGACTTTTTTCCAAAGGTGTTCCCCATTACTCACACTCGAAAAGATGAACCTGTAGCCCATCCCTGTAACAGACTATATCCTTTCGACATCCCCCAGGGCCTATCCACTCTGCACCTGTAGGGCCCCGATGCGCAGTGCGGCCGGGCAAGACTGCCGGACTCTAGATTGCCTATCCCTGTCATCGTACTTCTTGCCTGCGGTTTTCCGAATCATATGCCTTTGATAATCTCCCGTACGCGGCCTCCTATGCCCTCACACCGATGTCTGTCTCCACCACCATGCGAAAGCTCCCTTCCCCTCCCCTTCCACGCCTTTCCCCCCATTTTCTTATTTCGTCGAGATCTGACTCCCACCCCCTGGACCTACCATCCCTCGGATAACGTCTGCGTTCATAGGATACGCCCCAGCCCGAGCTAATACGAGCGTCCAGCACTTTTTTTTTTTCTTCTCAACTCTTTCTTGATCCCATCTGACAATTCATTTCACCGAAGTCCCTCCCCCACCTGATCCATGGCCTATTCCTGGTCATCCCACTGTTCATATGACCCTAGTCCACATAGGGGGTGAAAAGTCCTGACATTTTATTTTTTCCGTTTCCCCTTTTTGTCCATAAGCCGTGTATAAATACCAAAAGTATTGCAGAATTTTGGTCTGGAATTTCATTCCACCTCCCTTTTCTCCCATTGCAGCCCCTTTGCCTCTATAATTCAATAAAAGGGCCTATTAACTCCATGAGGACCACTTGGTTGATTTTTATTGATTTTCACTTTGCAGAACCAGATTTTGAATTTGGAGTGCTCCCGTGATCTCCTTCGATAGTGGGGTTGTGGTGTATTTATCCATATGCTTAAGCAATCCTCCAGTATTT
>JAHRHJ020002771.1:0-10372 GCA_019776745.2 Taxus chinensis | reverse complement strand
ATCGACTCCTCAGAGTCGTCCAAGTCGTAATAGCATAATCTATATATTCACACAGTGACTGTTAAAGGTTTGCACGCATAACCACTGAACCCTACAGCAACGTACAATGACATTGATTGGTAATCCATATATGCTATTCATGGCTAACATTCAGAATGAAACAAGCGAAGCAAATCGAATATCCATTTCTAGCAAGGAAAGCAACTGAGCCGCTTCGAACTTTCGAACAGCTTGCACATAGAAAGGGAAAATGCATATACAGGAAGTCTTTATCCTTTAATTACTTCAAATAATAGTAGCCAAAAGCCCTGTTTCATCTTATCAGGCTTTTACAAAAATCCAAGCACAAAACTTATGGATAAATCTACATTTCCAGCAAAAGATAGCAATACGATTCAATCATCGACTCCACTGAGTCGATACAACGAAGTATAGGTGTATCTATATTATACACTGTCCACAAGTAATCCCGCTAACCTAACAACAAGGAAAACAACTTTCGATAGGTCGAAAGGACTACGGTAACACTACAGTTACCTGTTCCAAGCCAAAAATTGAACACAATGAAAACCCAAGAGGCATCATTAAACACAGTCAACAAAGCTCACGACAGAGTTTCCAAGGAAGCGATATTTATTAAACAATCTTACTGCATTCATCCCAATTCATTCATACAGTTTCAATAACAGGAACAACGACCACGAAACAAAGACGTACAGTGGTCTATACTGCCCACAGGTATATTCTAAGGGCTCACGCCAAACAGGCCGAACACTCGAACCTTACAATAAATACCTCATATGCATAAGCCAGGAAGGATACACAAACAAATAGAGTCGAAGTTTGATTTCAACAAACACCCAGCAAGAAGAAATTGAAAAAGCGAACCAGACGAGATACAGTGCTAAAATCAAACTAGATCTCATAGAAAATTCATCCAATCTTCACAGAACATTTGAATAGAGTTGTTTTAATGAAAGCACTTGAAAAACAACAAGATATTTAAAGGTTAGGGCCTAGCATGCCTGTTTGTTGATCAAATTTCCGAAGCAGACCACAGGAAGAGCTCAAACTTCCTTTTCTTTTCCCACGATGAAGCGACCAACAAAATTTCACTGTCTTCATCGCAAATATATCTTCCACGATAGAGAAAGAGCTATGGCAGTTCATACTTGCCATGCAACTCGAAGAGAACTGGTATGAAGAACCAGTAAACCAGCAGAGCAAAAACCGAAAATCGCAACAAGCCAAACAAACCCCCAAATTTCCGCTTGCATGCCTTCTCGCGAGTTCCAAGCTCGACTTCCGAGAGTATTGAATGCCAATAACCAATTTTCCCGCTTAAACTCTATTCCCACTGACCGCCAGAATTGGCGACAGTCCAACTACAAATTTAAGTCCATTTCCAAACTTAGCAATTGCCAAGTCTGCACAAATTAGCCGTCACCTAAACCTCCGCCATGACCTGTCTCTCATCCTTATCCCTTACATTTATTGCCATAGAAAACACCGCCATGGTTCGCCACCCTTCATCGGCCCCTTCCTAATCTCTTCCAAAGTTAGGTTAGTATCTTAGGTTAGAGTTTAGGGTAATACCCATACTAACAAGTTTACACAAAGATACTAACTTAGGATATTAACAAATAGCCTAGGTCTAGGTTAGACTAACAATAATCTAACCCCTAGGTTAGGTTTTAGTTTTAGGTTACTAACCCTTAATAATTCAGTTTGGTCCTTGTCCTGAAACTCGGAAAGACCTGTAACATGCCTTCTAGAACAGAGTTAGCTTCCGTTCTCATGCAGAATTGTATGTCAACGAATTATTACCTGGTCTACAATCGAGACCTTCCAGATATACTTTGATATCAGGAACCGTTTCATTTCTCAAGATCAGCCTGAGTCGAAATCCTGACTAGCTTAATAAATACTTCCATACCTTGCAATCTGTTCAAGGTCTGTGATATAATTTATCACATACAGATTTAAAGCATTACTTGGATCAATTCCACTGATCCAAGTCTAGATATCATAGAAGAATATCTCTATAATTCATTCCGTGATTAGATTAATATTCAGACACAAAATGAAATAAATAAAAGAGTCTATTCATATTTTGACTCAGTCAAGATCTGCAATCTGCAAGAAATTCAGTACATATCAAGCATGATTTCTGAATCGAGGAACACATCCTTTTACAAGAAATCACATATCAACACTTGAATGCTAAGGAGAAAGTAACAACAGTTCAGGGTGTTACATAGACGTCAAATTTAAGCTCGTAGTTTCCAAAAACTTTAACCGTGTTAAAATTAATGGTCAAATGACCATCACAATAAACCAAAAAATAAGTCATTATGACAGTCATTTAGACGTCAAATTTAAGCTGGCCAGATTTTTGTCTACATTAATTTTTTTCAGAAATTTGAAGTTGTTATACATTCTTAGGGGTCTCTTCTTCACTTCTATATGGTCAAAAATAATTTTTTTATAAATCTGGGGTATAATGTAGAGCCCTTTATAATTTGGGTTATTATTTTGATCATGAGAAGTTAATTAGTATGCATTGTAATATCCAAATTAGTTATGATCAAATAGTTTCTTTAGATCTATAATATTTAGATCTGATTCTATTAAAAGTGTTGTTTTTATCAATAAATATGTATTTAACTTTATGATATATTGTATATTATAATGAGATGTGTTTTATAGGTTTAGGAAAATAATGACATCCAACTATTTCTCTCTTGACAAAACCCAGATCCTGAATGAAACCAACTACAATATTTGGGTCAAAATAGAATTTATGGTGAGGAAACTATGGATGATTATTTCATGATCTGAGGTTTCTCCCACTAGTCGTTAAGCAACTGTAGATAACATGAATGCATTCTTGCAACGAATGTAAGATGCTCTTTCTATGTAATGTGAACTATGAGTACCTTCAACACATTGGTAATATCAAACATCTGAAAGAGGTATGGACACAACTAGAATCCATGTATGAAGGATACTAGGTATATCAAGGATAGTAATGAGAGTATAATAGCTAAAGGAATTCAAAGAAATGATCTATATTTTTGATGATTTCTCTTCTGCATCTTGTTTTATATCTCAGAGTTTGAATAATTCAAAACTATGGCATGAAAGGTTAGGATATGTTAATTATCGAAGCTTATATGAAATGCATAGATATAGTCTAGTGAAAGGTTTACATGTGTTGTCTTCTACTCTTGACGTTACTTCATTAAATGCTTCTAAATGATGGTTTTGATTCTAATTTAGTAAATGGTCATGATGATGTTTTGATTCTATAGATGTTTCTGAAAATATTATCTTCCTAGATAAGAAACTAAATTAGGCTCAATCTATGTTAGAAAACTCAAATCCTATTAATATTAGGAAAATGACCAAAAGTAATCATATATACCATGCATTAATTACCTTGTATGAACCTGAGCCATGAAACATTATAGGGTCTAGATGGATATACAAAATAAAATATAATGGTTATGGTAGTATTAAAAAACATAAAGCTAGACTTATTGCTAGAGGTTTCATGCAGAAACTTGGTATTGATTATATTTCAAGACATTTCCTTAGCTAAAATGAGTATTGTTATGGCCTTATTTGCAATTGCCGCTTAATTTCAGTGGGAAATCCACCAAATGGATAAGAAAAATATTTTTTTGAATTACTATTTAAGAGAAGCACTTTACATTTTTCAACCTAAAGGATTTTAAGAAATTGGTAAAGAAAACTATGTTTGTAAGTTGATAAATCCTTGTATGGTTTAAAACAAGCTCTTAGAGCTTGGTATGTGAAAATTGTTTCCTTCTTTAAACTCTTATGTTTTGTTAATTATTCTCATAACAATGATATATTCATTAAGCAATAAGGCTCGCATATTATCACTATATGTATATATGTTGATTATTTACTTATGTCTAGTGACAATTCTGATTTAATTCATAGGATTAAAGAGAATTTGAAGCAATACTTTGAAAAGAATGAGTTAGGTCTTACACATCATGTTATTTGTATGATTGTATTTCATTCTATTGTTATTTTTTAAAACATAATATGCAACCATTGTATTGAAAAAGTTTCTTATGATTGATTGTAAACCATTTTCTACTTCAATGGAAGTTGGAATAAATATTGATCATAAATCTGCATATAAAAAAGGTTTATCCTATTTATATACATTGTTAGTTGATAGTTTGATTTATCTAACTATAACTAGATCAGATATTTCCTATACAAAAGGAATTACTTCAAGGTTTATGCAAGAACATTTTTTAAAGATAATTGGAATCTTGTAAAAAGAATTTTTAGATATTTAAAAGGAACAATCAATTATGGGTTGCATTAAAATAAGAATGAAAATGCTATCTTATATGGATTTTGTGATTCTAACCATACTGATGTTGTGTTATAAAAAATACTAGATATGTGTTCAAGTTTTTTAGTGTAGGAACCATTACTTGGAACAACAAATACAATCAAAAGTCTCTATTTTTTCTACTGAGGTAGAGAAGTACAATGGAAGAAGTAAAAAAGCCATGTGGCTGCAACGACTGTTGGTAGAGATACACATGGAAGCTAAAGGAAGTATTTATATTCTATGTGGTGGTCAATGTTGTATTACTCTTGATTAAGAATCCAGTTCAACATCAGAGGAAAAAGAACATTGAGATATATATACACTTCACCCGTGAGAAGGTTTAAAGTGATGAGATAAATCTCAAGTTCAGGTTGACTGAAGAGCATGTTGCTAACATATTCAAAAATTCCCTGAGTGCTGCAAAGTTTTGTCACTTTCATGAAAAACTTGGATTTTCAAATTTTCCATTCAAGGGGAGTGTGCATGATAATGTCACCTCCTAATGGAACTTGGTTTTTGTAAAAAGACCTTCAGGTAAGTGTAAAAATATCTTCAAACATGTATACCTCCTCGAATTCTTTTTAGAAAAAGTGTAGAAAGATATTAAAGGAGGTATTCAGTAAACTTTTTTGTGTTATTGAGTTTACTGGTAAATATCTAGTACAATCATATTGTTAAGGAGATCCTTGGTTGTAAAAGGCTCCTATATGCATGGGTTCAAGAACCTTCTATGAAAACCTGAGAGAACATGTAGAGCTCACAAATTATACTTAACCATTGATCATGAGATGATCTTTGAGATTCCAAATCCTTTTGTACCAAAAGGTAAATTGAATATGATGAAGGTGTTATAATTCCTTCAACTAATATACTAGCCTAAAACTGTTATGGTTTAAGGATTGTAAATCCTGTAGTGTCCACGGGTAGGTAATCTGTTGTCCTATGTTATGTTACCCCACTTAACATTAAGAGGGAGTGTTGGGGTAATTATGATTCAAGTGGTCTGGCCATACATCTTAATGTATATGGGTCCACCGCTTTATACCCCGTATTATTTTAATATTTTAATAATATTAGACTCTATTCTGTTTCAATTCCACATTTAAGAGTGAAATGCTACCCAAACGATTCACTAATATCCATCTTGGGATTGGAACATATGTATACATTAGTACCATGATTAATGATCTAGAGATATCATATTGGAAAGATCATTATGAGACCTAATTATATGTGTCAACCATTTTAGGTTCTACAAAGGTGTGTATGTGAGACCATACCCGAGTGAAGTGGAAGTGATGGGAAAAAGAACTTTAAATCCTCATTTGATATATTCGGGAAATATATGAAGGAAGTGCTTCAATTCTGAGTGGGGTTTTTCCTTCAAGTTTTCCCCTTGGTAAATATGGAATTCTAAGGAGGAGGTGATATTACTGTTATGTCACTTTCAGTTCTCTGAAGTTAAAGGTTCATTCTGATAATATGCAATTTAAACATCTTAATCTATGCTTATTTCACTACAATTCATAATCCATAATCTTTGGCACCTGTATTATGTGGATTTCTTGTAAGTAAGATGTAATATACATTCCTTATAAATCCTGACACTAATGGCTACACATTATCTACATCTCTATCAGTCATGCCTATAAGGTATAGCCATCTTCAAAAGATATCCTACACCAGTCCAACACTGGTAATCACCTCACATGACTAAAACAAATCAACTCCCACTCACCCGATCGTCAATTTTTGTAACCACATATTATTTAATTGGGTGTATGTAAGCTCACCGTCCTCTCTCTCCCACTCTACCCGAAACTGGGTATTACAATCTCCATATCACGGTCTCCTTCTTTTTTAATCCCCATGAGAAGATTTTGGCAGTGATCCTCACCAATTATACCATCTTAAATCTAAATCGTCATAATTCAACCAGGCCATCAAACATTTTGACTATCTATCCCCTCCAACATGTTCCTACACCTCCCTAAAGAAATCCTTTAGGTCAGATCCACTACAATATGCTCAAATCCCAAACACTGTAACATAAAGACAATATCTGAAATCTCCATATTGAACATATTGAGACCTATTTTGGAATCTTCAAGAACCACGATCTATCTCCTGTGAAACTCTGATCCCAGTTTTGTATCATGTTAGCCCTTTACACAAATATATTTCAGAATCCTCTGCTCCCTCATAGTCAAACAACCACAAATATGAAACTTGCATTCTATGAAAACTGACCCCTGACAGAGTGAAGGAAAAGCATAATTCCAAACAATCCCTATCAATTGTATTAAGGTGTCTAAGATCTGTAATGGAACAACCCTTTGAAAAATTGAAATACTACAAAATCCCATATGTAGTTCCACCTGATATAAAATCGTGCCCATCAACTATCATCACCATAAAATATCCTAGCATCACTCCACAACTCTATCCAAGTCTCATCAAATAGGGATATATCCCCCCTGCACAGGATTGTGTAAAATGGGCTATGTACATCCTCTAGGGTTGATGGTCATCTCACTTGCAGGCTGGTAGCTGAAACATATGGAGTAATGGGATCCCATCTCCTGTCCAACAATCCTAACAATTAAACTACCCACTACCTGTGCAATCCACAATGTATTGGTACACTAAACCTAGATACCCACATCCTACCAAGGATGAGCCCAATCATCATCTGACAAAATAGGCTCGTGACGTGCATAAAATCATATCAATGATAATCTTGTGATAACATCAAGATCCTGGGATCTCTCGCTTGCATAACTTTCCCAACACGAAGCATAGTGATTAGGACATGAACTTCAATCACGGTGGTCATGAAAAAAAAGACCTAAAAACATAGCAGTTGCTAGAGATTCCCAATATAATCACTAAACACCCTAACCCTGCAATGTAACAAACAGGTATATTCTCCACAATTGTCAGCGATTCCTGTGACAACAAGAGGCAAGACAAATAAAAATTGACACGGGCCTAAAATAAAAAAACAAAAATGTACATTGTAAGAACACCACTTTACCTACTCCAATGGTGGGTATCCACAGTCTCATTGATCCTCTTAGTAATAAGCCATTTCAAGACTTATCACCTGAATAATACAAATTTTTAGGAGGAAGGCTTGAAGCCCTAAGTATGTCACAACATCCCAGCTAAAGGAAAGAAGAATAGGGGTGTAGAGGAGGAAAAATGGCAAAATCCTTTCACTGTGAAATCCGTTTACAATTTATAGAATAAATTTTGGAGAGAGAGAAAGGAAACTTGAAATATGCCTTAACCACCCTAAAAATACATCATGACACCTGCAAAAAGGATGGGGAGGCATGCAAAACCCATATCTTCATGTACTTTTCCTTGTGGAAGAACGAATGTGAACTCATAACTAATTACACCCCCACATATTTCCAACTACCACTTTCTCAAACAGGTGCTTCCTTTCGAAGGCCCCAAACTCTTTGCAAACATCAGAAAGCTAAGTTTTGAGGGGGTGAGTGCCCTAGTCGAAGACCTCTGTCAGCAAGTGCAGAGTGAGGTTGATGCTTGGGAAAAGCTAGAGGCATAAATAGGGAAGGATTTCCCTCTCCTCCAAAAATAAGCATTGTTCTCTTTCATTTCCCCATTCTTTCATTATTTCTCCTAATCATTCATTCCTTCATTATTTTTCCCACTATTCAAATCCCATCATTTTTTATTCATTAAAGAGAAGTGTTTCTGAGGGTAGAGAATGGGAGTAGTGTGGGGTGATGTTTGAACCTAGAATATTAGCTAAGTACAAGAAGGTGTGTGGGCACGCGGGACCTATTTAAATAAGGGCACGTGGGGTGAAAGTGTGTAGGATAGGGTTTTAGCAAAGTTTAGCAGAACACACAGCGTGCGTGTAAGGTAAGATAGGTTTTGGGACTTAGCTATATTTAGCATTCCAGGTAGCACACGAGAAAAGTATGACCCATCTAGCATGCGAAGTGGATAAGGTGCTAACCTGACAGCTTTATGGTCAAGAAAGGAATATTCCATGCATGTGATGGAAGGGTCCAGAAGGTCATCATTGCAAAGAATGGAGAGTTCGGATCAAAGGGAGCATGCTCCATTGGAGGACCACTTAGACACTTGGAAACTAATTTGTTACATCAGAAAGGTATGGCGGAGGAGGATAAAGCTATATATGGAGATTATTAGGTAGAAGAAAGAAGGATTAGAGGGGTATCATATATCGTTTCGATAGGCAAAGCTTTGCAGAGATAATAGTGGATTCTATGGGTTAAGGTCCTCATTAGGAGGACTGTAGGTGAAACAACATATTTTAGGGGGATGGGTCTGTAATGGGTTTTTGTAATATGGAAAGCATAGCTTAAGTTCCAGATGCATGAATCTGATTTGTATTATTATATTGGTCTATTATGGCCTTAATGAATATAAAAAGGTTATTGAATTGGTTAGCATGAGTATAAGGTTCTATTCTACAGAATATATGTTGTTCATGAGCATAAAACCTAGTGCATTTCCTTTGTGTTATAAATGAGTTATGTATTCTATTTGATACTTATCTTTTGTTATTTGAATGGATGCATTGGTATAATAACTCATCCTAAGTTCTCATAAATAATGCATGGTTATTTTCTTTCCTGCATCTAAATCTGTCATAAATGATGTATTATAACACAACTCACATAAAGGAGCAGCTTGATGCTCGTGTGTGCCTTAGGTGAGCACCCATCACGTGCTAGGTGATAATCCGACACACATGGAATTAGAATGTTGTTCCAAGGGTATAAAATGACTACAATAATACATTCCTAAGTTATTAATTAAACATTATTAGGTAATTACGTCTTCTATTTTCATTAATAAACCCATTTTATTAGTAAAAATATCCTCTTACATCCCAAGAATCAAGCTAATTTCCTTTGAATCCCCTCTAAATAGCTTCTACAAGCTTATCCCTACCTATCAATTAATCAAATTTGATTAATTAAACCCCTCTCAGCTCCCATAAAGTGCACATCCTTTATTAAATATGCAGATCGTTTAAATTTCTTCTTTCGGCTTTATCCCACATCCACCAAATTGAAAGCCTAGCCCAAACAAGAAAGCTATATAAGGAACCCTCCTCCTCCCCTTTATTTTTACACCACACTTTGATTAGTGAAAACTATAGACATTTTGATCTAATCGATTCTCCATTGTTGGAAATAACTTCTCCATCTCTTGCATCCATTCTCTCAAATTGAGTAGAATGGGAAGATACAAAGATGGTCGTGTAGCCATTTAGTAGTGAGATATCATCCTCAATTCTTGAGGCAAATATCACAATTTTTATTGCTAGGTGATCTAATTAGGTTAATATTTTAAGTAGAAATCACAAATAGTAGGAATGGATTAACATTTAGTTTTATCATGTTTATCCATCGAGGAAGTTATTTTCCCTTAATCTCTTATCATGATGTTCTTATTTGATTAACTTTTATTTAAAGCTAATAGTTGTTAGTTTCATTTCAATTAACATAGTTTTACATGTACACAAGACATCAATATGTTCTCCACTCCTTACACACCTAACATCATCATTAACATCATGCTTCATATCACTTTATATTCTACCATTGATTTATTTTCATGTCCTCATCCACCTGACATTATCACACATTCGCCACACTCAACATATTTATTGTTTTCTTCATCCACACACTCACATCCTCCACTCACCACCATTTTTTGGCTTCTATTTTCCATCATTTATTCACTCATCATCTACATCATCCCATTCAATCCCATTATCTACCTTATCTATCATATTCCTCCATACATCATGTCTCTCACTCATCTAATCCTTACATGGATTAGGGGAATTGTTATTTATTCTCACTACCACATTCTATGTTCTCCATTAATTTTGATTATTTTCATCCAGCCTAGATTTGAAACACATCCTAATTATCCACACATCCTACACTATCATTATTTAAACAAAAACAA
>JAHRHJ020002770.1:0-10380 GCA_019776745.2 Taxus chinensis | reverse complement strand
TTATGGACCAACCTATAATCAAATCTGCCAATTTCTCTTTTCTCATGCTCAGCTCGACCTATACATACCAGCACGTGCGTAAACCTTGTAAGTGGAATAAAGTTTTTGAACCCCCTAACAAAGGTGGAAATCTTCCTGTCCCTCGACAAGGCATATCACATTCCTCGCCGTTGTGTTGCAACCGTTATTAACCTGCTCTGTGTTAGATGTGAGGTCGTGCATGGCTCCTCGCAAACCGAGTTGGTAAAAGTATCTTGACTTCCATTCCATCTCCACTTTATCCTTGTGAACACCACCAACCACACTATCATCTCCACATAAGGTATATGATTGATGATTCTTCTCTCTAACAGTCTATCCATTTTCCCTCCATGCAAGTAAGATACCGTATGGTCCCCTCCCCATTTGTTCCCCCCATGGTTCGGTTGTTACCTATTCTCATGATAACGAGGTTTGTTTATACACAAATGTGATCCTTACTTCGTGTCATACCACCCTCCGTACCATGAGACTAATTATCAAAAGAAATTCCTTGTAGTTCTCACTAATCGACATGCATCTTCCCCAAAGGAGTCCTTTTGTCGATGGCTCGAGCACGATGGGTCCAGATGACGCTTACCATAACTTGCTATTTAAATCTTCCTCCTCCACTGCTAAAAGGGGGCATCATTTTACAGATGTTAACGGGATAATAACGATTTTTCTCCGGTTGTCCCACAAATGGTCTATCCCTTTGAACCAAATAGAAACAGTTATTTTCTCAACCCAAGGACGTCCAAGAAGAGCTTGGAACATGTATGTTTCTACAAGAGCTCCAACCTCAAAAATCCTAGTGGACTGCAAACTGTATCTCCTGTCTGCCTATTTTTAAAAATCTGTAGGATTGGGGGCCCTTTTTTGTAGTGTGATTAGCCATAAAAAATAAATTAGAGGCATGGCTGCAATGTAGGTCTCATCTATTACCCATATCTTTTCCCGTAAGCCATTGACTTCGGCAACTGTATCATCCCTCCTTCTCCCACTCCATCCCTCCACACCAACATTTAGAGTTATTTCCTTGTGGAATTCTAAGCTAGGGGGGGAATATTTTCAGCGGATTTATTGCCCATTCGCAAGTACTTTAGCACACCCCTTGTTCGCGAATAGATTATTAATAGCGCAACATTCGGCTACCTACTTCACGTCATCAATCTCAGAAGGGCCCATCTCTTCTCCTTCTTAGTTACACGTCCGTGAATGCTCACTTTAGACATTGATTTTGCCCTAAAGATTTCTACGGACTCATGTCTCTGATAAACATATTATGATTTTCAGGATCTAGGTACGAGGCATGGAAAACCCCTCTTTAGTGATTTTAGTAGATTCTGTGTTAATGCCTCTCTAGCACTGAAAACTTCAGAGTAGGTAGTGATCTTTATAGGAAAAACACCTCTTATTCTGTTCCAACTGGGATTACACTAATTTTCCCAGGTGGTAGATCCCCTACACCATCACCTTTTCCGGGATTTGGTTCTTGTTTATGTTCTTGCTAAGAGATAATATCAGTTGGGTATTCCTCATAGCTTTGCTTTTCCCTCGAAAAAACATGTAATATTCTGCGGACATGCACCTGTCGTGGTCGGTGATTGTATGTAAAGCATGTTCAATGAGAAATTCCTTGTCCACCACCATGGCCTTAACCTCCGAATCCACCATGGTATCCTTGACTCTGCCAACGTCCTCCATCATATCAAACCTCATTCTGATCATAAGTGCTTGATTTTGATATTGATGCCACCCTTCCTTATAGTTCTTTGATATTCGCAGATATCGTACACCAACATCTTATAGCATCATGGATATGACCAATTGTAAAACCAATTGATAGTATTCCATATCATGAGTGTGGGACCTTTAAATTTTACATTTAGAAAGAGACATTCTTCCTTATTGCAGTGTAATAATGGGAAATGAATGTCATCATGGTTCAGGGTGACATATTCACAGTCTAGCAGCAATGAAACATTTACTAATTTGTGGGGGAAAAAATTATCTTGGTGTGACCTTCCACTTCACAATATGTACACCAAATCCCAGTGTGCATATCATGTGGCGAATTTGCCAATATTTTCTCCCAATTGCTTCGCCATAGCTGTAATATGGCCTTCCAAGAAGGGCTTACTCTAGGTATACTCCAACTTCCTCATCGCGTACGCTGCTTCAAGGCTTCATGTGGATAGTGTAGTCTAATGTGACAAAGCCCTTCTAAAAGATGTGATTAGAAACTCCATTAAAACCATTATGCATGTTGGCTTACATGAATATCATAATAAATATTAGATAAAAGTGTTTTGAAATGGGCATCATACTCCCAGAACTTTCAGTAGTGCCTTTGTTGTATATCCTTGAGCGCGTTTATACTTTTCTGCATCAAACTCAGGGATATAGAACTCTTTAAGGAAGGCATCATTAATGTTGCATAATCTACATAGGTTTGATCAGGGTCAAACTTCCAATACCAACTATGTGTGCATCCCTGTAATGTAGTTGCAAATTGACTTTCCTTGCACTTAGAAGTCATGATCCCTTTTGTGTGCCACAGTATTTCACACATGTGTAGGTACTCATCAACATACTCTATGCCCTTATATTATAGAAGATGAAGAGATGTGTCCATGTAAATATTTTGGGGTTGTTTTAAACCTCACCTACCTAATCTAGAACCTCATGTGTTACCTCTTCCTCCAGAACCACCAGATCCACCAAAACTAGAACTACCTATACCTCCTAATCCTCCACCTATAGTCAAAAGTGGATCGGAAGATGTACTTCCCTATGTCCCAATATTAGTACTATATTGAAATCCTATAGTATGTGTGGTGGTACTACTCCTAGATGTCAGCGGCAAATTTTGTGCACTCAAATTTTCTGGTAGATGATTCACCCTAGAAAGGTACCTCGAAACAACAACAAAGATGTTTCCCTGCCATCTAGTACTTGCTATGTGACTTACTCCTACTCTCCCACTTCCTAAATTACCTTACTGACTACTTGTCATAGTAGTTACTAGAAACCAAGTGTACGGGCGAGGTTACCAGTTAGATTCAGATGCACGCCATGGCCAGGTCATCTTGTTAGTGCACTCTATGTGAGGCCAACGGGGAGTTCTCTATCATGCTTGCCCAAATGGGGGAGTTCATGATGCTCTGGATCCACCACCTTCTACATGAGCTCCCAAATCCTTCGTGATCCATCTCTCTCCTTAACGCCATCCACTCTATAATGTCACGCTACTTATCTATCTCCCTCTCATGTGGCCTCATTGTACTTAAGCCTCATTTCTTCTATCTACCTCTTTGTCCACTAGGTTCTACCATATTTCACACCAAACCTGCTCCCGTCCCTGTGCGTGGTGGGTTTTAGGTTAGCCATCGGTTATCTTCCAAGTTCAGGGTTACCGTCAAAATCTTAATCACTAGTGGAATGCCTTGCAAGTAAGTTCCCCTGGGGATTACCGTTAGAAATGGAATTCCACTACCTCTGGGAAAGAATAAGTGGAAATTGAGTACTCCAGAATATAGTTGTTCATAACACCATGAAACCAGTATCCATAGTGCTTGTCTAAATCAGATCAGCATCATAAAGGGCCTAAAATTATTCCTTGCATCCAGAAAAGTGTGTGCATCCCTCCAATCCTTTTAGATGCATAAGCAACCAGCCAGTAATATCAGTTCTACTGGAAAATAGCAAATAAGCTCTCATACAAACAATCGTACAAATTCTAATCCACCCATGTACATGTGTTAAACTCATATCCAGTGTAGAACCTCCATGCATACTCTTATTCTAGATATTTTATCCACTCCTCAACACTTGCTAGGGTTAACTGGTATGTCTTCATCACAAACCATCCTGAGAACAACTAAAAAATAGGTCCTGAAAACAAAACCAATGATGTAACCTAGAATTTACCAAAAATAACCCAGGCATGTTAGCACATTACTCAACCTATACTGAGTGCTCACCCGAAGCGTGCAAAGGTACCAAGCCCCTATTTAGGGTTTCTTGTGTAGGATGTTAGCAAGATGAAGACTTGGTGCATTAAAATCCATAAATAGTATAAACATTCTACAGAGCATATTCCAGATCTAGGTATAAAGAGAAATAGATTTAAACAATAACCATAATGAATTCAACCATGCAAGAACTAGTTACGATCATGTTTAACACCTTGATTCAGCCAATACACTCCATTATATTAAACACAGTAAATACACATAATCTTCTTACAATATTCAATATCATAAACTTATATGCACATCAAGTCTGGGAACATAATTCCATAATAGCTAACTACTCACTCTCTCTACTCTACATAGATTAACACATATTTATAAGGGTAGGGACTTGCCCTTCATTGCTTACATAATTCCCAAAATAGGTCACATGCCAAAAAATAGCCACGCGCCTTTACAATAATAGACACACATGCAAGTGCGCTAATAATAGATCTCTTCTGGTTAACGGGTAGTTGTAATTCTATTATTAACTCGAACCCATGCAAAGCGCTTAGTAGATGCTCTTCCAAAAATAGCTTATGCGTGTTGCACAAGTCTTTATCTAGTTTGTGTTCTCTGCACGCTATCTCCAAAAATAGCCCATAATCATGAAAATGGCTAAGTCCTTAATCTGTCCTTATCTTTCGCCGCGTATTTCCTTCCCTATCCTTCTGTGACCTTTGAACGTGATTTGTGCATTTCCTTCCCTATCCTTTTGTGCCTTTGAACACACCTTGTTCCCATGCGTGAACCTTCTATGTGCCTTCTGCTAAGTATCATACTTTTTCTACTAAACAATATTTATGAGTGCGGGACAAATCAATATGATCAAAACAAACCAAATAAAAATTAGGTTGGAAATTTAACACCAAGCTCTATGTTTATTATATGCATAGCGATTATCAAAGAAATACATTCTATATCACCTATTGAATATAATATCTTTCAAGAGAGTCCACATGATATTTGGTATTTAGATTTTGGTTGTAGTAATCATATGATAGGAAACTGAGATTTATTTTCTAGTTTGGATGATTCAGTAAAGACTTGATGTTACTCTTGGAAACAGTAATAGAGTAACTATAATGGGAAAATGAATAGTCAATGTTCTAAGTAAAAAGGGGTAGAAAAATATTGTTCATGATGTTTTTATGTTACAATTTAGAAACATAATCTGATGATGGAATATAGATTTTACTTTAAAAACAATGATTATGTGATCATGGATAGATCTCCATGTACTCAACTAATTGCTAAAGTTAAAATGACAAGCAATAGAATGTTTTGACCAAAAACAAAGTTAGATCAATCTATGTGTGAGCCAAAGAATATACATCCTGAAGATACAACACAAATTTGGAAATATAGATCACATCTCCTGAAAGATACAACATAGCTCCAGAAATATAGAGCACATCTCCAAAAAGATAGAACATATCTTTGGAAACATAACACACATCTACGGAAACATACAGTTCAGTTCTAGAATATCCAAGAATAGTACTAAAGAAACACAATCACCTCTTCAGTCAGTTATGAAAGATGAATCATGGATTTGGAATCTCAATTTTGGGAATTTAAATTTTGGAGGTTCGAATTTTCTTCATAAGAAAAATATGATAAAATGTTTACCTTTCATTAAAAAACTAGAAAGGATTTGTGAAGGATGTATTTTGGGAAAACAACATAGAGAGACCTTTTCAGTTGGTAAATCAGCCAATTGGTAAATCAATAACACAGGCACCACTTGAATTTTTTCATTTGGATTTATGTAGACAAATGCAAACACCTTGGATAGGAATTTATTCATATTTTCAGACATTCATAGATGACTATACCACGAAGACATGGGTGTACTTTTTGAGACACAAATCAGATGCATTTGATATATTTCGGCAGTTTAAAAATGTAATGGAGAAGCAAAGTGGATGTTACATCAAAGTTATGAGGAAAAAGAGAGGAGGTGAGTATCTTTCCATTGCATTTCTAAATTTTTGTAAGAATCATAGTATCCATAAGAAATTTACTACCAGGTATAAACCATAGCATAATGATGTGGCATAGAGGAAGAGAAAAACCATAATGGAAATGGCCAGAAGTATGATGAAGGCCAAACATCTATCAAATGAATATTGGGTTGAAATAGTAGCAACTATTTACATTTTAAACAAGTTTCTAAAAACAATTGTTAGGAAAATATTATTTTTTAGTGCAAACATTATATATTATTATATTGTTAGGTGTGTATGTGAGGTTGTTTGTAACAACACGCGTAGAGGATTTTTTTTTTGGAGAGATTTGAGGGATTTTATAGTTGTTTACTGTTATGGCTTGACTATTAAATTATAAGAGATCATTGCCTATATATTAGTATTAAATTATTGAATCTGATTAATGAATAAATCAAATAAGAATATTACTACATCATTTTGTTTAGTGTATTATGTAAATCTGATCCAGCACTTTCAGCTGGTATTAGAGTTGGTGGAGTCCAAAATGAAAGTCGTTGATTTTTTTACGGATTGGTGAGAGCACTGATGGAAACATGAAATATCTATCAAGTGCATATTTTTATTATAGCTATCAGATATATTACAAGGTACTAGTGGTATTCAAAATAGCGAAGCTATGTAAATTAAACTGAGTGCAAATATAGATATCGAGGTCGGTTCTTATGCAAAGGTAGAAAACATATATAATATAACATAATAGATTTTCAGGTTAAATTTATCTCATTGTATTAGATTAGCTACTTCAAGGACATGACGGTACCAATAGATCAATCCATTCTCTAATAGCTATTTTCATTTGTAGATGTATTTATCTATGGTTTAATTATATCTGCTATTTTCAAATGTTGTGGTAATCGATTCAAGAATTCAAAGATTGGTGATCCATGAATGATCTACCATTCTCATACCTGCACACACATTACAGTATACTCCATTGCTTCCATTGGGCCAACATCAATGTGGCATTTACATATTTCAACAGTTGTGATTTGCATGTGTATTTGATTGATATCAAGTTTCACTGGCTTCTATTATAAATTCTCTCACTGTGAACGTATAGCATGAAAAGGTTTCTCATATCAACACCCCAAAACTGCAACTCCCAGCATTGAGTATCGGTGGATCGTCTCACATCTTCCAAACCATTCACGAATGCGGAAATTTCCAAAGACATTAATAATGTGTCGTATAAGTTGAATTTTGAAAAATCGGTATTAAAACTCATATTGGATCTATGAGACATAAAATTCCAGACAAAAATCCATAGTTTTCATATGGCCTTCTATCTATACAATATTTGTACAAGTTTCTACCAAGCACAAGAGTTTTTACCTATGTTTATATTAGGTAGTAATATGTTTATTGAGATGGGTTTTTTAAATTCCTTATAGGCGAGTTGGTTGAAATATGTTTCATAAAGTGTGTGTTTTAGAAAATTAAAAGAAATTGTTGTTCGTAATGTTTATAGTCGGTCATATGTGTCAAGTTTATACTTCTTTATATAGTCTTTTAGTTATAAAGTAAGTCTCTTTTTACGTGTCTTATTGTCAAAAGTGTCCTCAAAGTAATATGTTTCAAAATAATGTTGTTAAATTTGATTCGTTACCTCCTTATCTTAGAATCAAAATTTGAAGTCATCATTTTGTGTCAGTATGTCATCTAGTCTAAATTTTGAGTCATTATTGTAAGTGTCATTGTAAAAGTTGTAAAAACAAAAAAAATTGCTTTAGCGAGACACATTTTCAATTGAAACCGACTTTCGAGTTATATTTGAGCTTCATGGTCAAATTCGGTTAAACTAGTAGTAGCAGATTAATACATTTGAGGACAGAGGAAAATGAAGGTTAGAGGTCAATCAATGACCTCTCGTCAGTCTCCAATGACGGGGCCGCACAGACGGTTTGGTGGCATTGTTTTTAGAGTATGTTTTTTCAGTTTTTAGTATTCCTGGTTGTTTGATGTGTGTGAATTAGTGGAAATTTCACATTGAAGGGGGGAACATGATCCAAGGTTCCATTTCCAATTTTCTATTTGTGTGTATGAATAGTAAAATTCAACAGATTTTCCTATGTTATTCCCTGAAGTGAGATATTGATGAGAGCTGATAATAGTAATTGGCACATCACGATGTGATTGTAGGTAAACCGCTTGAAAACCTTCATTTGTGGTTTTTGGTAAACTAATTGCAAAACCACCATTATTGGTTATTGGTAATCCATTTGGAAAACCATCACCTTATGATTTTTGATACTCCAAATGTAAAACCACTATTCTCGGTTTGTGGTCAACCATTTGCAAAACTATCCTTGAGGTTTGTGACTGTCTTGTGAAAACCACCAAATCATGAGTTTGTGCAAGTAAAAAGGTAGGTTTTGTGACCTATGTGAAAACACACTGAAGTAAAAAGGTAGGTTTTCCCAGGGGGGGGAGGGGGAAGGGGTGTTAGAAAATATTATTTGTTAGTGCAAACATTATATTGTTATAGTGTTAGGTGTGTATGTGAGGTTGTTTGTAACAACTCACGTAAATGAGTTTGTTGGAGATATTTGAGGGATTTCATAGTTTTCTATTTTTATGGCTGGACTTTCAAATTATAAGAAATCATTTCTTATATATTAGTATTAAATTATTGAATCCGATGAACGAAGAAATCAATTAAGAAGATTACTAAATTATTTTGTTTATTGTATTATGTAAATCTGATCTAGCGCTTCCAAAAATTGTTTGAGACATGGTTCCACAACAGAATTGGACTCACAAAAAACATTGTGGTGCTCATTTTAGAATCTTCAGTTGCGTGGCGTATGCACGTGTTAAAAAAATTATTTGGGGATGGTTTTTTATTCAAAAATGTTTAGGATTTGAATAAATCTCACATAGGCTAAGGGGCCTTATAGTTATCTGATCATCACAATAGTAATCTAATTTATCTAATTTCCAGGTTAGTTAGTGGAGGAATTAGGAATTAGATAACAGTTTGATGACTTAGGTCATTAGCGCGCTAAATGGACAAAATAGTTATATGTATCTATGCGTGAGCATGGGTCCACTCATCTCATGAGATGATATGAAATTGATTCGTGAGTATTTGAAGTGTCGTGTGCTTGCTTCGGAAGCTACTAGCTACTCCTTGCCCTTTGCCTTCAAAGGAAAACCTATATTTGTTTGTGTGAGAGTAGACAATTATTTTTGACCTTGCATTAAATCGTCTTGCAATCCACTGAGGTGCGGATGGAGCCGCTTATCCCTTGGGTGCTCGTTGCTCTTGCGAGGTGTAGAGGCTTTGTTGAATTTCGTTCTGGAGAGAGAGAGAATCACTAAGATGGTCTCTAGCTACTGATTTCGCTGCTCTGATTTTTTTGATTGGCGGTTTACATTTCAGGCAAACTACAAATCTCTTACTTTAAATACTGAAGGGCCTAGTAAATTGAAACTATCTAGCACACACAACACAAGAGCAGAGATATCTATACGCTCCATCCTCCAGCCTAAGTAAGACATGTTGAGTGTACACAAGACTCTCCAGCTCGAAAAGCAATTACTCCTACTCCTACTCCTACACTCACCAAACAGAAAAAGCAAACAACAGCCTGAGATGAGTAGGAAGGGAAGACATACGTCCCTTCCTTATAAAGTGTGACCATGTGATTATGTAGCAAATGGATATGGCTTGTCATCGCGCAACCTTCCCTTTCATCTTCCACCCATGTATCAAAAATTAAATGAAACACCTCTAAGATGTTTACATTTGGTTTGGAGGTGTTACGGGATGCTAACACTTTGGGGCCTCTTTGAAGATTCTTCTCAGCTGTAAGTAGCTATGACCATGTTAGGCTTCTCATGATCTAAAGAACAAACACTTGAGTGAGTCATGGGGGGCCTTAGGGAAACCAGCGGGCTGTTCTTTTGATTTTCCCATTTCCAGTGAATTTCCAACTCCATGAATGGGGAAAATAGTGTAGAATTTCTGGAAGAAGATGCTTTCTTACAGGAGATCTAAATGTTCTCTACTCCCTACAAATAATTATTTCTTCCTAATTTCCTTTCCTATGATGACTGATTTGATTGGTTGTCATTCAGATTTTTCTTCCTCTCAAACATAAGTTGAGATTTGAGATATCAACTCCTCCACAACCATCAGATTCTTATCTACAGATGTTGATGAGAGAAAATATAAAAAATTCATCATTAAAAGGAAATAAATACGTTCCTATGATTTCTCTTAATCCAGGACCCACCATATTATTTCTCTCCTCTCAACGCATTACTCTCTCCATTGTGATGCATCTAATGTAAGGACTTGATAACTCAATAAAAACTTCCTAGTACAG
>JAHRHJ020002769.1:0-10384 GCA_019776745.2 Taxus chinensis | reverse complement strand
GTGGGGAATAAAACCATCAATCCTCGAAGTGGAACCGTCATGATATGAGACACTACCACTGTAGAAAGAAACACTACCCCCATGAAAAGGGACAAAATTGTTACAGAAGGGAGCGTAACTTCCACGGAAGTTGCATGTTAATTAATCAAGAGGGGATATAAAGACTTAAGGAAGAAGGAAAAAGAGTTATGGGAGAGTTTGGAAGTTTTGAAGAGAAGTACATTAGGGTCTAATGGGCCTAGAAGGGGCTATGAAGTGGTCTTGAGTACTTTGAAACATCTTGTCATGTTATTAGATATCTTTTTCATCATCATTGGATATTTTTAATATAACACCCTGAAAAATGGGGTGCATATAAATTGACCCCTTGGGGAAGTATCCTACCATCAATTTTCCAAGGTGTGATGCTTGAGAAGTAAGCACTAAAAGTGAGAATTTAACAAAACTTACCTTTCTTACCTTGTACTTCAAAAAAACTGGTTATATCCCTTATCCTCCTGTAAGGAAAAACAAAACAAAATAATGTGTAGTATAACAAAACAGAGTAGAAAAATTAGTATGTAATTGAAATAAAAAGAGATGAATTATGATAACTAACTCACCTTAAAATTTGTTTTTGTACACCCATGGTCTTGTTTTGACTAATCAGATAATAAAAAACATCATAAGATCAATAACCTTTCTCCATAAGTATGCAATAGAATCGTATTTAATTATGTGATAATATATTTTGAATTTGGTTTATGTTTCCAACTCAGTGGTATGACTAACCAACCTCCCTCTAATCACTATCAATTCCAAACCAACTCCATCTCAAACTGTTCTTGACTGTTTAATTACTAATGGAAACTCTTGATATCAAGAAGACTACAACTTTGAAAACATGCATTAGTATGAAAAAATAATTTCAGTCACTTAAACATTATGTATATTTCTTGTTTCACCTTATAGATGTATTATATTCTTGTCTGTGAAGACACACAATTAAACAGTCATTCAAAAACATTGATAGTAGTTTAGTTTTACATCCCAATAACTTAAATTTGTTCACCACTTCTATCTAATTGCTTTGACCTACTCTCTAAGATAGAACTCCTATTACATATCATAATCCTAATTTCATTCCATTCTAATTACTATTTTGTTATGAGGCTAAGAACATGAAAACAAAAATCTATTACCTCATTAGAGTCATTCCACACTGTACTTCTTTAGGATCAGTTGGAGTCCATTGAAGCAAAGTTCCCCTCCTGTATTTTAGAGTCCTCTACTATCCTATTTATTTATATGTTAAGGATATGAGAATTAACATATAAACACTTGAAACTACTTGACTTTAGTGATAATGATATGATACTTGTAATAGAAAAAGGCAATGGAATAATCAATCAGATATTTCTTTCTTTACATTAGTATTCAAAAAAACTGGTTCTATCCTTATCCTCGTAAGGAAAACAAAACAAAATAATGTGTAGTATAACAAAACAGAGTAGAAAAATTAGTATGTAATTGAAATAAAAAGAGATGAATTATGATAACTAACTCACCTTAAAATTTGTTTTTGTACACCCATGGTCTTGTTTTGACTAATGAGATAATAAAAAACATTCATAAGATCAATAACCTTTCTCCATAAGTATGCAATAGAATCGTATTTATTATGTGATAAATATATTTGAATTTGGTTGATGTTTCCAACTAAGTGGTATGCACTAACCTCTCTAATCACTATCAATTTCCAAACCAACTCATCTCAAAACTAGTTCTTGACTGTTTAATTACTAATGGAAACTCTTGATATCAAGAAGACTACAACTTTGAAAACATGCATTAATATCCACAAATAATGCTTAGTCACTTAAAAATTGTGTATATTTCTTGTTTTACCTTATAGATGTATTGTATTCTTGTTTTTGGAAGGAAATATATATTACCAATCATTCAAAAGCATTGATAGTAGTTTATTTATGCATCCAAATGACTTAACTTTGTTAACCACTTCTATCCAGCTGCTCTAAGATAATCTCTAAGATAGAATTCCTATTACTTCTCATAATCCCAATTTAATTCCATTCTAATTACTATTTAGTTATGAGGCTAAGAACATGAAACCAAACTCTATTACCTCATTACAGTGAGTTCACCATGTACTTCCTTCTTTAGGATCAGTTGGAGTCCATTGAAGCAAATTTCCTCCTTGATCTTTTAGTCCTCTGTCATATTTCTTTCTATGCTAAGGATATGATAACAAATATATAAACACTTAAAACTACTTGATTTTATTCATAATTATATGATCTTTCTAATAGAAAGCCAATTGGAAATCATTTTATCAAGATCTTTCGTTATAACTTCTTTACTTTGTCTTCATTCTACAATTAGGCATATTCTAAGACATTTTTTAGTGTAATTTTCACTAAATTATGCCTCTTAAAACTATGTTAATATTTCCATACATCCTTTTCCTCGTTTAATAGGGCCACCAAGTTTTACCATCCAATTATTAGCGGATTTTATACATTTCCTATTTTGGTTAGAGACCTAATTAGGCCTAGGCGGATTCACCTTTCTCACTTCAAGATTGTCATAAATATCCTTCTCCTATGGATATAAAACACTTTGAGACTTTTTTACATCATGAAGAGGAACACCTTAAGATAGTTTGTTCATATTTTCAGCTTCTAAAACACTGTAATGGACAAGATATAAATATTTTAACCTAAAACCTAGATCGGGGTTTCTGTGAACTCGATAAGGAGAAATTTGTAGTGTCTCTCTCTCTCTCTTCTGACATTTTTAAATCCCCAAACTGATTGATTTATCTTTGAGGAACATTTTTACAATTTTCTCATCCAATGACTTTTTCTTGTGAGTGCTTTTATAGGTCTGTACACTAAGGTTTGTTTAGAATTCCATTGCAAATGAAAAGAACACAAGTACATGTTAGTGCAAAATCAAGACACCCCCAAATGAGTTATGTAAGTATAATTTTCTAAGGAAAAGTCATTTGGTGTGATTGCATAACATTGAACTTTTCCCAAGGCATGGGACCTTGCAAAAATGGAAAATCTCTCTAGATCAAAGGTTGGTTCCTTATCCCTCTGTTTAGGTGCATACGTAAGGATTTGCAGAGGATCTATCTCTATACCTAATCTAAAACTTTCCAAGGAGACAGGGATAAAAGAGTATAAGAAATAAGAAATAACTAAACCACCAGGTGATGCACCAAAGGAATGATGAACACTTATTTTGCTAATAGACACCAACCAACAAAATACATACAATAAACAAGCATAGATAACTAGAGATATAATGGGAGACTAGATGAAAGCAAAAGAGATAAGAAAGGATCTAAAATTGATCATAGACGTGTTTTATTTCTCTGTAGATTGATACACCCCATTACAAAGTATCCAAGAGGTAGAAACATAATGCAATTTTTTGATGGAAGGCCTGAACCCCACAAATCCCTTTGCTAAGAGGAGAAGGGAGCCTGTACAAAACAAATAATGTCCAACCATTTACAATGAATCATGCCCTCTGTATTTATAGATTTGATCAGATAGAAGGAAGAGAGAGAGAAGTGGGAAAAGTAAGGTTGAACTTCAACCACTGCTATTAATGCTTTAGATAAAATCTTCCCCCAAACCCATACCTTCACTGCATCAATCCTTGGTTTGGTGCCTTGAAGGAAGAGGAAACATGACGAAATAGATCGAATTTGATCTGGTTGTTGAGGCAAGAAGATCCTGCATTGAAAGCCCAAATTCATTTCCTCCTATTTTCTTCACCTAACCTCCTAAAAATTAAAGTTCTCATATTTCCATAGCATGGGTGATGCTCGAGATCTTTCCAACGACATAATATTTGCAATATTTTGAGCCATGAGTCTGAAAGATATGGCCCTTTCAAAGTTTGTATCTCGTCTGTACAGGAGGGTTGGAAAACAACTTGAAAAATGGGTCCCCTTTTGATATGGGATACATGACAACTAGATTGGATCAAAAATTGGGCCTACGGGTCCAAAATTTATCTTTTTCCCCTTCCTCCGATTCCCCGCTTTGGATTTGACTTGGGCCCAAATGCTGAACTTTTTCCTTAGGTGCAAAGTTGCGGGCCATTTTACAAATTTTACCCCTTTTGATATAACAAGGGCCAAATAACCAAAATTTTCCCCGATGGTCCACTTTCCCCTGGGACATGTGGCAGTCTGGCACTCATTTAGAAACCTCTTCTCTATTCACCGCCTTGAATCAGTGTCACTATACTGATACTTGGCATTCTCCGCTTATACCTTTATACTTAGCCAATTTTGAAGCCTTTTTTGTCCATCCTTTTGACTTTGTTTCCTCTTATCTGGAGATCGTGGTCGATCTAATATTTGGCACGATGGTGAAATATGGATAACAATTTGGTGACTCATAGGGGTATTTGCTTGCTAGATGAAAAGACCAATTACCTTGTCGTATCCATTGAGCATGGAGTTGAGAAAGATAGTCTGGTATTGATTCTGCCTCTGATTCATGAGCATGACTGCTTGGACTCTCAATTTTCATAAGAAATCTTGAATATGAAGGTTTCTGAGAGTAGAATTTTTTTTTAACTTAGAGGTTTTATCTGTCTTTCCAAATGGAGTACACAAGAGCCACAAAACAACACCACACTATATACAAAATTTGAAATCATACATGCTCAAAATGGAACATGCAGAGCATGCAAAGCACTTAGGAGAAAAAAAATCTACTCTATAGGAAGACAATGTGCATAAAGCACTTAGAGGAAAGAGAAAACTAAACTAATATGTACAGGGTGAGAACTCCCCTTTTAGTAGTAGTGTTTAAGATAGATCCCATTTATCTGGAATCTGCAACTCTTTACCCTCTAATGTAGACAATTGAAAATAATTTCTACTTTTGCATCTTGTGATCATATAGGGGCCACTCCAGATGGCATAAAATTTGGAATGCCTTCCTACTTTTGCTCGATTTGCATCCCATTTCAAAACTATGGTCTCCTTCCTAAAAGGTCCTTGCTTTTGTCTTCTTGTCAAAGAATTTCTTGACTGAAGCCTGATTCTTCTCTATTGTTTGGAGAGCATGCTCTTTGGTTTCTTTTAATTCTATCAGCTCCACATACCTGGCCTCCATTGGTCCAAATTCAGACATCTCTAGTTGCTTCATGAGCTCCAATGTTGGCAACTCAAGTGATATAGGCAACACTACCTCTTGCCCATAGACAAGATTGAATGGAGAGCTTCCTGTAGATATCTTGGGTGTTATTCTATCATCCCATAAGGCCATTTTGAGCTTTGTGTGCCATGTCCTCTGATTCTCATCAAGAGTTCTTTTGATGATCTTTATTAGGTTTTTGTTTGGGGACTCAGTCTTAGCCATTACTTTGAGGGAAATAATTTGATTAAGTACTCAAATAAGTCCCATTCTTAACAACCCATCATATAATTTTGGAACCTATGAATGCTAATGAATTATCTGACATGATGGTGGCTGACACTCCAAATCTGGTCACTATCCCTTCATAGAAATCCAGGATACTAGACTCATTTGCTTCATTGAGTGCCATTGCCTCGATCCATTTGGTAAAATAATCTATCATTGTCAAGATCCATTTTTGACCTTGGCTTGAGTTTGGATTGATGAATCCAATGAATTCCAATCCCCATTGCATGAAAGGTTGGTCGAATGAGATTGGGTGTAATGGAAGTGCTGTTAGCCTTTCCTTTCCTTTGAAGAATTCACAATTCTTGCACCTTTTGATCCATGTGTAGCTGTCACTAAACACTCTAGGCCAATAATATCCTTCTTTCATGATTTTGAGTGTTGTCACTCTTGGAGAAAAATGGCCTCTAGGTTCTTCAACATGGAATGCTTATAGCACTCTCTCCACCTGATTTGTCTAAATGCATCTCAACAGAATGCCATTGATGTTTCTTTTGAACAAGATACCATCGATAAGAACAAATGGGATGGCCTGTAACCTGAAATGTCTCCTTTTTTCTTTACCCATCCCATGAGGACACATGCCTATTTGAAGGAAGTGCACCATGTCTTGGGTCCAACAAGGAGCATGTACATCATCTCTCCCTTCTTCTTGATCATATTATAGAACAAGAACAACCTCCTTTTCACTGTCTATTTCATCTTGTTGACCCGAGGCTAGTTATTCACACAACCCCTTCCCATGGACCAGCTTTGTGACCATGATCTCAATGTCATATTCCATGACACATGTGATCCATCCTGTGCATGCTTATCATTCAGGTCCGTGTACTGAGAAGGAATTATTTAAATCCCGAATGGGAGACAAATAGTTGGATTTTGTTGTTTGAAACCAAATACTTAAACTTCTTCAATCCTCTAATTACCGCCATGGACCTGCTTCTCAATGAAGGAGTACCTAACCTCATAATATTCCAGACTCTAGCTGAAGAAAGCAATTGGATGTTCTATACTTTCTTTGTTCTACTGCACGAAGATTATAGAAATTGTGTCGCTGCCACCAAAGGCATACAATATGAAGTCTTTGGAAAAATGTGGGTTCACAAGAGTTTGGGACTTGTGAAATGGCTTCTTTGATAGCCTCAAAACTTTGCTTTTCCTTTAGCTGTCCACCTGAATGTTAAGCTCTTCTTCAACATTAATGTTATTGTCTTAACAATGGTAGTAAAGTTTGGAACAAACCTGTAGACAAAATTGATTTTTCCCAAGAAGCTTTGAAGATCCTTTTTGTGACTTGGAAATGGTAATGCTCTTATTTCTTAAACTCTTTCCGGGTCAGTTGCCAATCCTTCCTTTGATACAATATGGCCTAGAATCTTACCTTCATGGGACTAATAATATGCATTTTTTTGGGGTTCAATGACACCCCAAAACTCTTGCATTGTTGGAACACCTACCTTAGATGGGAAAGGTGGTCTGTTACATTCTTGGAAAACACTAGTAATGTTATCCAGATAGATCAACACTATTTTTTTGATTAGCCCCTTGAATGCCATATCCATTGCCCTTTGAAAAGTGGATTTGACAGTTGGATAATCCAAATGGCATTTCCCTGTATGCATAGGTGCCCCATTTGGTAGTGAAAGCTATTTTGAACTGATCATATTCGTTCACCATGATCTGGTTGTACCCTAAGTAGCCATCTAGGAGGGAGAACCTTTCTAACCCAGAAACTATTTGCAAGATCTTATCCATTGAAGGGAGTGGGTAGTGGTCTTTGAGGGAGGCTCTGTTTCAAATCCCTAAAGTCAACACATAGCCTGATTTCTCCATTTTTCTTCATGTCTGGGACCATATTTGTAACCCAAATTGAGTGTTTAATTGGAAATATGATGCTTGCCTCTATCAAATTGTTCAACTCCTTCTTCATTAGGGGCTCTATATGTGGGTTGAACTAGTCTCTACTTCTACCTAATGGGCTAAGCAAGCTGGATCTAGTTCGATTGTGTGTTATGCTGGCTTTAGATTGAACCCTCTTAGGTCTTCATAACTTTAAGAAAACACATTAGGAAATTCTTGGAAAATTTATATGAATTCATACCTCTCTTGCTCAGATGGCCACCTTGCCAATTTGAAGTGTTTTATCTTGTCCAGTTGGGATTGACTCTGAATCTTCTCCTTTGATCTACATGTTAGCCTTCTCTTTTTTGAACTGATCATTAGGATTAAAAATAGATTCTAGTGTTACTAAGCCTTTGGGAAGCTTGTTTTTATGTAGCTATACTATTTGATTCCCGTACTGCTGCTCTAGTTTGCTCTGGTTTATAGTTGAGAATTCAGATTCTTCTTATAGAAATTTAATGATCTGTTGATCATTCTCAAACAGTTGCCAGCATGTATTATTATATGGCACTGCTAGGCCTCATAACCACATAGATATGTGGTTGTTCTCTATCTCTTTTGATGATTTCAACCACATCAAATGTTTCCCCATGACTGCTGCAAGTCATGTCAACAGGTTTATAATCCTTCCTAGGTATGGACACAATACTAAAGGCCTCAAAATCCTCCATGAGATCCCATACCCTACTCTTGTAGTTCTTGAGAAGGTCATTTTCAACAACATTTAGTCCTCTAACTTGATTGGCAACCAGATCATTGTCACCGAATACTTGTAAGTTCTTGATTCCCATCTTTCCTTTCCCTAATGAAGACCTTGGACTAAAGCCTTGTATTCAACATAGTGTTATTTGAGCAAGTAAAACTAGGATCTGAAGGCTAAAAAATATCTCATACCTCTGGGGGACACAATCATGGCTCCTCCTCCTATCTCCTAGTCTACTCCTTGAGCCATCAAAGAATAATTTCCATATGTCATTGTCATCCTTTTATTCTAGCTTGATTACTTCAGGAAGAGGCTGATTCTCTTCATGTAGGTAGTAGAACACCTAGCTTGGATTATTCCATCTCCCTATAGGGATCAAAAGCATGGATTTTTTTGGCCCAATCATCAAGAGTAAAGTATCCCACTTTGGTATTTGCTTCAGAAGTTCTTAGGAGGTCATCTTGATCAAAAGATGAGAAGTTGGCGTTGATTTGGCTAGGCACATAGGATTCAATATGATAATAAGCAATAGGTTCAAATCTGATTGTGGCCTTTTCTCCATACCTTGTTGTAAAGAGCATATATGACCCATCAGTAGATAGGTAGCCCCCAATTTTGGCAGTGAAATCCTTGGATAGACATAAAGCAAAATGCGGTGGCAAATCTATGATTGACACATTTTACAAAATAGTCACATTAGGGAAAGCATGTAGGGTGAGACTTAGATATTCGATGATTCCCACAATAGTCACTGTTGTCCCATCTAATTGGACTACTGCTCTAGAGATGAATTTATATTGGAGACCCAACTGATCAACTATTTGTTGGGCATCAACAAAACTACTCGCCCTAGAATTAATCATCAATTAGCACCAATTGTCTCCAAATAATCAACAAGAAATACTAAAGGGAGGAGATGCTCCGGTTTTCACTTTTTTTGTTTCCATGGTTTCTCCTTGGTTGAAACACATTAATTAAGCACTCTCTCTTGCTAGTTAGGTGTGTGGTGATTTGAAGCTTATTGACCAAGTTCTACATGCCAGTCTTGTGCTGCAACGATCCTCTTCCCTGATATGGCCAGTACATCCCATAGTGCAAACGTTTACACTTGTCCTTTTCATCTACTCCAATAATATTGAATGAGCTACCTTTTTGCGGCCCCCTTCCCGAATATTTTTTTCTTGTACATGGTTGTTCAACCAGGTGCCTGACTGGGTTGGAAGGTTGTCTGGATTGGATTGGTTCAACAGGTGGGAGTTGTTCCTTGGATGCTAGTTAGGACATTGGGGTGGAGCGATGGAAGGGTGAGGTTATGAGTTAAGTGGTTTTCCATTCTCCAATATTTCTCTTTTGGACCGGCCCTCCCTTCCTGTGTTGCCCTTGTTTTTTTTTATTCGTTCACCCCCCTTTTTCTCACCTTGAGGAGGGGACTGATTCATCCCACAGAAGTCGTTTCATCCTGCCAATTACAAAAAACATAGTCCTGGTTGGGGGCCACCTTAGTGAGGCTCCTTGTTGCTAACATTCCTCTTGGCCAGGTTCTGGTGGCACCATACTAGATGTACACATCAAGGCGTATTTAGAGCACCATTAAAGAATGTTATGGGTTATGTGGATGATCGCTGGAAAGCACCAATCATATCCTATGCCATTTGTTCTATGCTGGGACCAACAATGCTCTTAATGTTGAAGGCTGTGTTAGATCATATGGCCTAAAAGGGTTAGCAACTTGGGGCTATCATTGGTCGGCTCTGTTATAGCTGAGGTGGGGCCTATTGGTTGTACTAGGGGTAAACATGATATTGAGCCTAGGGCCTGGTATTGGCAGGTGACTCTGAACCTTGTTGTCCCCCCTTGTGATGGCAACTAGTTCATCTAAAGTTTTGAAGTTACTTCACCACTTCGAATCTATTTAGAGGTAATTAGATGAGGAAGTGGAAGCGTCAGATGAGCTTTGACTCCTGGGGGTGGGTTATAGGACTAGTCGTAGTGCTTGGCTATTATTGGGGCTGTCTAATCAGGTACAGAGGCACAAGATGGCGACCAGGAGCAATTTTACCGCTTGAATCAAATGGCTCAGCCTCTATGGAGAGGATATATGGCTTACATAGGGTAATGTTAGTTCCCCAGTGATTGAATCATCAGAGAAATATCAAAATTAAGCCCTATGAAGATAAGAAGGAACCTTATTAGTGGTAATTTGTTGGAATCCTATCCCAGTTCTATGGAGTCTGAGTTGAATTCTGTTAGTTCTCGTGCGAGGGCTATTGTTGATTGTTATTAGTTGCTCTAACGAAGAAAAGTTAAAGAAAAAGTTATCACC
>JAHRHJ020002768.1:0-10384 GCA_019776745.2 Taxus chinensis | reverse complement strand
TCCATTGGACAATAACAACGAAGAAACAGGTGTTATTGATAATTTTACACAGGCGCAACAGTAATCCCGCTAACCTGGTAACAAGGAAAACAACTTCTGCCAGGTCGAAAAGACTATGGTGACACTACAGTTGCCTGTTCCAAACTAAAAGTTGAAAACAAATGAAACCCGAAAGTATCACTAGTCGTTGTCAACAAATCCCACGACCGAGCACCCAAAGAAACGGTAATACTATTCATTCTTACAGTATTCCTTCAAATCATTAATACAGTTTCTATATCAAGAAACAGCGACCACGAATCAAGACATACAGTGGTCCTATACTACACACAGGTATATTCCAAGGGCTCACGCCAAACAGGCCGAACATTCAAACTTAGAATAAATACCACACATGTATAAGCCAGAATAATACTCAAATAAATAGAGTCGAAGTTCGATTTAAACAAACACCCATCAAGAAGAAATTGAAAAATCGAACCAGACGAGATACAGTGCTAAAAATCAAACTAGATCTCATAGAAAATTCATCCAATCTTCACAGAACATTTGAACAGAGTTGTTTTAATGAAAGCACTTGAAAAACAGCAAGATATTTAAAGGTTAGGGCCTAGCATGCCTGTATTTTGATCGAATTTCCGAAGAAGACCAGAGGAAGAGCTCAAACTTCCTTTTCTTTTTCCCAAATACAGCGACCAACAAAATTTCGCTGTCCCATCTACAATATATCCTCCATGGCAGAGAAAAGAGCCAGCGAATTTCATTCTCGCCATGCAACTCAAAGAGAACTGGTGCTAAGAACAGTGAACTAGCAGAGAGAGAGAGAGAAGAAGACCGAAAATCGCGATACACCAAACAAACCTTCCAACTTCTCGTTTGCATGCTGTTCCGCGAGCTCCGGCTCGACTCCCTAGACATTAAATGCCATTAAACCAATTTTCCCGCTTAATCTCAACTCCCACCGACCGCCGAAATTGGCGACAGTCCATCAAAAACTCAAGTTCATTCCAAACTTAGTAATTGCCAAGTCTGCCAAGGTTAGCCGCCGCCTAAGCCTCCGCCATATGCCTGTCCCTCATCCTTATCCTTCCCATTTATTGCCATAGAGAATAGCGCCCATGGTTCGCCACCCTTCAAAGGCCCCTTCCCAAAAACTCTTAGTTAGTTAGGTTAGTATCTTAGGTTAGAGTTTTAGGGTAATGACCATGCTAACCATTTTACACTTAGTTATTATTTTAGGATCATAACACATAGCCTAGGTCTAGGTTAGACTAACAATAATCTAACCCCTAGGTTAGGTTATTGTTTTAGGTTACTAACCCATTGTAATTCAGTTTGGTCCTTCTCCTGAAAACTCGGAGAGACCTGTATCATACTTTCTAGAACAGAGCCACTCCTGTTCTTATTACAAAATTGTATGTCAATGAATTATTACCTGGTCTTTAATCGAGACCTTCCAGATATACTAGATATCGGGAACCGTTTCATTTCTCAAGATCAGCCTGAGTCATACTCCTGACCAGCTTACTAAATGCTTCCATACCTTGCAACCTGTTCAAGGTTCGTGATCTAATTTTATCACTTCACAAAATTAAAGCATTACTTGGATCAATTCCTCTGGTCCAAGTCTAGATATTATTGATGAATACCTGTATAATTCATTCCGTGATCAGATTAATATTCAGTCACAAAATGAAATAAATTAAAGAGTCTATTAATATTTTGACTCAGTCAAGATCTGCAATCTGCAAGAAATTTAATACATATCAAGCATGATTTCCGAATCGAGGTACACAATCCATTTACTAGAAATCACATATCAACACTTGAATGCTTAGGAGAAAGTAACAACAGTTCAGGGTGTTACATAAAGAGCCATGACTCAGCCCCAAAACAATCTAGAGAGCCGGTGTATGTATGCAACTGTAACTGAAGAAGATTCCTAATCACATTGTCTGTGTCATGATCATGGCGCTGTCGTCCAATAGGTGAATACCGTCTTATATCTCTAAAAGGTCCCTCAAAGTTGTGTGAATAGCTACAAAGGTATGAGGCCACCATATCATGGTGAATGGAAGGGCTACACGACCTCTCCCACCTCAGAATATCGTGCTCTGGTGGCTCTGAGTATGCGTTCTCACCTATCAGCTCCTTATCTTCTGACTGGATGTCCTCCTCTCTCACCTCCTGTAGTGGAGGGAGGCATTGTTACACAACACCTATCAACTGCTGCAATGCCTTTAAGATATGAGGTCTGAACTTGGGTGCCTGCGGCTCAAGCATAGGAAAACTATGTCCCAAATCTCTAACTGATCGTCGTCTCATGGGTGTCATCCTGTGAATGAGGTAAGAAAAATCATTATTAAGTTATAATGATTACAAAAATGTTATAATTATTATTTTTTAATGTTATTAAAGTATTAATTAAATATTAAATGTTTTACCCAAAGTGTTCGCGTGTTCGAATCTCATGCTCTGATACGAAATGTAATGCCCCACCTCAGGACACCAGAAACCATACCAATGTGTCACTAAAAATTTGGGTAAATTTTTTTAAAGCAAACAATTAATACTAATCCATTTCTTAACCCGTTCCCATTAATAATTAATTTATACTAATTTAATTTACCCAAAATTAAATAAACACTAGCCTAATAACAAGTTGATTATTTTATTCTACTATGTATTAACTAAGGTCACAAAATTTAAGTCTATCCACCCCTTGTTATAATCACCCCCTTTTTAATTAATTGATTTCCCACACACCCTCCTTTAATTTATATCCCATTCCCATTAAAGTCCCATGACTTAAAATTTTTGTAGGATTAAACATGGGCCCTATGATTAAACTAATCTTGGCCTTAGATCTTATCTTGCCCTAAATTTTCCCTAGCACATCTTTATCTCTTTGTTCTCTCCATTTGGGTTTCATTTTGTTTTCTTGTTGCTGTGCAGGATGAAGAGCTATGGGGAGTTTGATTTCATGGAGTCTTTTTTTGAGAAGAAGTCTCATTATTGTCTCCTTATTGGTTTATTTATGTATTTTTTATTTATTTATTTTCTTACTCATGAATTTCGAGTTGTTGAGTGTATGAAATACCCACAAATGTTCTTGTGTTGAATAAGGAAAAACTGCCTGATTGATATATATATATATATATATATATATATATATATAATGAAGAGGAAAACCTAAAAATTAAAAAGAAAACCGAATGACAACCTTCAAATTTTGACGCAGCTGAGCATAGTGGCAATTTGGGGGTATAATACCCACGGAGGGAAGTGTGAAGGAAACAACGTGGAGGGGTATAGAGAGAAATTAGATGTGGGGAAGTGTGGAGGGTTAGGAGGAATGCATGGTGAGAGGAGGTGGGGTTGGGTGCACAGGATGGATGGTGGAAGCGGTGGTGGGTATGTGGATGGGGGATGGGTTCAAACTTCCCCCATGTTGGCGAGATTTTCTGCATAGCACAAAACCTAGGCAGTCATGAGATAAATCTTCCTCATTTAACGGGTGAGGCTCCCGTGTCATATTTTTCAATAAAAATGTGTTATTATCTATTAGGGGTTTTACTTTAACCACTTAGTTCATGAACCATAACTAAGAAGTTCTGCAGCAAGTAAGCAGCTATTCAAGAAAGGAAGTATTTTATAAAAGAAGAAAGTAAAGGAAATACAGAGAAGAAATGGGGAAGATGTGCATCCCAATTAGTAGATAACAGAGCTAATTGCATGCACATAGGAGAAACTTAATAGATATGAACACAAAGAATTATAAAACAAAGGCAGCTCTAGATCCAGATCTAAAATAACACAAATTTTACTTAAGAGATCTAAGATTTAAAATCAAGAAACATAGTACACCGTGACACAAAGTTCTCTGGAAACCTGCTCCTTTGTATTCCTTTGCTCCAAGTTGCTCTTAGGGGTTCAGCACAAATTCTAGAACACAAGATTGTTGCTTACAAATTCTGATCCATCATTAACCCGGAGGTTCTTCTCCTACTTATAGAATGTAGGAGGGAAAGTACAAATGGGAAGTCTAACTGAACTAAAGCATGAACAACCAGTAAAGATGACATTTGGCAATCATCCTCAACTAACTTCTTCTTAAGTGACACATGTATCACTTAATTAATAGAATGGTTCCACATGACTTTAAGTAATGGTTGTAAAACCAATAACTTAAAGTTTTACAATTTCATCCGGGAACATAGAAAATAGAAGAAGAAAGAATAGAAGAAGTCATGCCAGCTGTAATGTTTATGTCTTCTTCTTGTTGTGATATCGGATATACTTGTCGAACATATAATTCAGCATCCTTCCATCTGTTTTAGCCACATGCTTCTTTCTCTATCCTGAACTGCAGCAACCCTTCATTCAACACTTTGATGCACTCACTTCCACATCTTCCAAACTCGGCCCAAACCTTGCGATGTCTGCCTGTAGCGCCACCAGTCTACTGATAGAATTCATCGTGAAAGGCTTCGTAGCTTTATCAATTCTCTTTTGTACCATCAAAAGAGACCCTTCCAGAATTAGGCACCTTGTTAGAAACGATCCGCACGTATGAAGTAACGCCTCCGACCACATCCTCCTCAGTGAAGGAAATGATACTGTCGGGTAAGGATGACGTCCTACTTTCAAGTGCCTGCATCCTTTTCAGTAAAACTCTGCATATTTCCAAACAGAAAGATATTGAAAATTCTAGCTACTTCCCCTTCTCAACTGATCCATCCGGTACAATTTGTTCTGCAACCAATACCTCTTCCCGCAGCTTGTTGATCTCGACCAAAATACTCAGGTTACTCTCTGCAACTGTATTCATGCATTCTATGTTTGCCACCAGTTACTGTTAGCTAATTTTTTGCATCATTCATAACCTTTAGGTGGGATGGCACTTCCCCAAGTTGTACAGAAGCTTGACGAATAATCAAATCCTTCCATTCGTCAATAGTCATTTACTTGATTGACTTGCGTCCTCCATTTCCTGCATAAGATGATCACTCACCTATTCTGAAATGGACTGAATGGAAGGTTTAGCAACATTGGCTATGATCTCACATGATTGAGATACTTGCTTCTGCAACTCTTCTTTCTCCGCCTTTTCACTGTCAAGCCTAAGGAATAAAACATCCATCAATGTCTACGTGTCTTGCTTCAATCCTTCAGTGGTGGCTTGACCGAGGGGTGCTTTGGTCACTGTCACATCTTCCACCGTGAGCTCCTCCTCTATCTTTCCTTCTGCCGGAATTTATATCTCAGTAAACTTCTCTCTCGAATCCTCGATGATCAACCTAGAAGTTACTAAAGCAACTTTAGGCCTTCTGTCTCTTCTGCTCAGATCCTGGAGTAGCTGCAAGTCGTGCTCCTCTAAGTTCATCTCCATTTTTGCTTCTGGAACCAACTACAAAGCCAACCATTCCAAGAAGTTACTCCTCAGAGAGTGAGAAGTCGCTGAGTGCACTACCATCGCCCGCTCTATATCCTCTCCGTCAGAAAGTGCCACAGTGTTATGGCTGCCATCCTCTGAACCATCCAAGGACAAAGCTCTTTCAGAACTCTACCATCTGCAGCTCTAACAATCTCCTCTAGAACAGGTGATGAACGAAGTGGCTGAGGAGAAAAAACAAATGTCGCCGGATTCAATGGAGGCATGGAAGCATCCTGCTGCTTTGGTGCAATAGTTGAGTGAAGTACTAGGAGCTAGAGAAGCCGGAGTCAAAGCTATGGTCGTAGAAGTGATCTTCTCTTTCTCTTGAGATCTTCTATGTACTTTCAACTTCTCGGACCTTCTGCTACTTTCTCTTTCATACTTTCAGTTAAGGGAATATCCTATGCCGAAGTTTCCCGTGATTTGATTCATCAATGCTTCGTCAAGGAAATATCCCTTCATCAGCAGCCAGTTTGAAGTATTCACCAACACAGCTCCGGATCTTTCTTCAATTGAATGGCAGCCTCCTACGTTATCCTACAATATGGCTTTATCTCCTCCCATTTGATGGTAAGTGTCAAGTACCACGTTCCCATCATATTTAAGATCCGCGGGTATCTGTGCTAGTCCAAAGTCGAACACTTGCTTTGCTGATAGCCTGCTGAAATCTCTCTTTCTGACCTCGTACTCACTTTTGCACTTCATCCAGAAATCTTCTAATGATGGGCACATGTGCATACTCCTGGGAGATCGTCTTCCTGGCTACTCCAAATGGATCAAAGTTCCAGCCGTGCAGGGAAGAACTCTTCCTCATACTCAGTTAACATTTGTGCCTCCATCCCTCGAGCTCTATGGATACTAATGCATCTGTAATCCCCCACAGTGATTGGGAAGAATCCCGTAGACTTGTACCGCTTTGACTGAAGGTCGTGTAACTCCACAAGTTGCCTGCTCAGCTCCATGCCAATCAATCTATCATTTGGATACCTGGGCATCTTTATTGGTTCTCTAGAAAATCCCGTAACCCTGAGGTATGTGAAATCTGAAAATTGAATCAATAGACTGCCAATCTTGGACACAGCTTCCCATACTTCCTTGCTTACCATGTTGGCCTTCAAGTCTTTGTTTGGCCTGCAGATGAAATTGTAGAAAAAGTCATCATTGATCACTTTGAATTCATTTCTCGTACGTAGGTGCAGTAAGCTTGTGGGTAGCACTCGAAAATGGGGGTCCTTAGAAATAACACCACATCTATCCATCTTGGAAAAGATGCCTTGTGAAGCTGTAGCATACACCAAGTATGAAGTCGTCTTGAAGCTAAAAGTACGCTTCACGTTCCAGAGTTGCTCACCGATGTTGTTGCTAATAATTTCTGACCAATTGATTATGGAATCAACCTTGTTAATTTCAATGGTCTTGATGAACGCATACATCCATGTACGGAAAGTGTAAGAATTCGCTTTTTCATTAATCCTGCATAGCAATTTGACAACATCATCTGCCTCCTGCACCAAATTGGACCACGGAAGAGTTCTCAGGAACTTTAAAGGAGATCTAGGCTTCTTCATGTATCGACTATTCATTATGCTCACGCAATCAGCTATATGCTTCTCCCATCTACTGCCAACATCCTGAATGCTAATGGAAGGTCACCACCTTTCACACTGGAATCTTCAAACAACTAATTGATGAACTCTGCGTCCAAACGAATTAATTGTCTTTTCCATAGCATCACGCACTGACCTGGATGAAGGATGGTAAGATCTAGCGCACTCCATAACAAACTCTGGTAGCTGGGCTGTATATTGAAAAGCTACAGCTCGGATAATTCCACTGCTTTTAACCGCCACGCATGAGTGAAGTCTTTCCCGCTCTGGATCTATCAATCAAATCGGAAAGAAGTTCCGGGCCTAGATCTTTGTCTCCTATGTCTGCAAGTTTGGAAGAGCAATGCATGACTCCATCGTGCTTTCTTTTTCATCTTTTTTCGCCATGGCTTTGTCTATCTTCATCTGAATAATTCTTTTTCTTCTTACTTGGCCGGATTTCTTCAATACTGGTGTAGATCTGGACAATTCTTCAAATTCGGAGGATATTTGTAATGTATTGGACACTTGATAAAAACTCTTTTTCTTTTGTAAAGCCCCTGTAATGAATTCCTGCAATTTATTCAGACAAAAATGGCCACCGGAGCATGAATAGTGAATTTTAATTGTAAAAATCTTCACTTTTCAAGCCTGCTGCCCCAAAAATTGGTGTTTAATTTAACACATAAAGAGAGCATGAATCCTTTCAACAACACCCTGAGCACCTGTAACACCTATGCAAACAATTATGTAGACAAAGATCCACCTCGTTCAAAGCATGCACCAAATCTGGAAGCTTTTAACCTTGTTGCCACCTTGCCTGAGCAAAATCAATCTTCTAATGGGGGCGCACTTTTCCTCTTGGCTGCAATTCTTTACTTGTGAATCAAATAATTCACCCATATGGCTGCCCCATGCTTATATAACATTCACAATTCTATAATTAATAATTGCCCTAACAATTAAAGGTAATTAATTAATTAAAAATCATGTTTCTTCTCCTTTAAAAATAGCATGTTTAAGGACAGCCATCCAATAAATTAGAGTAATCTAATTTAATCCTTCACACATCACTTCACTTAAGCTTCACAGTGTGCCTTGACCATAGCCACTGAAAATAGAAATTAATTTAATGTTTTAATGCCTTAAAAAAACATTAAATAACTCCCAAATGGGGCACACTTTTCGAGAGGAAGGGGGCAGCCACTAAATAAATTAAATTTAATGTTTTTTAATCCTTTCTTTTATTCCCTCTTTGACTTGTTGACTTCCTCCAAGCTTGGGCGCCCTTTTTGAAAGAATAGATTAATTAAAATAATCACTTTAAGTCATCCATCATCTCACCAAAGGGGGCGCACTTTTCTCCACATATAATTCTATTTTTAAGAATTTTTTCACAATGGGATTCTTTACCCTGCAAGGCATGTACCAAAATCCCATGATCCACTTAAGTGATTTGACTTTGACAATAGGATTATTTACCCTGCAAGGCAGGCACTAAAATCCCATGATTTCACTTAAGTCACTTTCCTTTTATTTTATCATGGGAATTTTTACCCTGCAAGGCAGACAATAAATTCCCATCTACCTGCAGCCTCTATTTTTCCCACTCCAGCTAAGTGAATTTTATAACACGGGAAAAAGTACCCTGCTAGGCAGGTACAAAATTCACATCCTGCCTGCAGCTTCTATTTTTCCCCATTGCAGCTTAAATCCTTTGTTTTCCAAAAATGCGCCCATCCCCGCAGGGGCTTTTTCTACGCACGACTTCGCTTTTTTCCCAGTGATTCAGACCTCCGACAGCGACTTTCTCCGGGCATAATGTGCGTATATGTTTTACAGCTGCTCTAGGCCAAAAATCGGGTTTACCCGGCCAAAGGAATTGTTCCTAGAGAAATTTCACAGAAAACGGAAATTGGGGACACCACAAAAACAGAAAAATTGTCAAAAGTTACAAATTAAAGCCCAAAATTATTCCAAGTAAAAACCATTCTAGGACATAGGACTACTACATTATTCGCTTCATATAGAGTTAAAACGGAGCCCAATAGCCTTCATAAGAGGCTCAAAATAATTAAATACAAAATAATTTCCCGCAAACAAATCCCGACGACAGAATTAAATAAAATATTGTTGGCATCTGGGTATTGGCAAAAAAGGCTAATATGACTCTCTTTGGGATTATCTTGACAGCAATACAGAACTTTAAGGCAACAAAAACACAAAACGGCCCATTATTTTTAAAAGTACGAAAAAAAAATTTCAGGTAGGGTAGTCGCAGATTTCAAGGTTGAATCTGAGTGCACACCCCCCCTCCAGTTCTTTCCTTTTATGTTTTAAAACAATAAAAAACATATTTTGTTTTCCACCAAACTTTCTAAACATTTAATCAACTTTGGTTTATTCTAGTTATTAATAGTTACTAGATTTTTATAGAGTATATTATATATATATATAATACAAAGTGATATATTAAATAATATATTTTAAAAAGTGATATATTAAACAGTATAATTTAAATAAACCATTTATATTATTTAAATTATATTGTTTAATATATCACTTTATATATATATAGTTTAAAGTTTTTAAAGCATAATAAATCCATTTAGACGAAAGATAGAGTAACATAAATAAACAAAGTGAATACACCAAAAATACATTCTAGTTATGGTTTTAAATTACAATATATGGAATACATTTGAATTAACAATTCCATATTCTATGAGACGGAAAATAATTACAAGTTGTGAATGTAATAAATGAAGTTATAAATGATTGTTTTTAATGATAGGACTGTACTAAACTTTCAAGAAGAGAGAGATTCAAGGGACTGGTTAATATATAAATTTAAGGATAAATTCTTTAAATCTCTAAGCTATAGCTATATTTCACTTCCAATTCTTTTAGCAAAATACAAATTTTTTCTTATCAAAACTTTCAAAACAAATGATCTCCAACCAAGTATATCATTCGTTTTTGTAGAAATCATACTTCATGGAAATTATCTTCTTTTCAAATGGAGTTTTCAAATTCACAATACATAGTAGAGAAAATAACATAGTTTAACATGATCCTTTTCCAGTGAGTCTAAGCTATCAAATACATGTTTTTTTAAATAATTAGATATATAACATGTGGAATCTTAAAAGACTTCACTCAAGATTGAAAGGAAAGTTGCACCACAATTGTGACTCAAGTTTACACGAAACCCCAAATCAAAACAGAGGGTTTGTTATTACAGATAATGAAAAGTCCCACATAATCCATATCCATAAAATTTAATGGAGAGAGACGTTCACACGAAGGAAGAAGGAGACAATGGAGAAGCAAAAGATGACAGAGACTCCAAACCAACTCC
>JAHRHJ020002767.1:0-10394 GCA_019776745.2 Taxus chinensis | reverse complement strand
AGTTGCAGTTGGAAACATCTTGGCTAAGTTTAATAGGTTAAACTTATCACGTCCATCGGTACGGACTTGCTTAATCCAATGATTAAGAAGAGAACCAAGTAGAGAAATGCAGCCCTTCGACACGAAGGAGAAGATGCATAGCAAGCTAATGGACGGATTTAGTCCCTCTTAGCTATATACAATTGTAATGGAAATGAGGATCAAGGGATCAGCATGGATGCTAAAAGTTGATTCTTAATTATCAAATCGTATCCAAATCACTTGAGCAGGATGTGTATTCGCGATGGGAGGATTCTGTAGGACATTGGCATACGCCAGCTACAGCAAGGTGTCTCCATGAAGACAGGGTCTTCATGACGACATAATGTTGCAGTTGACATATTGCAATGCCCTCCCGAATTAAAACATGAAGAATACATAGGCTGAATGTGTAACTCTTGGCACGGGATAGGAGTATGATCTGGCATACGGAGTGACTCCGGAATACTAAAGATAACTAGACACACGGGGTCATGGGGAAATGACACCGTATGTCTGTGTATCTTTAGTTACCAGGAGTGCCTTCCTATATTCGTTCATATTACTAGTTGGAAATTGGAAGTTTAAATCTGACCTTAAACGAAGAGGACTAGTAGGAACCAAGAAAGACCATTCTAGATAACAGGTGAAGTGAGGTGAAGGACGTATTCCGTTGATGTGTATCACATCTAGGAATATGATCATGCAAAGCATGTGAAAATCTTTGGCCAAAGTATCGCAATTGCTGGTTGCGTTGTCCTTATCACTTAATTTAAGATGCAGGATGTCAGATGAATATCAGTAACATATATTCAGATAGGCTTCTTAGATGGATCACTTCGATAACCGGAAATAGTTATGAGAACAGGTATATATAATATACTATGCATAAACGAACATGAAGGATCGGTTGTTGCCGAGTCATGAAATGAAGGATCGATGAAACTCTGAGCCATGAAAATGGAAGATCGGTAGTTCCTCGAGTCATTTACAGCAGTATATAGAATCTGTTATAAGATTTAATGGCATTGAATGTGTGTTCCATATTGTAAATATGTGAACATGGAACATTAGTTTTAAAAAGAAATTGTGTGATCCAAACTGCATTGTTTGAGTAGAAAACAATTATTAAAACTTGAACGTGTGTTTGAATTTTATAATTCATAACATAAAAAAAAAATTCCCTTGTTCTAGTGTCTTAAATTGGGGATGTTACACGTCCCATGTCACCACATCGTCATTTTTTTCTTGCTACAAATCTGTGCACCATCTTTAATTCCCATGTTGTTAGGATTATGTGGGAATATCTCTCCATGTGAACGGTCCCTGGCTGGATACTCCACATCAAAAACATCCTGCGAGTAGATAGCTCCCGTCAGATGATCTAGATTGTGTCCCAAACGATGCACCTACAGCCTGTGGTGTAAGGCATGCCTTTCGGCGTAATCCAGATGTGGTCTAGTGAGGTCTCTGATGGCGAAGCTCCTACTGACTGAATCAACTAGGTCCACCATGTTTCCTGATGGGACCTAACATAGGAGTGAGGCCCCAGTACTCTGACCTCTCTGATTACAATCAGCTCTTACTATGGAGGTGGGTGGGAAAGTACATATTCAAAATGGTCTACAAGGATTAAAGACTGTAATTGTTACCCTATTTTTCTTAACAATATGTGAAGGGGTACTATAAATACCGACCCTTGATCTACCGTCCTTTGAAATCTAGGTTGTATGCAAGCTCCAGACTCGGTGAATCATAGCATGCTAGAGTATTTCCCTGATGAATCCTTAAATGTAGGCCTTCTCAATGGCCTTAGTTAATCTCTGTGGACATACGAATCCACATCTGCACCTCCAATATCCAAATTCATAGCCCCGGATGATTTCTGTTGAATCTGCTATAAAACCTACTTCTAATCCTGTTTCATTATTACAAATCTGAATATACTGTGATGTAGATCTATAGAATATAGATCTCGTACTCTGTTATGGAAAGTCAGTAAGTCTAAATGTGAAATTTCATGGAACAAAATTTCAAACTAAAAGATCCTCTACTGTATGAACCTCCGTGAGTAATAATATCTACTCATGTACAATCTCTCCTCAAATAGCTCCTAGGTACACTATCTCTTAATCTCTAAGTTGGAGCTTATGCTCCTCTGTCCTCCACCATTACTGGATCTTGTCTCCAATCCCTCTAGTAGATGGATCGCAATTTTCACGAGCTTTATGTGGGTTGCTAGAACAAGATACAAAGCTTGAACCAACCACTTAATCTCACTGTTAGGTTGTGGAGCCTGTTTTCATGTGTGAAAGTGTTGAATACTGTATATTAAGAGTATTATACACTTTCTCACAGTTGTATCCTTGGGGTTTGGGGTCAGGGCCCCGAGTGGAGGTCTGGTGGCTGAAGCATAATAGGGGTTCGGGGGCACAGCCCCTGAATTTTTTTTTGGCCTTGAAACAAAACATGCCTGATATACCAGGAAATGTTCTTTTTCTCATATGGGTAGGATTTTGAACAATAGGTTTATGGGATGGTTTTTTCCCATAGTTTTGATACCCATGGTTTTAAAAAACTACTTAAGCAGTTGTATACTTCTATGGTTTTATATATATGGTAGGTTATGTGTAACATTGCAGATGTCTTTTGAATTGGGTGTGAATTCTGTAGAGTTTGTTGAGCATATCTGCAAATAGATCTGGGTATTGTATTAAGAGAGTGGTGGCTTGTAATAAAATCTGAGCAAGTGATTCTTGGTGGACGTAGCCCAAATTAGGTGAACCACGTTAAATATTGTCTCTTTGTGTTGTGTTATTATTATTCTGCACTTTTATTTGAGATCTATAATTTTTTTGCATATTAGTTTCTACTATTGCAATTCTGTGAGGGATTGTTCCGCATATTTTATCCCTTATTTCCTAACAATTCAAAGTTACAAATCCCAAGATCACATAGCAAACTCCATACCCAATGGATGCTCCGGGCTAATCCCTCCTTAACATAATAGCAAGCAGATGATCCCCAAAACCTTGGACCAAAATCTATTATTTAAATACCTCTAAAATAGTTATTTGTGAAGAATGTTAAGACATAAATGGAAACTGAGTTTTTCATAAGAAGAGGACGCATGTATTCAATTCATCTTCTAGGCACATTCACTTTTTATTTTCCCTCAAGGTACCCTTATGGCTTCATGAAAAAAATGTTTTTTTCCTTTTCCTCCTTGTTCCAATTGTTCCCCTGAAATCAGAACCCTAAAATGCATCACAAGCCTTCCTCCTAGTAGTTTGCATGATACTAATATTTATCTGCCTTAACTTTTGCTCCTTAAATTGAGCCATAAATCATTAACCCTTTGCACAAGTCTGCACATTACTTTGCCATATTTTATCTAAACCATATGAGATCTACTGAAGCAGTATGTCCTTTAAAATACTCTATGCATAAGTTATGATTCCATGCGCCTTCCTTCAATGTCCTTTGTATGATATCATTCTTCTTTTGTAGCATGTTTTGAACCCTCCTCTGCATCATTTGTGCCACGTCAAGTTCACTTCTGAATGCTTTTAGTATGCCACAAATAATTTAATCAAAGTGTGAAACAAGTTTGTGATTGCCAATTACCTTAGATTAGAATTAATCTAAAATTCATAGAAATTCAAGATTATATGCACATTAATCATTATCAAGTTCAACCAATTTACAACTTGCAAGTTCTTATTAGTTCATGGAGTAATGTAGATCTAACCTTCATAATTCTGAATAAAACCATATTTTTAACTATGGAGCTATACTGTATCTTCCAACATGCAAAACCAATATCATTCATAGTTTTGATAAATATTGTCTACAATGGTAGATATTCAAATTTAAATTTACTTTAGAAATCATTGTAGATCTCAAATAATGTTAGGTTATAAATTTTTAATAATAATTAATGAAATTAATTATTAAAATAAACAAACCCCTATGTTTGTATCTGATTGACCCTCCTTCCTTAAACATGCCAAACGTAATATATGGCTAATATACATATTCACATATTTACATGGAAGATTTGCTAACCCTTGAAAGACCATTTTGGTGGATTTCAATCTCAGGTTTAGAAATCAAATCAACATTTTCCAAAAACACCTCACTCAAGATAGTATTGAAAGATTTGATGGATCATTGTTATGTTGGATGTCACTTTTGAGTTAATTATATGTTACTTTTCTAAGGCATGTCATAATTCATGGGGTATTCTGATAACAAGAGATCAATAATCGTTGTTTAGAAGCTCGTCCACAATGAAGAAGAAATCCTTCTCCATTAAGTATATAACCACAAGTTAATTGATTTAACTTCCATTAATTTGAAATAATTGTAACCATTGTACTTTAAGATATTCTCTATCTATAAGCATGTTTCCTATTAAAATTGAAACTCTTTCATTTGGAATTTCATTAGAACTTGCATCTATCAGACATCCCTGTACAACACAAATTTTGTTAATTTCCACTTGAAATGATCCAAATGTGACTTAATAAAATCACTTGCCTACCCTTCTTTCATGCTTTTTCCTTTCATATTCAAGCTCAGAACAGACGATTAGTTCATCTGTAGGGCTTGTTTTCTGATTTCTATACCTTCCTTAGATTAATGCTCATAACATTTTTGTTATCTTCTACTGGTCTTGGCATAAACTTAGCCATTAGTTGTCCCTTTGCAAAAATTTAGGGAAAATTTTAAGGAACCCTCCTGAAAAAAACTTATATAAATCATGGCGAATATACTTGTAGTTTTGTACCAATTTCATTTTGGTTTTGGCGAATATCCCTGTAACATGTTTCGTTCTTTCGGAGAAAAGGGTTAAACATATTTAAAATAGTTGGAAATCGAATGACAATCTCCTATAATTTGTTTGGTGAATACCCTCTGTCGAATTTGACTGTAATGAGGCCCAAAAAATTTCATTTCTTTTGCATGCCTTACCTTTACGCTCAAGTGCCTGGAATGTGTGACACTTGGCCACTCAGAGGAATAGAAAATGACATGTGGTATCTTGTGATTGCTCACTGCCACTCTGCCTTGCCTCACCGACACCTGCGGACCCAAAATTTATTGAATCGGTTCATTCTGCATGCTTGGAGTTTGGGGAATGCCTTTAAATTAGGGAGTCTTGGAATCCTACCACGTGTCTATCTGATGGGTGGGGGAGGATTATTAACTTTGATAATAAGGAAACAATAACTTATATTTAATAATGAAGGATATGTCATTGTTATTACTATTAATTTTTTTATGTTTGGTATGTGCAACAGTAAGAATGTGTTTTTTTAATAACAGGCATGGGGTAAATGTAATGATGTGGAGAAGTAGTGCTCGCAACATGTGAAGTAGATTTCTACACTGGTATTTGTACATGTGTGTACCGAGAAACATGATCAAGATTTTGAATTTTGAAACTTAAGTTTAATTCAAGTCCAAGAAGATGAATTTATTTCAAAGGAACACATTGGCAATTTGCGATCTCACAGAAAATAGCATGTAGCAGAGGAAAAGTTATCATGTCTTAGGCTCATGTCATTTAAATTTTGTGACTGATTATTTCTCTGGTGTTATTCCCATAGTTGATTGCAGGTTCTTCTACTTAAAAAAAAGACAATTCAATGATTACTCTTGCTTATAAGCTTTGGCAAAGACAAACAAAAAGCTCGATATATATTTACATGATATATGGTATATAGTAGGAGCCAAGTAGTTGTGTCAAATCAGCCTGGGCTCAAAGGCGATGCCACTGTTATAACACATGTCAGTTGTGTTTATATATTCTGGCAGCCATGACCAAGAACCTTGCTTTAAATGAAAACAAAGGATGAGGATATTTCTAGAAAATGCCTTTCTAAAATACAAGAACTCTCCCACCGCAGTGCAACTAAATAAGAACGTCCTTTTCCTCATAGAAAAACATTGGAACATTGCATGGGGAATCCTTGCAATTTCTTTCCAAGACCAAACATTACCTCTCCTCCTTCCAAACTCAAAAGGTTGTCAGGTTCTGCTGAAATCACTTCATAGTTATTATTTATCAACTTCAAGGAAATACCAGTAACCGACATCGGTTAGTGAAGTGGACCGAAATCGGTCACCTATTCTTAACCAGGTTGGTCTGAAAAAATATTTAACTGTCATCGGTAACAACACAAAATGACTTCAAATTACTTAAATGTCTCACATTTAACACAAAAAGTTCATATAACATTTAGTATTAAAGAAGATCTATTGTTGTAATTGAACTGGTCCATAAGTTTGAATATGCCTATATAAGATTGTGTGAAATCCTCCAAGTGTCCCCATAGAATAATTAATTGGACAAGGATTGATTAGCTACCATTGATTCTCCTAGATTTATTAGAATGAAGAAGAAGAAGAGAAAGTAACATGTTAGGGGCATGAACAACAATGCTTCCATGAAGAGAAGTCTACAAAAGTGAAATAACAGTGTACAGTTATGAGATGATAACATTCAATGATGAAAGAAGGAACATTTCTACTGTATTTCCTTTGATAGTAATTGTCTCATTGTAATGGCTTAATGACAAAGTATGAAACATAAGTTTCCTCTTATATCCACAATTGGTGAATCTTGTATGATAACATTGAAGTTGAATGAATTTTCCATGTTCATACCATGTAAAAGTTCGTATCTCAAAAATATACATTAGATCCACTATGTTCATTTTCATTTGGTATTCATATCCATGGATATTTGTATTGTTGCATCCATGTAATCTAGATATTCTAGAGGAAGTCATGTTTTCTTCATGTTTCACAGGTAGAATGTAGTGAGGAGAACCTACATATGGATCTAATCAGAATAGTTGCAATATGGTAGACCCATGTGATTTTGAGGTCTTATTGTGATCTCCACAGAATCTTGATTTCATTCAGAGATGCAGTATTTCCTAGTTATGTGAGATCTAATGGTGGTTTGGAGGCACCCCTTATGTAGTGCACTTAATGTTAGATCCAACCACTCTCCTTAGAATCTGGAGGAGAGGAAATACTCTTGGAGAATGCATTGTATACACTTGTATTGAAGAGTTGGTTTGTACTCTTATTATATTATATAGATGAGATCTCTATATTTTTACCTTCGTAAACCCACATTACATGAACCAAAAATTACATAGATGAAACCTGATAAAATCCTAACACCCTTATGATAGAACAATTTTTTGATTTGGATTATTTTGTTTCCCAATACTTTTCAACTAAATAAGATTCCTTTTGGAAAAAAATGTTTAACAATGTTTGATCCTTGCATATTTCTTTTTTTAAACCATAAAACATGGATCTGACAGTCCCCTTTAAACTCAAGCTCAAGCTCAAACACAATTATGTCCTTCAAATGGTCCCCATCTAATAATTGGTGGAAGCAAGTAGCACCCTTTCTTCAGAAGCCTCACAACCAACCTTGGTGCTGTAGTGAGGGAAATGGTCCTCCTGCCATATCTTATACAACAACACAAAATGCACACAGCAAATCTTAATATGTTATAAATTCTCACACCCAACACAAGTTCATATGACTTTAAGAAAAAAGAATTGTTGTTGAAGACAATAGGTCCATAGAAGGAAAAATATCTCAATTGTGCCACAATCCTCCAATTCCCCATAGAAGAATCATAAATTTCTATAGTACCATTGCTTGCATTAACTCTAGATCTATTAGCGCATGCTTGAACCACTTTGTACCCCTTGTTTCATCCCACCAGAATGCCCCATGCATAAATATAAAAGTGTCATCCATTAAGTTGAGCTGATAACATCTGAGGAAGCTTGAAGGAGGTTCCCGAGTTCAGTGGATTACATACCCTTGAAACATGACTGTCACACGAACAAAATAAGATTATCCCTCGATGTGAATCTTCAAACTATACCGAATCAAAGCATGATAACCATGAAAAGTTGAGAATTTTCCATGTTCTATTGTAAAAGTTGTATCTCAACCAAGGATGACCACTATCATGATTTACAAGTATTCATGGATGTTTGTTCCTTGTTTCACTGTAACATTTGAAGAATCTGGTGGAAGTCATGAGTGCTTTCCATTCCTTATAAACTAGAGAGAACCTGCATATGGATTCTAATGGAAGCCAAAGAAATACATTTTCCTAAACATATTGAGGCACTGAATGATCCCACAAAACACGATTTCCATGTAAAGCATTGGAAATAAACTAAAATGAAGAACAATGTTTGTATTGTGTTTTAAGAAGGAGAAGATTAAATCAAAAGGCGTTAACATTGTAGCAATGCAAGAGTATCTCCAAGAATAGTGCTGGCAAGGAAAAATATATTTTTCCATAAACAAGAGTATTGGTATATTTGTTCATGGTTTTTAATTTTGACATTTATTAATTATCTGTATCTCATATATTTGTTTTTTACTTAAGTTGTTTTAACATAAACATGAGTATGGAGGAAATTTCATTGAGGAATTCTAATTTAAACTATAAAATCTCAAAAATTTCAAACTGTTTGATACCTTCCTGGAAGAAAATGCAAAAAAATGGTAAATTTCTCCAAATCCACCATATTTGGTAACTGTGACATAACATAGGCATACCAAAAAAGCTATAAGCTATAACTATATTATAACATAAATATTACATATCATAATATATTTCTCAGTTCTTGTACCACTTTCCTAACTGCATCGGTATCGATCTTCTCCGCCAGAGTGTTGGCCAGGGTTAGTATCCTGACACATTCTTTATCAATGATAGTTCTGCTGGTGTCTGTTAAGTCTTTCCAGGTTTTAAGAACTTCAAAATCTCGTTGCAACTTTGCAAGGATGGAAGACACCATTTTGACATGACTGTCCATCTGAGGGGTCACCGTCTGGGATTGATTCAGATTGCCATCAATTTCCATATCCACATCATTTGTAGCAGCATGTGGAGAATCCATAGGTTCCAGGTCCAGGGATTCTGGATAAAGAATAGAGAGTTCCAGTAATACTTCAGGAATTGGTTGCTCAGACAGGGAATCCGATTGGAGCTCTGCAGGAGAAGTTCCAAGAGAATGAAGGGGAACAATGGTAGCAGTCGACTGGCCAGGAGAGGGGGGGTGGAAGCACCATCAGAAGGAGAACTAGAAGCAGAGAGGGTGAAGGATTGCCCAACAATAACCTCGTCTGAGTCCGTATCAGAACTAGAAGAAACCACAACGTATTCATGGCTTGATACTGGTTTGATGCACTCAATTTGGTCCCCCATGATTTTGCAAAAGAAACTAAGTGTCAGAAAATGACCATGGGCCTTGAATTTATAATTTCCAAGCAAGTTTTTCAACTCGACCTTGAAACGTGTCCACCAAACCCGAGTATGTATTGACATTTAATATTAAATGTAAATCATGTGCAGTGGCGAAATTTTTTCCTTTAAACTGACGTCACTATCCCACGTGCCTCCACCTTTTAAAGTTAAATAAACGTCCTTTTATCATGATGAATAAAATATCATTAAGGATAGACATATCGAGATTCGAGCCATATATTAAGGGAGAGGAGCTAATCTTAAAGCATTTGACCAATAAATTATAATGGTATTGGTGAGGGTAGATGTAAAATACTAAAGATAGGACTACTTGCCAATTTATCAAAAATAATAAAATTTAAATGCATCACTTTAAAGACTAAAGTTGTGGATTTTTTTTTTCCATATTTATTAAATATGTCACTGCTTTTATGAAAAATATTTTTTTCCATATTTATTAAATATCTTGTTTCCTGGACCTTCATGCTAGAAAATATAACGTGACCAAGAATTAAATTTGATAAGACATTTCTTAACTGCAAGGGTGCTGATTAAATCTCTGGCAGCACACTTTACATGAATAGGTAATTAATTTCAATTAAAATTCAAATCGAGGGCCAAGGCTATCGATTTTGGGAGGATGTGATTGATGGCGAAATGATTTCTCCCTCACACATTAGCTCAAAAGACATGCTTATTTAAACCTGGTGATGACATGTTACCAACTTACTACATAACTTTTCCAAGCATCCTCCACCATCTGCTTTCAATCAACCATCTTGTATCCATGTCTTCTTCATCTAATAAAATTGAATCCTCTTAATGCAAAAATCACCCATTTGGGTGAGTGTTTCCAACTGACGTGGCCAAATGAGGCCCTTGTCCGCCACATTCTCAGCATATTGGACACCAGGGCTGGCTCTCCCAATATTTCCTCTCCAGAGGGACATGATTTTATCTTTCTTGCATCGCTTATCTGAATTATGTCCTTCATTTCTTGTTTTCCAAGCTCCCCATTTTCACCTGATTCACCCAGATTATCACATGAACACCAAACAATTAAAGAAC